>VWZI01014205.1:75029-113307 GCA_013396835.1 Psilopogon haemacephalus
CACACAGTACTCCAGGTGGGGTCTGAGGAGAGTAAAGGGGCAGAATCCCCTCCCTTGCCCTGCTGGCCACACAGGGCCATGAGGATGATTTGGGCACTGGAGCACTGCCTGATGATGAGAGGCTGAGGGACCTGAGGCTTTTTAGTCTTTAGGAGAGAAGACTGAGAGGAGATTTAATATTTTTTTATAAATATCTGAGGGCTGGTCAGGAGGTGGGAGACAGGCTCTGCTCACTTGCTCCCTGGGATGGGACAAGGAGCAATGGGTGTAAATGGCAGGACAAGAGGTTCCACCTCAACACAAGGGGGAACTTCTTTAATGTAAGGGTCACAGAGCACTGGAACGGGCTGCCCAGAGAGGTTGTGGAGTCTCCTTCTCTGGAGACTTTCAAGGTCTGTCTGGATGTGTTCCTCTGTGATCTGTGCTAGATTGTATGGCCCTGCTCTGGCAGGGGGTTGGACTTGACCTCCTTGGGTCCCTTCCAACCGCTGACATCCTTTGACTACAGAGTGGGAAGCAGCCTCTGCTGGGAAAGAGGTGGCTGTCTAGCACAGCCCAAAACGTGGCAGAGTTAAGACTTCTTGCAATGGATTTTGATATTAGGTAAATGTTAGTAGCTGGTCTGCATAGTGTTTCTATGCTTTGCATACTTCTCCAAATAAACCAAGATTTAACTGCAGTATTTTTCTGCTTCAGCTGCAGTACTCCTTCAGTTATGTTGAAGCAAGCCTTGCCTGTAGCTCTACTGCCACCACCTGCCTGTACCTACAGAAGTAAAGCCACTTCTGATGCCTGATAGGTGCTGAGGTCTGACATCCTCAGATGCTGAGGAGAGAGCAGGGAATGCAAAGAAGAAAGGAGAGGGCAGAATATAGTGGAACTGGACTAGAAATGGGTGCCATTTGGAAAGATGGAAAGAGATGTGTCAATCTGACCTCTGTACCAGGGAAGGTCATGGAGCAGATGATCTTGAGTGCCATTACACACTGTATAGAATCATAGAATGGTTTAGGTTGGAAGAGACCTCAAAGATCATCCAGTTCCAACCTCCCTGTGCCATAGGCAGGGACACCTCCCACTAGATCAGGTCACTCAAGACCTCATCCCGCCTGGCCTTGAACACCTCCAGTGAGGGAGCAGACACAGCCTCCCTGGGCAACCTGTTCCATTGTCTCACCACCCTCACTGTGAAGAACTTCCTCCTAACATCCCATTTAAATCTCCCCTCTGCCAGTTTGAACTGCCATATAGATGGCAACCAATGGATCAGGCCCAGTCAGCATGGGTTTATGAAGAGCAGGTCCTGTCTGATAAACCTGATCTCCTTCTATGACAAGATAACCCAATATTTGAATGAGATGAGGCTGTGGGCAGCCTGATCTAGTGTGTGGTGTGCCTGCCCATGGCAGGGGGGTTGGAACTAGATGATCCTTGTGGTCCCTTCCAACCCTGACTTATTCTATGTGGGAAAGGCTGTAGATATTGTCTACCTAGGCTTTGGAAAAGCTTTTGACACTGTTTCCCATACAATTCTCATGGACAAACTGACTGCATATGGCTTGGATGAGCACAGGATCTGCTGGATAAGGCACTGGCTGCACAGACATGCCCAAAGAGTGGTGGTCAATGGAGTTAAATTCAGCTGGGGGCTGGTCACAAGTGGTGTTCCTTAGAGCTCAGTGTTGGGACTACTTCTGTTTAACGCCTTTATTGGTGATCTTGATAAAGACATGGTGTGTATCATCAGTAAGTTGGCAGACAACACCAAGTTAGGCAGGAGTGTTGATCTACATGAGGGTAGGGAGGCTTACATGGAAAATTAGATAGAGTGGATGCATAGGCCAATATTAACAGGATCAGCTTCAACAAGGCCAAGTGTCAGATCCAGCACTTGGGCCACATGAACCCAATTGAATGCTATAGGGCTGGGCAAGTGTGGCTGGAAAGCTGCCTGGGAGAAAGAGACCTGGGAGTTCTAATGGACAAGCAGTGTGTGAGCCAGCAGTGTGCTCAAGTGGCCAAGAAAGCCAATGGCATCCTGCCTGGGATTAGAAATGCTGCGTCCAGCAAGATCAGGTAGGTGATTGTTCCCCTGTACTCAGCACTGGTGATGCCACACCTCCAGTATTGTGTCCAGTTTTGGGCACCTCAATACAGGAGAGATGTTGAGGTGCTGGAGCCAGTGCAGAGGAGGGCAATGAAACTGGGGAAGGGCCTAGAGAATAAAAGTCCTTCAGAGAAACTGAGGGAGCTGGGGATGGTTAGTCTTTTATACACATTCAGGGATGGGGATTCAACCACCTTCCTGGGAGCTCTTGCTTGGAGTTCTTGCTGATCCTTTCCTTTGAGCTGCCTCAGTCGTATGGGTGCATCAACACACCAGCAGTAACAATGATAAGCAGTTCTTTGTAACCAAAAATGTTGTTTACTGTTCCAGATGCTTTCACTGACAACTGATGACAAGACCAATGTCTACTTTTCCTCGCTTCCTGGACAAGGTGTCATCTACAATGTCATAGTATGGGATCCTCTGTGGAATACTTCTGCTGCCTATGTACCTGTACATACATATGCCTGCAGCTTTGCTGACTTAGTGGATAACTGCACTTCTCTCAGTAAGCTGGGATTTGTCTGTCCTTGTCCACTCTTCTCAAGCTGGTTGTGCTCCAACGTGCTAAATGCTGCCTTTGAGATGTGGGGGTTTGGAAAGGTGTGAAAGAGCTCTTTGTTTGGCACTGGCTGTATTCCCTTACTTTACAATGCAGTCTCCTTCTTGGTTGAGGAGAATCATAGAATGATTTAGGTTGGAAGGGACCTCAAAGCTCATCCAGTTCCAACCCCCCTGTGCCATAGGCAGGGACACCTCCCACTAGAACAGGCCACTTAAGGCCTCATCCAGCCTGGCCTTCAACACCTCCAGGGAGGGAGCAGCCACAACCTCCCTGGGCAACCTGTTCCAGTGTCTCACCACCCTCACAGTGACGAACCTTCCTCCTAACATCCAGTTTAAATCTCCCCTCTGCCAATTTGAACCCATTCCCCCTCATCCTGTCATTACAAGACTTTGTGAATAGTCCCTCCCCAGCCTTCCTATAGGCCCCTTTCAGATACTGGAAGGCTACTAAAAGGTCTCTTGGAAGCCTTCTCTTCTCCAGGCTGAAAAGCCCCAACTCTCTCAGCCTGTCCTCATAGCAGAGCTGCTGCAGCCCTCTGAGCATCTTCGTGGTCTCCTCTGGACTGGCTCCAGCAGTCCCATGTCCTTCCTGTGCTGGGGGCTCCAGAACTGCACACAGTACTGCAGGTGGGGTCTGACGAGAGCAGAGTGAAGGGGCAGAATCCCTTCCCTTGCCCTTCTAGCAATGCTTCTCTGTGGTTTGTTCTTTCCAAATAGCTTACATACCCAGTAAAAATTTTGCCTAGGACAGCAGTAAGCCATACTGGGATGCTGAGGATCCTTTTTATTGCATGGAAAATATGTTAAAGGGAGATTATGGCACAGGCTGTAATGCTGGGTCACTGCTCCTGTAGCCTTGCTTATCAGATGTCCCTTTGGGTTTTTAAAGCTACACAGAGAATTTTCACCTGAACTGTACCTTCTTAATTATCATATGGATATAACTAATTATTATGGAAATGTCAGCCTTCTGAATAAGGAGAAAGCTCCTGGTTACTGAACCAGTCTGGAACAGCTTTAATACTGTGTTAGAGACTCTGTCATGTGAACAGGTAGTTTAGGCATTTGGATCTGCTCACGTGGTGTGGCTGAAGGAGCAGCAGCTAAATTATCTTAGTGACAGCACCCTCACCTTACCTTAGTCTTGTTGTTGGGGCAACTCAGAGGAATACTCTAGTAACATTTTCTTTCTCCTTGTAGGCAAACCCTCTACCAAAGTATTCTTCACTACTCTTGCTGTTCTTGGTCTTTTCACTTGTTTTTTTGGACACAGATTCTGGAAAACAGGTACTAAAGGTGTTTTGCTTGGTTGTTTGTTTTTTTTTTTTCCCTTATCTTAAGTGGGATTTTCCTAACTTGTAACTTAAAATGGTGCTGTTGTTGCTGGGATCCACTTAATAGTAATTCTGCTGCTTTTGCTTTTACAGGATCTTAGCCTTTTAAGTGTAGAGCAGGAAGCTTATGGTATGCAAAGAATAGAAATGTAGACCTAGAGTGTAAGCTGGATGATATAAATACGTACTGATTTTGCTAGTTGAAGTGATTTAAAGCAGCACTTTCCAAATCAAAGTGCTGTCTGGATTTCCTTTTGTGCCTCTTAGCCAGTGGGCTGATGTGTTTCTTCCCTGTTGTAACACAAGGATGTCCAAAGATGGACTGAAGTGAGCTTGGTATGAAGTTATATGGCAGCATACTAAATGTTTTTTTTTTTCCTTACTCTTTAGACTTATTCTTCATGGGCTTCATATTTGCAGCATTCTTCTTCTTTGTATTCATTACAAGGGTAACTGACCTCGGTTATGATGGTGAGTAGATGTGTCAGGATCATAGAATGCTTTAGGTTGGAAGGGACCTCAGAGCTCAGCCAGTTCCAACCCCCCTGTGCCATAGGCAGGGACACCTCCCACTAGAACTGGTCATTCAAGGCCTCATCCAACCTGGCCTTGAACACCTTCAGGGAGGGAGCAGCCACAACCTCCCTGGGCAACCTGTGCCAGTGTCTCACCACCCTCACTGTAAAGAACTTCCTCCTAACATCCCCTTTAAATCTCCCCTCTGCCAGTTTAAACCCATTACCTTTCATCCTGTCATTACAAGACCTTGTGAATGGTTCCTCCCCAGCCCTCCTGTAGGCCCCTGTCAGATATTGGAAGGTTTCTATAAGGTCTCCTTGAAGCTTTCTTTTCTCCAAGCTGAAAAGCCCCAACTCTCTCAGCCTGTCCTCGTAGCAGAGCTGCTGCAGCCCTCTGAGCATCTTTGTGGTCTCTTCTGGACTTGCTCTAACAGTTCCATGTCCTTCTTGTGTTGGGGGCTCCAGAACTGCACAAAGTACAGCAGGTGTGGTCTGATGAGGGCAGAGTAAAGGGGGAGAATCCCCTCCCTTGCCCTGCTGGCCACACTGCTCTTAATGCAGCCCAGCACACAGTTGCTCTCTGGGCTGCACGTGCACTCTCATGTTGAGCTTTTTGTCAACCCAGACCCCCAGGTCTAATGTGCATAGTAGCTAACTTCCATTTCAGCCCTGTACCGCATCCTCAGATGCAGCCTGTAGCTGAAATTAAATGCATGAAGCAAATCCTGATACTCTTATTTGGCTTATTGCAGAGAGTGCAATGAAAATTAGGTAGCAATCAAACATGTAAGTAAATCTGTTACATGTTACAGCTCTAGCTGGAGTTTTAAGTGTTGGAATTTCCCCTTCTCTTTTTCAGTGCGTCTTATTTTGACAGCAGTGGCTGGAATTGTTGGAGGGCTTTTCCTGGTTGCAAGCTGGTGGAGATTGGGGTCTGTCCTGCTCTGTATGTATTTTATTGGACTTGTGCTGGGATTCCTCTTTTCATCGGTGGTCTTCTTTACTCCACTAGGTAGGCACTGAAATACTCTGCTGCAACGTGCTGGCTGTTGAGTGATACATCCCTACTGTATTGCAGGGACACTGCAAGGCCACTGTTTTATCATAGTCTGGTCTTTTAACTTTCCCTTTCCAGGGTTGGGAGCAACAGAGATGTACCCAAACCTTTTTTTTTTTTTTTCCCAGGTGTGCTGTAATTAGAACTACTCAGGGAACCTGTGCTGGTGGGGAAAACAAAACTGCTTATTCTGCAGAAAACTCTTGTACCTAATCTGCATGCCCTCTCAGCAGTCTGTGACACCATACCTGCTTCAGGCATGCACTTGCTGTCTGTCTTGTTCTCTATCCAGAACAAGTCCCAGTGGAGGGGAAAAAAAATAACTCTGTAATCTAACTTGGAAGCTTCAGGCATAAAGTCATTATGAATTAAGAGGAGCTTTTGCTGTTACCTTTCACCATCCTGCTCTGGGAGTGCTGCACTCTAAGTGGACTGGCATCATCAGGGTCCTTAGGATGACTTTAAGAGAGAAGCAAACACTTAAAAGCAAGCTGCTGAGATGGGGTCCTGGGATATTGGAGCATCAGCCACACTGCTTTCTCTCCTGGGCTTTAAAATGCCCAAACTTTTCTGCTCTGGGGGGACAGTTCTTCATTCTCCAGTCATCTGAGTCAAGCCATAGTGTATCAGATGAGCAATGTGCACCTGATCAAAATTCTTTACTGTGTGGATCTACACACAGTTTTTACTGTGCAAGATCTACTGCCCCAACTTAGAGTATATATATATGTACTCTATATATATACATATAGAGAGTATATATATTCTATGTTTCTATGATATGACCTATAATCAGCTGAGGCAGTTTTCTGTGCATCTTAATGAGCATTTGAGCTCAAAGGCTAAGCTTTTCCACGTTGTACTCTACACTTCTAAATATACAGAATCTTGAGAGCTAAAAAGCTTATCCCCAACCACTTACAAAAAAGGATGTTTGGCTAAGTAGCAAAATACATCTGGCATGTGGTGTCTTTGCAGGAGACTACAGGGTCTTCCGTGATGATGTTGTCTTCTGGGTGACCTTTTCTTCTGTAGCCATGATGGTTCCAGTGCTTTTTGTTGGCTGTCCAAGAATGGTAAGTGCTCTGCACTGTCACCTCAGGAGAAGGGAGCAAAGGGTGTCACATGTCTTGATGCAAAACCTCATAGAATCATAGAATGGTTCAGATTGGAAGAGACCTCAAAGATCATCCAGTTCCAACCCCCCTGTGCCATAGGCAGGGACACCTCCCACTAGATCAGGTCGCTCAAGACCTCATCCAGCCTGGCCTTGAACACATCCAGGGAGGGAGCAGACACACCCTCATCCTGTGGGATATCTACAGAAGGCAACACAGCTTTGTGAAGCCCAGCGCAGGGTGAGCTCTGGGGAGTCCCTGTTCAGCCATACTTGTGCTAAATGGTCCATAAGCAAAGGAATTATTTGTTTTGCAGTGTTGCACATTGCACCCACTCACACTTGGATTTAGTCTACTTAATTTGTCTGGATAACAGGTCTGTGCAGCCAGTTTCTAGGGAAAGAACTGATCCAAAATGCTGCTTTGAGGTAGGGAATAAAGAGTGTTTGTCAGTCTCCTGAAGCTGTGGGGTTTTTTTTCCTTCCCTTCTAGCTGAACATAATGGCCTGTGGAATAGTAGGCTCTTACACAGTGGTTCTGGCTATTGCTTGTTACGTCTACACAAGTCTTGCTTACATCACCTTAGACCTCCTCAGAAGGATTCTCAATGATTACTTCAGCAGAGCTTACACCAATGTGCCTTTTCAAAGAAATGGTGAGTATTGTCCTTTAAGACTTCTTTTGGGTTTCTGTTTGTGGGTTTTTGTTAGGTTTGGTTGGTTAGTTGTGGTTTTAAGGAAGCTTATTTGAGAAAGCACTGCCTCTCTGGTTCCTTTGCAAGCTGTGAATGGTGAGGGTACAAAGTGAAGAACGGAGAACACAGTAAGTATGGAGTGAGATTTAGCAACCTGATGGTAAATTGTAGTCCTCCAAAAGAAATCCTAAAATCATAGAGTGGCTTGAGTTAGAAGGGACCTCAAAAATCATCTAGTTCCAACCCTCCTGCCATGGGCAGGGACACCTCCCACTAGACCAGGTTGTTCAAAGCCTCATTCAGCCTGGTCTTAAACACTTCCAGGGATCAGGTGTCCACAGCTTCTCTGGGCACCCCATTGCAGTGAACTTCACCAGACCACCACAACTCTTCCAGTATAATGGAAAGTGGCTTTGCAGTTTCATCTGTTGGTTCCCTCAGGACCCATAGATGGATCTTGTCAGGTCCTGTAGACTTGTACACCTTCAGGTTCATTAGATGGTCTCAAGTCTGATTTTTCTCTTACAGAAGACAGATCTTCATTCTTCCAGTCCCTGTCCTTGCCTTCTCCAACTAGGATGGTGTGGTTAGAGCCATTATCATTGAAGACTGAGGCAAAAAAGTTGTTGAGTACCTCAGCTTTCTCTGTGTCCTGTGTGTGCAGGTCTCTGTTTTCCTTCCAGAGAGGGCCTACATTTTCCCTGTGCTTCCTTTTGTCACTGAGGTACTTAAATCTTTTCTGTTACCCTTGATGTACCTGGCCAGATGTAATTCTGTCTGGGCCTTACCTTGCCTAACCTGATCCCTGACTGCTTGGACAACTTCTTTGTGTTCCTTCACAGGTTACTTGTCCCTGTTTCCACCCTATGTAGTCTTTCTTTTTGCAGCTTATAATATCCAGGAGCTGCCTGTTTATCCATTCAGGCCTCCTGGCATTCTTGCCCACCTTGCTCTCTGTCAGGATGGATTGCTTCTGGGCTTGGAGGAGATGATCTTTGAATACTATCCAGCTTCCTCTCCTCTAGGGTTTTATCCCACAGTACCTTACAAAACAGGTCCTTGGAGTTCAAAATCTGCTCTCCTGAGCTTGCTATGGATCCTCCTTTTTGTCCTAAGCATCCTGAGTTCAACCTTTTCACAATCGCTGCAGCTGAGGTTTTGAGCATCACATTGCCCACCAGACCCTCCTCATTGGTGAGAACAGTGTCCAGTTTCCTCATTGGCTTCTCTACCACTTGAAGGAAAGGATTATCAGTGCATTCTAGGAACTTTCTGGACTGCTGATGCTCTGCTGTGCTGTTCCTCCAACAGATGTCAGAGTGGTTGAAGCCCCCCATGAGGACCAGGGCTTGTGAATGCAAAGCTGCTCCTATTTGCCTGTAGAGGGCCTCATCCACTTGGTCTTCCTTATCAGGTGGTCTTCAGCAGAACCCTGGTGTATCACCTACCTCTGCCTTCCCTTTAGCCCTGACCCAGTTCCCAGTTCCTCATCTTTCCCCCAATGGGGTTCCATGGACTTTATCTGGGCACTGATGTAGGGGGTGGCACTGCCTCCTTCTCCCCCTTGTCTTTCCTAAAGAGTTTGTATCTATCCATTCCCAGACTCCAGTCATAGGACCCATCCCACTGTGTCTCAGTGATGCTGATAGTGTTACAGCCCTGCAGGCATGTGCATGTCTCTGACTCCTCCTCTTTGTTTCCCATGCTGTGTGCATTAGTACAGAGACATTTAAATCGAGCCCCTGTTGAAGCTGACTTACTGGCCTGAATTCCATTCTCATGCCCTTCAGGTGCTTTGCTGGAGGTCTGTGATACTTCTCCAGGCCCAGGGCATCTGTTACTGGCACTGGCCTCAGAGTGGTAGCAGTGGGATGGATTGTGGCTCCCCTACCCTGTCAACTCTAGTTTAAAGCCCTCCACACTGGGCAGTCTCAAGTGCACCAGCCCTCTACAAAGGTGTTATGTGACTAAGTTCCTTAAGAAAGGTGCTTCTCAGGCCTGGACTGCCACCTTGCTGGTGAGTTTGCAGAGTGGGCAATCAAAATCATAGGATCATAGAATGGTTTAGGTTGGAAGAGACCTCAAAGATCATCCAGTTCCAACTCCCGTGTGCTATAGGCAGGGACACCTCACACTAGATCAGGTTGCTTAAGGCCTCATCCATCCTGTCCTTGAACATTTCCAGGGAGGAAGCAACCACAACCTCCCTGGGCAACCTGTGCCAGTGTCTCTCCACCCTCACTGTGAAGAACTTCCTCCTAACACCCCGTTTCAATCTCCCCTCTCCCATCCAAATGCCTGATGGAGTGACAAAACAGACTCGTGTCAGCTCCACGTGTTCTTGCCTTTGCATGGAGTTACTCTAGGCATGCAGAGAGAACACGTCATTGCTGCCTGTCACCAAACTAGGGCAGTGTTTGTAGTTGGGTGTAAAGGCTTAAGCCCACCTGGCAACCCCCTGACTCCTCCCAAGGGGTGGTCTGACCTTCTTCCCAGGTGTCATGGTTAGGCACTCCCATTTCCTGCTAGGACTTTGGCTATAAAGAGAGGGGGACCCATCTTGTTCTCTCTCTCTTCGGCCCCTGCTTTGCCTGGAGCAACTGCTCTGCTGATTGCTGCTGCCAGACCATGTGCTCCCTGACACCTCGTGGAGAGCACCACCATTTTTATCTGGAATTTGAACTGCTTTTCACCATCAAAATTCCTACATCCTGCCTTCATCCAGCACCAAAACCATTGACCTCAGCTTTTGGACTCAATTCCTCCCACGGGTTGTATTTGTATTTTGTTTCCTCTTTATTCCCTTCTCCCCAGCTTCTGTATTTCTTCCCTCATTCCCCCTGCCCTGTGTTTCATGGAATGGTTTAGGTTGGAAGAGACCTCAAAGATCATCCATTTCCAACCACCCTGTGCCATAGGCAGGGACACCTCCCACTAGATCAGGTCGCTCAAGACCTCATCCAGCCTGGCCTTGAACACATCCAGGGAGGGAGCAGCCACAACCTTCCTGGGCAACCTGTTCCAGTGCCTCACCACCCTCACTGNTCTTCTCCCCCCTTCTGTAAAAAACCCTTTTGCCCCCTATTTACCGTTAAAGTTCTATGCCTTTTTTTTTTTTTTTTTTTTAACTTCCAAATCTGATTGTGTTTTTATTGGGCTTTTGGGCTCGAGGTAGCTGGCCTAAAACCAACACATTGGGATTGACACAGTCTCTCCATTTCCTTTTCTTCAGACTTCATTATCCTGTCGGTGTGGACAATGCTGGCCCTCAGCGGAGTAACTGTGCAGCTTCGGCAGGAGAGAAGCAAGGTGCCCTTCCCACCACACCCCTACCTCGCCTGGAAGCGGGAAAGGGAGCGCAGAAGCACCAATGTCTTGGACCCTAGCCATCATATCCCTCCCCTGAGAGAGAGGATCCATAACAAGCTGCTGCATATCAAAGAGTTTTTTCACAAAGAGCCGCCAGCTGGGGAGAGAACTCCCTTGCTTCTGTAATCTGCCAAGGAACTGGTGGGAACAGAGAGGAAGAATCAGCCAGTGGTGCAGGATTTACCACTGCCAAACTGCACTGCTTAATCTGAGGATCACATTTGCCCACTTTTGGAAGAGACATTCCCAGTCTGGTACACTACATGCTGTTTTGTGACTCTTTCCTCGACCTGAGGCCCACTCAGCCTGCTTCAACGCCTGTGTCTAGCTGCAGAAACTTGTGCTCGTGGTCAGGTACAGGTATTTCTCTCTGGTCATCTCGCTGTTTAGTTGTGTGAAGTACAGACCAGCTCTTTAAATAGCAACATGTGCAATGCTGGTTTGTTCCCTCACAGTGTGGAAACTACTGCTGAAATAGAGCTCACCTTTGAGAGCAAGTCAGGTTGTGAGGTACGAGAGACAAGGGCCACGTGCAGGACTTCTTGTAGGAACTGAAGTGTCACCTTCTAACGTGGGTACAAAATGTGTGGCTGCAGACAAAAGCATTCCCAAGAAGTACTGCTGAACCTTGCAAACTGCCCTTAAGTGACTTGAATTTAAACTGCACTGAATTAACTGTTTTAAGTATGCACAGTGAGGCTCAGGAACTGGACCTGATCCAAAACAAGACTACTTTCTCCCTCGCTTTTGGATGGTTTTGTGTCAAGCTTGTCATCTGGTCTCTGTGCAGAACTGACTGCTGAGAGAACACAATAGGTTTGCTTCCTTGTTTGCTCTCTGAATGGCCTCTGTCTTGTTTCTGCTCTGGTATAGTCTCCCTTTTGATGGTGCTGTCATAAAAGAACTAAATAAGCTCTTTATAGGCAATGGCAAGTTTGGGGTTTTGTTGTGAGTTTGGTTGGAGGTGTTTTGTTTTTTTTTTTTTATTCCCTCCTGGAATTGGTTGGAAAACTTAATTTTTTTTTTTTTTTTAATCATAATATATCTTTTCATTTTGCCTTTTAAGGAGTGAAAACAGCATCCAGCTAGCAAGATACTGGCTTTGCTTGCTGACTGAATGTATTCCTTACCAGTTGGCATTGCATCTGCCCAAAGCATTATGTAGTGTTAAAAACAGGTAAGGGGCTGCTTCTGTGTTCTGTAGAGGATTGTCATCTCCAGTGGTGGCTTTGTTTGCTTGCTTAAAAGCAAACCCAACAGCCACATTCCAAATGCAAGCTAGAGCACTGTGGTTTTCACTCCCATAAACACAGAAGCAGGCCTGAGGCTGTTCATGGTTTCACCTACCCCTGCCCTCATGCCAGAGCCTGGCCTTCATGTTCAGTGCTTACAAGGTGATCTGTCATACATTAAATGATGGTTGAAGCCTTGATGCAGGTTATGGTGACTCACTCATTCTTCTTCTCACTATCTCTGTACCTCTAGTGTGAGCAGCTAAGTGCAGAGTCCTTCCTGCCTGAAGAGCTGTTCTGCCACCTGAGTGGAACCACCACAAGTGAATACCTTAGTGGTGGAAACCTTAAGTTCTTGGGTACCACTTCGAACTGTTGGTAGCAAATAGGTAAGAAGCAACTCTTTGTAAGGAAACTGGCAAAAATGACTTCACCTGGGAATTGAGTTGAAAGTTAAACCACCTTGGGAATAGGAAGGAATGAATGGCTTTAAAAGGAGAATGGCCAGTGAGTCATTTTTAGAAGAGTGAAGCCCTAGTGGCATACTGTCCGAGGTGACCAGGCTTCTCTGATGTTTAGAGAGGCAAATCCCCTCCTCCATGCTAGAACATCAGCTTCAGACAGCAAAGCAAGCCTGAGATCTGATCTGCCAGTTTGGGTTGTGCTTCACTGTGTTGTTACATGGCACCTGGGAGTACCTGAGAAGCTGTTTCCTGGGCCTTTGGCTGACTTGTCCTGACCACACCTCGTTTTATAGCAAGTAGCAAACACTTCTTTCATGTACAAATGCTCTTAAATATGTTTACTTTGGGAGGCTGGAATTTTTTTTTATTGTAACTGCTGTGATTAACATTGTGGAAGAAACAAGCTGAACTCTAATTTTCTATACCTTTTTATAATAAAGACATCTTTTGAAAGAATAATATTGGAACTAAAAAGGTCTCTTTGAATTCAGTGGTGCTTTGAAAGCTTAGCTTCTGCCTTTGGTACTGTAGAGGATGGTGGAGTTTGCAACATTTTAGCCCCTCAGAGGATGGAGGTCAGCCTAGCCAAGCTGTTGTAAGACCTTGCTGTAGTTGCAGTGGCCCCCAGAGGCTGAGTGGTTCTGTAAAGCTTGCAAGGAACTGCATGGTCCAAAGAGGTTGCTGCATGCTTTTTATTAATGGCTTCATTAGATGAGGTTCTGGGAAACAAAAGAATTATTGTCATCTACTTCTTGACTAGGAAGTAGTCTGCTTGTCCTGTAGGGTCTAGGGCAGAACTGTGCTTTTAACATCTTTTTTTTTCCTCCCCCTGAAATCCTGACCTGCAGATTTTGTCCTTTTCCCCATACTGCTAAGAGATGACATGGGAATTTTTCTCCATGTTCTGCAAGCCATATGGAGTAACAATGGTAACAATCAAACATGCTAAACTGATCCACTGAAATGCTGAAGGGGTAATTGTGAAGGATTTTTTTTTTTTGTGTGTGTGTTTGTGTGTGCATGGCAGCTGCAGAAGGACTGGAACACTGGCACAGGTTGCCCAGGGAGATTGTGGCTGCTCCCTCCCTGGAGGCGTTCAAGGCCAAGCTGGATGAGGTCTTGAGCGACCTGATCTAGTGGGAGGTGTCCCTGCCTATAGCAGGGGGTTGGAACTGGATGATCTTTGAGGTCCCTTCCAACCTAAACCATTCTATGATTCTAAGGAAAGCTGAATGCTGCTGTGCTTTGCCTCTGTTCTGGCTGCAGAATCTCACTGGAAGCACTTACTGCCTTCCTGCATTAACTGCACTACCTTGCAGCTTTGCTAGCTTAAAAATCAGGCTATCTGCTGCTCCTGGGCAATCTGAATCTAAACTGTTCTAGGTAAGGATTCCCCTCTAAAATCCAGGTTTTGAAACTCCCAAGTGGGAGCTTTCTGCAGTACTCTTCTTTCACTGAGTTTTCTGCAGTCTTTGCTGCACTGTAAGAGTGCTGCAGTGATAAAGGAACTTACTACAAAGGCATTGGACAGAAAGGATAAGGGGTGGAAGTGGTGGCTTCAAACTGGAAGAAGCTTGGTTTATATTAGACATTAGGAAGAAATTCTTCCCCATGAGGGTGGTGAGACACTGGAACAGGTTGCCCAGAGAGGTTATGGAGGCTCCAAGCCTGGAAGCATCTGAGATAAGTTTTGTGGTGGTTTAAGCAGTTCCCTGCCCCCCCACCTTTTATAAACCCCAGCTAGGACTCAGGACACTGAAAGTTAATAAATGAAGCTTTATATTTACAGCAATGCACAATACACAAGCAAATATTTACAAGGTATAACAGATATTTACAGATATATACAATGAAAAGGTAATACAGAAACACCACAGCCCTCCCAGAGACCAAAATCCCCAAGAGGGGTAACCAACCACCCCCTACCACCTTTCCCCCCTTCCCCAGTCTTATCTCACCACTTGTTGATGCTGCAGATAAGCTGAAGTAGGGGGATTAGTAGCAGGAAAGTAGTTGGTAGAGTTACTCTGAATTAGCTACCAAGACAGAGAGACAAAGGAGACCATGCAAAGAGCAGCTGCAGCCAGAGCGGTCAGAAACTGTCTGATATCAAGTGTTTTGGGTACAATTCTTAAAAACAACTTTTTTTTTCTTTCTCAGTAAAAGTCTGGGTGAAGTGCCATCCTGTGTTTTCCTCTCTCAGTCAATAGTCTAATTTCTCACTCAAATTCTCCAATTAGCTCAAAGCAGCACAGTTTGGAACCAGTGATCTGTGTGATCCCTTCTGCCCTAAACCGTTCCATGATTCTTGGACTTACAGTGGATCCAGGAGAACATATTCCCTGAGTCATGCAGGTAACTGGGAGACCTAATACTGGCTGGAGACAACATGGCTGGCAGCTTCTTGTCATAAAGCTGTCAGCCACATTTCAGGAAGGGAGATGGTTTTTCAAGTTGTTCCTGCACATGGACCCACCATTCTCAAAGCCAAATGGAGCAATTTCACTCTGTGCTGCAGGATGCCACAACTTTTCCTGTCCACTAAGGAGTCCTGCTGCTTGCTGCCAATGTTCAACTTGATGCTTAGAGGCTGGAAGGGGCCTGGGAGACAGAAGGGGGTGGGAGTTGACTGAATGGAATCACTCTCCCCAGCCTTAACTTAGAGAGCAAGTGCAGCAAACCAAAGGCAGCTGTAAGGTCCTGGAAGGAGATAAGACCACAGGACAGCTTCTGGACTGCTAAGAGGTTGCTTCATAACTAGGATGACAGAGGCACAACAGCTCCTACTCTTTCTCCTGCTTCTCAGAGTACAATGCACAGTCTGGGTAGTTGAACTGGCTTCAATTGGGCCACAATTGTTTGGAGCTGTGACATCTGTCTATGTTACAGTCTCATTCCCCTTTAATGAAGAGCAAGTGTTCAGTGATAGTAATGCCAGGCCTTATTTTCCAGAGATGTGTGCAGTTTTCATCACCTTGTCTCTACATGCCAGAGCCCTAACTGGCAATAAGGGAATCACTCCCTAACTTTTTACGGCTCCTTTCATCTTTTTGCCTCCATTTCCTCTCCACAGCTACTTTATTTTGAGCATGGTTTCTGGCTTCACACTCAACACCTGACATGCAACTTCAGTTGTCAGGAGGAGATCTTTGTACCTGACAAGTTCTTGCTCTGCCATCTGCCATTTTCTCCACTACTCTTCAAAGTTCTTCACTGACCAGATAAACTGGAGAGAAGGCAAACACCTTTGGCTACCCCAAGCTGTAGCAGCCCTTCTTTCACCACCACTAGTTGTCTTCTACTAGAACCTGCTGTCAACTGAGGAGCCATTTTTCTGCAAACCCACCCTCATGAGAGATGTTTGGGAGATCCTGCACGTTTTCAGATCAAGTCCTTCATGGCATTAATAACCAGAAGAGCAAGAATGTGAGACCCTGCAGGGATGAAGTCAGTTTGCTACAAACAGAGCATGGCTGAGCCTAGAAGTTATAGAATCATAGAATGGTTTAGGTTGGAAGGGACCTTAGAGATCATCCACTTCCAAACCCCCTGTGCTATAGGCAGGGACACCTCCCACTAGACAGGTTGCTCATGGCCTTCAACACCTCCAGGGAGGGAGCAGCCACAACCTCACTGGGCAACCTGTGCCAGTGTCTCACCACCCTCACTGGAAAGAACTTCCTCCTAATATCCAGTTTCAATCTCCCCTCTGCCAGTTTGAACCCATTACTCCTCATCCTGTCATTACAAGACCTTGTGAATAGTCCCTCCTAGCCCTCCTGTTCAGCCTGTGACTTCACACATCTCAACAAAACCACTCCCTTAACTCCACCTGCCTTACTACCCACCACATCATCAACAGGTTCTTCAATATTTCCTAATCATCATGGAGTACTTTTGGTTGGAAGGAATCTTTCAATGTCTAAGGTCCAAAAGCTTTGCAGTCAGCAGGGACATGTGCAACTACTGCAAGCTGCTCAGAGCCCAAACTCTCTTGATCTGGAATGGTTCAAGGGATGGGGCATCTCCCACCTCTCTGGACAACTGTTACAGATCCCTCCCACACTAGCTTTGCCCTAGAGAGCAAATTCACCGCAACTCAGGATTTGGAAAGGCAGAATAAATGAAGTATTATTTTTACAATTAGACTAATGAGTCTCCAGCATAAGCTAGGGTAGGGTATCCCTGCCCATGGCAAGGGGGTTGGAACTGGATGATCCTTGTGGTCCCTTCCAACCCTGGCTGATGCTATGATAATGTAACAGTATAGGAAAAAAAAAAAAAAAACACCCAACCAAACAAACTATTACAAATATAGCAACCTTAAAGGGAGTAGAGGTGAAGTAAGCAGTGCCAAGCAGCAGCCAAAACAGCACCGATGGGAGAGATAGCAGCCAGAGCAGCAGGAGTGCTTCCAGATACAAAGTTTCCAAAGCTCCAATGAAATTACCTTAACTTATCTCTTGTTGCCATTTTTTATGGCCTGACCCTGACATGTTTACCTTTTCACTCAGAGTCTCCAGTACTTTTCCATTTTACAACCAGTGTCTGAAGTTTCTCTGTTCCTGTGTTTTTTTAATGTCTAAGCTAGAAATCTAGCTTAGACAGGTGGAGATGGGGAGATTCAGATTGGATGTGAGAAAGAAGTTGTTGAGCATGAGAGTGTTGAGAGCCTAAAATGGGTTGCCCAGGGAGGTGGTTTGGACCACATCCCTGGAGCTGTTTGCAGCCAGGCTGGCAGAGGCTGTGGGCAGCCTGCTGTAGGGTAGGGTGTCCCTGGGCATGGCAGGGGGGTTGGAACTAGATGATCCTTGTGGTCTCTTTCAACCCTGACTAATTCTATGATTTTAAATGGCCACAGCAACCTGGGCCAGAGTATCTCCATCCTCAGTGCAGATGATGTCTCCTTCCTCTCCCATCTGGATCTCCCTCTTTTAGTTTCAAACCATCACCTTTTGTCTTGTCACAAGAGGCCCTGCTAAAAAGTCTGTCTCCAGCTTTCTTCTTGGCCCGTTTAAATCCTGACACACCCCTAGAGGGTGTTGTCGGGGCCTTTTCTAGGCTGAACAAACCTAATTCTCTCAGCCTGCCCTCACAGCAGAGGGCTTCAGCCCTCACGTCAGTGCCATGGCTTCGTCTGGCTTCACTCCAACAGGTCCTCAGCACTTTCCTGTGCTAAGGACTCCAGAGCTGGCCCCGGCAGTGCAGGTGGGGTCTCAGCAGAGCAGAGGCACAGAGTACCCTGCCTCCACCTGCTGCCCACGCTGCTGGGGATCAGCCCACATTGCTAACTCTTGTCCAAAGGCAGCACAACCCCCTTCCGAAGCGGAACCGGTGATGATGTTTTCTGCAGGCCACTACCAATCTGCAAGTCCTCACAGCTTTGTAAGACAAAACTAGGAGCGAAGAGCAGCTCAGAGTCAGAGCCAGCACCTTTCCTTCCAACAGAACAACAAGGGCAGAGCCAGCACCTTTCCTTCTAACAGAACAAGGGCAGAAACAGAAGCAAGGAGGAGGAAAGTCCTCAGCTAATCACCGCAGCTAATGGCTGCACTCCACTGGAGCACACAGCACAGCCTCGACGGATGAGCTGGTACCAAACGCAAAGCCAGACACAGTCGGGAGAGATGCCAGGAGGGGCAGGGCAGCCACTGGACTAAGGAGGAAAGCAGCGAGCCCTGGCAGCCGGCGCCTGCTCCCTGCCCGCCCCGAAGCCCGCCCCGGGTCCTGCCGCTGCCCTTCACACCCCCGGCACCAGCAACCGAACGAGCCCCCCGGCTGCCAGCCAATCACAGCGCGCTGCCCGCGCTCCCGCGCTCTCTCATTGGCTCTGCTGGTTGCCCGGCTGAGGCCGGGCCGGCGCCATGGCTGCTAAGGGCGCTGGGACTGTGCTTCACTCGGCCGGGCGAGGGCGCCAGAGGGCGCACGCTGCAGCGCGCCAGCCTGTGCTCCAGCCTGTGCTCCAGCCTGTGCTCCAGCCTCTGCTCCAGCCTCTGCTCCAGCCTCTGCTCCAGCCTCTGCTCCAGCTTCTGCTCCAGCCCGCGATGCTCGGCAGCAGAGCCGCAGCCTTGTCCCCTTCTGCTCTTCGGGTGCGGCTCCTGGGTCTCAGGTTATCTGTGCTGGTCTCGCCACTGCCCCCGGGCCCTCTGATGAAGTGATGAGGTGCCTGTGGGGACCAGAGGCGAGGCGACCAGAGGCGAGGCTAGGCTAGGCTAGGCTGGAATAGGCTAGGCTGGAATAGGATAGGATAGGATAGGATAGAATAGAATAGAATAGAATAGAATAGAATAGAATAGAATAGAATAGAATAGAATAGAATAGAATAGAATAGAATAGTGCCAGGTTGGAAGAGACATGAAGCTGGTGAGGGGCCAGGAGCACAGTCCTGTGAGGAGAGGCTGAGGGAGCTGGGGGTGTACAGCCTGCAGAAGAGGAGGCTCAGGAGTGACCTCATTGCTGTCTACAACTACCTAAAGGGAGGTTGTAGCCAGGTGGGGTTGGGCTCTTCATGAGAGATGTTTGGGAGATCTTGCAGGTTTTCAGATCAAGTGCTTCATGGCATTAATAACCAGAAGAGCAAGAATGTGAGACCCTGCAGGGATGAAGTCAGTTTGCTACAAACAGAGTATGCCCGAGCCTAGAAGTTAGAGAATCATAGAATGGTTTAGATTGGAAGGGACCTCAAAGATCATCCAGTTCCAACCCCGCTGTGCCATAGGCAGGGACACCTCCCACTAGATCAGGTCGCTCAAGACCTCATCCAGCCTGGCCTTGAACACCTCCAGGGAGGGAGCAGCCACAACCTCCCTGGGCAACCTGTGCCAGTGCCTCACCACCCTCACTGTAAAGAACTTCCTCTTAACATCCCATTTAAATCTCTCTTCTTCCAGTTTAAACCCATTACCATTCATTCTATCATAACAAGATCTTGTGAATAGTCCCTCCCCAGCCCTCCTGTAGGCCTCTTTCAGATACTGGAAGGTTACTATAAGGTCTCCTGGAAGCCTTCTCGTCTGCAGGCTACATGAATAGCTTCTGCTCCTGTGCATCACGAAACCCAGAGTTAGCCTCCTGCCAGGGCTCCAACCCCTTCTTTAAGGCTCAGAGACATTAACTGTGTTACTGCCACTCAATAACTGCAGCAGTGCACAAGAGGAGGGGAAGGAGTAAGGAACCCCTGGTGCAGTAGCTCCAGTGGCTCACCAAGCACCAGCGTGCCCAGGTGAAGAAGCAGCCACACAAGGCTTTCTTCGCTGCTATTTTGAGTCCTTTAGCACTCCCTGAAAGGCTTCTGGGTGCTGATCCCTGCAAAGCTTTCTGCAGGCTCCCGTCTGAATTGATTGTGGGTGATTGAAAAGGCAGGAAATTATAAATTATGTAGTTTTTATAATCTCAAAAAGCCCCACCCACAATCTGTGTGTAAATTGGTTTAAGTTTGGGTTCTAATTCGGTCGGGAAAAGTCTTCACAAGGATGCCTTTCCTTGTAATTCAGGAAAAATCAGAAAATTTGGAAAGGTTTGGGCATGAGACAGCTTTGCCCTACTTACAGATGGGAGACAGTCTCTTTCACAGCAGTGTCCGGAGTCCAGTGCCTGCCAGAGTCCAAGATTTCACAAAGCCATGATCGTGAAGCAAGGCAGGGGAAAGCTTTGCAGGGGTGCTCCATGGTATTCCCATCAATGGCTGCAGTTTACCGTTAGAGGCAGGTCCTGCAGCAAGGAGCCAGGATGCTCCTCAAGGTCCAGCTCAAAGTCCGTGTGAGGTTCGTGTCTCCAGGTCCGTGTTCAGGTCCGTGCAGGTCCCAGTGCAGGTCCTGGTTCAGGTCCCAGTGAAGGTCCTAGTGAATGTCCCAGTGCAGGTCCTGCTGCAATCTGTCCAGCTGCCATATATATACTGAGGCGATTTGTTGCCTCCCTGTTCAAGCCCAGAGAGGGTGGGAGAAGGCACTTCACACCTATTGTACTAAGCCTCCGGTGACAGAGGTGGGGAGGGAGGAAGACCATTTCCTGCCCCATTCACGTGGGGCAGTGGACTGGGGTGTGCCCTGCCACAGTTCGCACCCCATTCAAACCTCTGGTTGGGCAGTGCCCTGCCCCGCCACACTGTCCCATGTTGATTAACTTACATTGTGATCAGGAGTTCCAGGCCAGGTGCTGCTGGCCAGACATGACTTAGCCAGAGGTCAGTATGGCTGCACAGCAACATGGCTTTTAGAGAGATGAGGTAAAGCCCTCACAGTCAGTGCTGCTACTGAGGATACTGGCACAGAGCTACCTTTTTCTGAAACCTAAGCTCTGAGCAGCAGAGGCAGACACTAGACCTCAACAGAAGGACTTGAACTCTGCCAGCATCCACTCCCACAAACAACTGCTGTGGTCCATGGCAAAGCCCAGTTTCCTGTCCAGCATACCTGTCTTTTTTGTCTGGCAGTAGGCAGTGGGCTCAACCCAAGGACAAGGCAGGCAAGTGGCCTCAGATTTGGGCCTGTGAGTTGTGTGATGCCACATCTAACAGCATCTGGAAGGAGAAGATGGGCATGCAAGTGACATACAAAAGAATCTCATGTCCTGCCGGGGCACAAATGGCCCTGAACTGCGTTTTATCACAGAATCATAGAATGGTTTAGGTTGGAAGAGACCTTAAAGCTCATCCAGTTCCAATCCCCCTGTGCCATAGGCAGGGACACCTCCCACTAGATCAGGTCGCTCAAGGCCTCATCCAAGCTGGCTTTGAATACATCCAGGCAGGGAGCAGCCACAACCTCCCTGGGCAACCTGTTCCAGTGCCTCACCACCCTCACTGTGAAGAATTTCTTCCTAACGTCCCGTTCAAATCTCCCCTCCGCCAATTTGAACCCACTGTTTTGTTTCATTTTGAATGAGCCACCCAAATCTGATCAAGCTTGCACCAGGAAACAGCCTCAGGGGGGAGCTTCTGCCACATCGCTGTGCTTCTGTCTAGGCTGTCCATACAAAGGAGCCAAAATTAGGGGTCTGAATCACTCAGCTTCCTCCTGCAAGCTCCATCCACATCTTGAACCTGCTAGACTCAGTGCTGCAGGCCTCCGGCAAGAACCCAGCTCAGATTAACAATTCAAAGAACTGGAGAAGAACCAGAAGAGAACATTGGCAGGAACATCTCGATCTCAGACCCTACGGTACCTGTGCTGGCTCTTCTCCTCCCTACCCCCTGCAAAAAACTCTGCAATGGTGGAGGAGGAGGAGAGGGGAAACTCACAAACTGAGGAAAACCCCAAAGCTTGGCTATGAGGCAATTCTTACTAGAACAAATGGCAAAGCAGAATTTTTAAATGCTGCTAGGGTCAGAAAAACACTTTCTGGAGAGAAACCAAAACCAAAACATTGCTCGCTATTCAAGTTTTCAGAAAGGAAGGTCTGTCTTTTAGACAGACAGGCATCCAGCAACAGAATGAGGGGACACAGCCTCAAGTTGTGCCAGGGGAGGTCTAGGCTGGATGTTAGGAGGAAGTTCTTGCCAGAGAGAGTGGTTGGCATTGGAATGGGCTGCCCAAGGAGGTGGTGGAGTCCCCATCCCCGTAGGTGGCCCTCCTCTGGACCCTCTCCAACAGTTCCATGTCCTTCCTGTGTTGGGGGTGGGGTCTGATGAGAGCAGAGTAAAGGGGTCGTCTGGGGCTCCTGGAAAGCACAGTGGGAATCCTGGGCCTGCTGGAAGGCAGCAGGGCCACCGGTGGGTTCCTGGGATTTGGAAGCACAAGATGCTCTGGACTAGAGCAGGAGCACTGCTGGTCTCCTGGGCAGCCCAGTGGAAGTGCTGAGCCTGCCTGAATGCCTTCAGGATCACTGGTGGCTTAGTGGAAAAGACCACAAAAGCCCTGGGACAACTGGAGGAATAGAGCAAGGCTACTGCTGGGCTTGTTGGAAGGTGCTTTAGAAGCCTCCCAAATGCTGGAATGCTGGAAGGCAGCAGTGACTGAGGGAGCTGGGGATAGTTAGTGTGAAAAGAAGCAGGCTGAGAGGAGATCTCATTGCTACCTACAGCTACCTGAAGGGATGTTGTGGAGAGGCTGCTGCTGGGCTCTTCTCACAGGTAATTGGAGACAGAACAAGGGGGAATGGCCTCGAGCTGAGACTGGGAAGGATTAGATTGGACATTAGGAAAAAGTTTTTCACAGAGAGAGTGGTCAGGGACTGGAATGAGCTGCCCAGGGAGGTGGTAGAGTCACCCACCCTGGATGTGTTTAAGGGTGGTTTGGATGTGGTGCTTGGGGATAGGGTTTCAGGTGAATCTTGTAGAGTAGGGTTCTAGGTTGGACTTGGTGATCCTGAGGGGCTTTGCCAGCCTGGATGTTTCTGTGATTTTTGTGACACTTGAAATAACAAAAGCAAAGGAAATATTTCGAATGTTCTCAGTGCAGCCTTATCACTGCCCTGTGTAATCACAGGGGTCTTGCTGGAAGTCAGCAAAGTCCCCTCCTAGACAGCAGAAGCTGAACACAGCCTGAACTTCTGAACTTTTAGGACAGAGTGCAGGCTTAATAAGAAATGAAACTTTCAGAGAAGTGAAGAACCTGTTTAAAATTACCTAAAATGCATGATGTGGGGTATGTGAGTGTGTGTACATGTAGTAGGCAGAGCAGGAATTCTGTATATTCCGAGTGCCTGTAGTAGTTCAAACCACATAATATCCCCCCCTCTCAGAATCGTGAATTTGCAGCTGCTGCATTTACACCTGTACTGCCTTGATGACCTCCATCTGCCTTCCCTGTGGGTCTGGAGCTGTTGGGTTCTTTGCTTTTTACAGGAGCTGGATGGTATTTCTTTCCCTTTTCCTTCTGTTCTCTCTCTCTCTCTCCCTCTCTCTCTCTCAATCTCTCACTTTCTCTCAATCTCTCTCTCTCTCAATCTCTAACTTTCTCTTTTTTTCTCTCTCTCTCAATCTCTCTCTCTCTCTCTCTCAATCTCTCACTGTCTCTTTTTCTCTCTCTCTCTCAATCTGTCACTCTCTCTCAATCTCTCACTCTCTTTTTCTCTCTCTCAATCTCTCTTTCTCTCAATCTCTCTCTCTCTCTCAATCTCTCACTGTCTCTTTTTTTCTCTCTCTCTCAATCTCTCACTCTCTCTCTCAATCTCTCAATCTCTCTCTCTCTCTCAATCTCTCACTTTCTCAATCTCTCAATCTCTCTCTCTCTCTCAATCTCTCACTTTCTCTCTCAATCTCTCTCTCTCTCAATCTCTCTCTCTCTCTCAATCTCTCACTGTCTCTTTCTCTCTCTCAATCTCTCACTGTCTCTTTTTCTCTCTCAATCTCTCACTGTCTCTTTTTCTCTCTCTCTCTCTCTCAATCTCTCACTCTCTCTCTATATATATACATATAACATTATAGATTACATTTATATATATATATATATATATATATATATAAATGTAATCCGATATCTTTGTAGCAGGAATAGAACATTGTGTGAAAATCAACTGAAGACTCTCCCTCTGCCATTCCCCCTCCCTTTCCTTATTTCTTGGCAGAAGAAAGGAAACTAAAGTGGGAGTGGGAGGGGGGGAATGGAGAGTTTAAACTTTTGTGCTAAACCATTACAAAAGCTGGTGAGGGACTCTTTAGGGTGTGAGGTAGTGATATGAGTAGGGAGATTGAATGGGTAGATTCAAATTGGATGTTAGGAAATTCTTCACCATGAGTGTGGGGAGTCACTGCAACAGGTTGCCCAGGGAGGTGGTGGAAGCCTCATCCCTGGAAGTTTTTAAGGCCAGGCTGGATGTGGCTCTGGGCAACCTGCTCTAGTGTGAGGTATCCCTGCCCATGGCAAGGTGATTGGAACTAGATGATCCTTGAGGTCCCTTCCAGTCCTGACAATTCTATGATTCTGGGATTCTATGTTAAGATGTTCACTTTCCTGGCTTTTTTACCTCTTCTGGTGGTGTTACATAAGCTCTCATCCAGGCTGCCATGCAGTTTTCAGTTTTGCATGCCTTTTGATATCTGTGGTTTCTTTTATGATGCTTGTGCTTGTTACCCTGATGAAATGGCTTAAGGTTACCCTGGTACTGTGTCTTCTGCTTGCTGTTTTGATTTGGTATAAGTTGGATTACTACACCAATTGTTTGGTCAGCCCAGTTTTTGTATACTGTGTCATTATTTACCAGCAGTCTCACTGAACTGTTGGATGAAGCAGAAGAAGGTGTTTATTCAGGGGGTTTGGTTAGCTGCTTCTGATGTTGTGTGTCTTAAACAATGTAGTGGGTTTGCAGTGACCTGCCCCCCCCCCCCACCTTTTGAAACCCTGGCTAAAACTCAGAAAAACACACTGGAAGTTAATAAATGAAGCTTTATATTTACAGCAATGCAAATATACAAGCAAATATTTGCAAGATATAACAGATATTTACAGAAATATACAGTAAAATAGAAATACAGACACCACACCCCTCCTGGAGACCAAAATCCCCAAGAGAGGGAAACCAAACCCCCCTACCACCTTCCCCCTTTCCCCCAGCTTTATCTCACCACTTGATGATGCTGCAGATAAGCTGAAGATCGGTCAGAAAGATTAGTGGCAGGAAGGAATGAATGGTTTTAGTGATTTTACTCTGAATTAGTTCAAAGGCAGAGAGACAAAGGAAAGAAGCTGCTGAAGCCTGCGCGGACCCAGAGCCGACTGACTGCGCAAGCACACTGCCTTATCTGGATGTTTTGGGAACATTCTCAAAACAACCTTCTTTCTTCTCTCTCAGTCAAACTGGGTGAAGTGACACGCTATGTTTAATTTCTCACTCAAATTCTTCAATTAGCTCAAACCAACACAAACAAACAATGCTTTGGTCATAGTATTGCAAATTTCTTCCAAGAGTGCTTTTTGGAGACCTACTCCAAGGCCAAATGAGTGGCAGTGTGTGAAAAAGCCTGGGCCTGTGTTTGAACCACTGGTCACCTCCAGTGCTTTGGAACTTCACTCTCCAGCAATCACTAAACCCTGATGAGCTGGTGAAAGGTTTGATAAAGGGATGTTGTCAGCCTGAACATTCCCAGGAGACACGAATCACTGCCGTGTGTTGGGGTCCAGCCCATGTGTGTTGAGCTCTTTTCAATGTGGTTCAGCATGCAGAGGAAGAGGAGGTCTCTGAATTGATTGTGGGTAATTAAGGAAGCAGGAATTATAAAACACATAGTTATTTTATTTCCAAAAAGCCCTGCCCACAAACTGTATCCAAACCAGTTACATTTAGGTTCTAATTTGGTCAGAAAAATCTTCACAAGGATGCTTATGGGCAATTCATTCACTTAGGAGAATCGGAATATTGGAAAGATTTAGCCACAAAATGGCTTTGCCCCACTTATACATAGGCAGTGTGGAGCCTTGGGAAAATGTGTTTTACTCACAGTGGTGGAGTAGAATCAGAGCTAGTCCCTGGCTCCTTTGCAGCAGTGTTGGAAATGCTCAGTGTCTTGATAGCTGTTGAGAGGCTTCCAGATCTTCCCAGGCTCTAGCAGGGTGCTGGGAAAGAGGCAAACGATCTCTGACCTGATCCTGGTTCCTCTTGGCACGAAGGTTTGCAGAGGTGCAGGCGGGAGCTCCTGCAGATGTGCAGAGAGAACAATGTTGGTGGCACTTCTCACCACATCATGAGACACTTAATGCCTTCTTTTTGTAAACTTGAGGCACTTGAGTTTCCAGGTCGTTCAAGCCCAAAACATCAGGGCTAAGCTGGTCTGAAGCAGGAGGCAGAGCAGAACACATTGTCCAAGCTGGGAGCAGTGAGGCAGAGCATGTCTGAGCAGAGCAGAATATAGAGAGGAGCAGAATGTAGAGCAGAGCAGAACATAGAGCAGAGCAGCACACACAGGCAGAGCAGTGAGGCAGAGGCAATGCAGAGCAGCACAACTGCTTGCAACTTAGCTCCACTGATATTCTTTGCCTGAGTGCAAAGGCTCCTTTGGCTACACAGATTCACCCATCAGAATGGCATTTGCCACACTGACCATATTAGGTGAACCCCAGGGCTTGCTTACCCTTATTTGGCCAAGACACTAACAAGTGCCTAATCACCTATGGGTACCTCTTTATCACTTTGGGAGGGGACATAATGGCCTGAGCCTTTGTTTTCCTCTGCTCTTGTTTCCCCCATTAGCAGAAGGATTGGGCAAGCCAGAACATCTAATAGGCCTATTAGCCTTCCAGGACAGTCTTCAGGCCTACAAACAGACGAAGAGACACAGCAGGAGCAGCACAGAGCCAGCATGTGCAGATATTGGTCACTCCAGTACAAAACAAGAAGTATACAAGGAAAACAGCTCCTGCTGTAAAAGATGAGGGTGAACCAGGGCCATCATGGGAAGAAGAAGAGCCACAGATAATCACTGGATCTTTATCATTGGGCGAGTTACAAGACTGGTGATAGACAAAAGGACCATGGTCCCCAGCCAAAGGAGCCCATTGTCACCTGGCTGCTCCCATGCTGGGATATGGGAGCTAATGGTTTGGAGTTGGAAGGCAGGGAAGCCAAGCAGTTGGGATCCTTGGCTAGGGAAGTGGGCATTGACAGGGTTATGGGGAAGCTGGCAGAAACCCTCAGCCTCTGCAGATGGCTTCTAGCAGGTGGGAAGGGTATATACATCACCAAGGATGATATAAAAGATCACTGGCAGATGGACTACCATGGAGAAAGGCATCCAGTACTTGAGGGAACTAGCTGTGCTGCAATGGATTCCTAATTCCAAGTACACTGAATGAGTAATTCTTTTTACAGCTTTGCAATGCCTTGCTTTGAGTCTTTGGCAAGGCACAGACCTTAGAGTCATAGGCAGGAACCGAGTGCTCCTAGGCTGCCTTCCTCATCAGCTGACCCTCCCCATATCATATTCTGGGCTGCATTAAGAGAAGCATTACCAGCAGGGCAAGGGAAGGGATTCTGCCCCTTTACTCTGCTCTCCTCAGACCCCACCTGCAGTACTGTGTGCAGTTCTGGAGCCCTCAACACAAGATGGAATGGAACTGTTGGAGAGAGTCCAGAGGAGGGCCACAAAGATGATCAGAGGGCTGGAGCACCTCTGCTATGAGGACAGGCTGAGAGAGTTGGGGCTTTTCAGCCTGGAGAAGAGAAGGCTTCCAGGAGACCTTATAGCAGCCTACCAGTATCTGAAGGGGGCCTACAGGAAGGCTGGGGAGGGACTGTTCACAAGGTCTTGTAATGACAGGANCAAGGCCAGGCTGGATGAGTCCTTGAGCGACCTGATCTAGTGGGAGGTGTCCCTGCCTATGGCACAGGGGGGCTGGAACTGGATGACCTTTAAGGTCTCTTCCAACCTAAACCATTCTATGATTCTATGATATCAGCAGCAGAGGAGTTAAGCCAGGCAGTATCTGCACTGCCTGCAGGATCCAAACAAAGCTAATGGCAAGTGACAACCTGCTCTCCTGCAGCTCAAGCTGCAGCATCCCCATGGCAACTTGGCCAAAACGAAACTCTCTTCACCCATGTGTCTCCTCCACAACTCCAGGAAGCTCTCGCTGAGTGCCCCGAAACCTGATAGAACCTGACAGCAGATCTGCTTTCTTGTTACCACAAGTATAAGGTACATCCCTTCAGCAATTTTTTACAGGGACTCTCTTAGCCAGATCATCCAAGTAACAAAACCCAGGTGCACTCTCCACTCTATTCCTAGCAGAAAAAGATCCTCAGAGGAAACCCATTTGGTAGTAAATTTGTTTGGGAGTTCCCATCACTACCCCCAAGCTATGTTTCACCTCCCAAGTATTACAGTGAAGCAGAAAGATATTTGTAAGGCAGTTTTAAAAACTGTAGTATTCCCCTTGAACACCATTTTTTGGGGGGGAGGCGAGAACCTCTCATAAAACGAGCACATTGTAATGGTCATTTGAAGTCCTCTTCTAATCCAGCCTCTGTGCTTGAATTTACAAGAGGTCCATGCTACGAGTTTGCTATTTCAACACCTGTCCACCAGCAAAGACTGCTGTAGGGGCATGGATGAGCCATGCCTTTACCTGCCCCTTCCCACTTCTCCAGTTTGTGTGTACCCTTTCTCCGCTTCCAAGGCAGCAACAATTTTCAAGGCTGTTTCTGGTTCTGAGGTTCATGGCTCCAAGCTGATAGACCTTTCTCTGTTTTATTTTTTTTTTCAGCCAACAATTTCTTCTGTTTAGTTATTTCTCTTTTCTAATCAGGGTGCCTTGCTGGCTGCTGACGTTAAGGCAAGTTTCTTGTCTTTTTTCTCTATGGCATTTTTCTACCAGGTGTGTTTCTCTGGCTGTTTGCTTTGTGGCTTACCCCTTTGCCTTATTACCTCATTTGACAAGGTCCTCGATCAGATAGTCTTACCAAAATAAGCAGGATTATAGAATAGAATAGGAATAGGAATAGAATAGAATAGAATAGAATAGAATAGAATAGAATAGAATAGAATAGAATAGAATAGAATAGAATAGAATAGAATAGAATAGAATAGAATAGAATAGAATAGAATAGAATAGAATGGAATGAAATAGAATGGAACGGAATAGAATAGAATAGAATAGAATAGAATAGAATAGAATAGAATAGAATAGAATAAGCCAGGTTGGAAGAGACCTCCAAGATCATCCAGTCCAACCTAGCACTTAGCCCTAGCCCAAGCCTACTGCAGCTCCTGAAGTAATTTCTGGCCTGCTTAGTGTGCATAGGTGTCACTGCCCATATGCAAATCTGTTTCACTTAAGTAAATGCCACGTTTAGAGTAGAATAGAATAGAATAGAATAGAATAGAATAGAATAGAATAGAATAGAATAGAATAGAATAGAACAAGCCGGGTTGGAAGAGACCTCCAAGATCATCCAGTCCAACCTATCACCCAGCCCTAGCCAATGGCACTAAGTGCTCCATCCAGTCTGTTCTTGAACACCTCCAGGGATGGTGACTCCACCACCTCCCTGGGCAGCCCATTCCAATGGCAAATCACTCTCTCTGGGAAGAACTTATCCACACATCCTTATCAATCAGTGTGAATGACTCCCATCACTGCCTACCATGTTGGCTGTTGGTTAGATCTGGATCTCTGTGCCCTCTTGTTTTTGTCTTCCTCCTTTCTTACTATTTCCTTTGCATCAAGAAGGTCCTTGACTTTCAGAGTGCAGACAGTCTCTCCTTAGGCATGCCTTTACTATAATAACTAGAATCTTGCTGAGCAACCTCACTGTTACCAGACAGCAAAGGGAACTGGTGTGACACCCAACACGTCCCATGCTAGTAGCAGGGCTTTGAACTTGACACAACATCTCACCAGAAACCAGCATGGAAACTTAAAAATGGGAACAGTAAGTTGAAACTAACGAGTGCCCCAAAGACTCTGAGCTGCTGCATCCTGTGTCTACCAGCTGCATTTGGGAGATAACTTTAGTTGGTAACTCCTGCAAACAAAGAATCCCAATAATGCAGCCCTGAGAATCCAAACCAATTGAAAATCCTCCTCTCTTAGGAAGGGATGCAGCCTGCTGATGCTTCAAGGGCAGCACAAAGACAGTCCAGGGCTACCAGGCACACATATCTGTTGATCAGGCTGACAGCAATAGGAAAAGTTTAGCTCAGGGGTGTGGAATTAAAAGGGCAAGATGAGGTGAACACCAGCACGGCAGTCACATTTAGCAAATGCCTCCTACATGACCCTTATGCAGCTCAGTGGTGATTGCTGTGTCCAGGACCTTTTCTTCTGTCTCCTTACACCTTGGCCTACTACAGTTGCTGTCTCCCTTGCCTCGTCCTGGGTTTGTCTCCCTGCTGGTTGTTTCTTTTCTATGTTCTTTTTTTTTTTTTTAACAGAGAAAGCTGAGATGTGCCACAGCCAGCCACAGGGAACCCTGTCAGGCAAGATACCTGTTATGTTTAAAAGTAAATCTAAGCAGAGACTGGCAAGACAAGATTGCAGCTGCAATCATCAAACAAAACAGATTTAACTGATAGCACTGAATGCTACTAATATCGTCAAAAGAGTGAAGTTTCAAACTCAGCACTCATTCCCTCCATTTAGAATCATAGAATCAGTCAGGGTTGGAAGGGACCACAAGGATCATCTAGTGATCCCATGGGCAGGGACACCCTACCCTAGATCAGGCTGCCCACAGCCTCATTCAGCTTGGCTGCAAACACCTCCAGAGATGGGGCTTCCACCACCTCCCTGGGCAACCCATTCTAGGCTCTCACCACTCTCATAGCGAAGAACTTCCTCCTCACATCCAATCTGAATCTCCCCACCTCCAGCTTTGCTCCATTCCCCCTAGTCCTGTCACTCTCTGATAGCCTAAAAAGTCCTTCCCCCGCTGTTTTGTAGGCCCCTTTCAGATACTGGAAGGCCACTACCTGTCAGTGGTTATGATAGTGAACACGGAGTGAGATGGGGCACAGGAGAGAGGTCAAAACCCCCTCTTTCCTTTGCATTAATAAAATGGTGCTCTGGATGTACCCAGCATTGTCCATGCACCTGTGCTCAGCCCCACCATGAGCAGCATAGGAGGGCTTCCTCTCCCCACACACTCCCATTTTCAGAAAGTCATAGAATCATAGAATGGTTTAGGTTGGAAGAGACCTCAAAGATCATCCAGTTTCCACCCCCCTGTGCCATAGGCAGGGACACCTCCCACTAGATCAGGTCGCTCAAGGACTCATCCAGCCTGGCCTTGAACACATCCAGGGAGGGAGCAGCCACAACCTCCCTGGGCAACCTGTTCCAGTGCCTCACCACCCTCACTGTGAAGAATTTCCTCCTAACATCCCGTTCAAATCTCCCCTCTGCCAATTTGAACCCATTCCCTCTCGTCCTGTCCTTACAAGACCTTGTGAACAGTCCCTCCCCAGCCTTCCTGTAGGTCCCCTTCAGATACTGGAAGGTTGCTGTAAGGTCTCCTGGAAGCCTTCTCTTCTCCAGGCTGAAAAGCCTCAACTCTTTCAGCCTGTCCTCATAGCAGAGCTGCTGCAGCCCTCTGATCATCTTCGTGGCCCTCCTCTGGACTCTCTCCAACAGTTCCATGTCCTTCCTGTGTTGGGGGCTCCAGAACTGCACACAAGAACTGCACGCAGAACTGCACACAAGTCCTGCCTCTGTGGGCTAAGGCAGCACTAATTCAGTCCGTAGAAGCAGCAGAAAGCAGCAGAATTGCAGTTCAGAAGGCAGTGTACAGCAAGGACGAAGAGACACCTGCTACCTTTGTGCTAATCAACATTTCAAGTCCATCACATGCCTCCAATCAATTCCCAGTTGAAAAGCAATCATTTTTTCAAGGACCTGATACAAGTCACAATTAGACCTGGCTTTGATTGACACTAATTATTCTGATCAAGGCTTCCAAGTCTGATGAAATGAATTCATTTCAGTAAACTTCCATTTTTTTTTCTTTGTTGGCAAAACCAAAGGGCGTTCCCTTGGCAGTTCCTGTGCCGAGTACCACAGAGATCCCACCTAAACTTACGTTTGAATAGCATCTCATTGCCGCAGTGGGACCTGGAGAAATGCCTCTGCTGTGGTTGCTGAGGTGATTACCTGGCACAGAAATGCTCAGATTAACTAGCAGGGATAGAGGGGATTGTGCAATTGATGGGACAGCCATAGGCAAAGCAGCACAGCATAGCTATGCAGTTCAATTGCTCCTTCCCCCTCCCTTCCAGTCAAGCTTGATCCAGTCTTGGAGTTAACTCATCACTCCTGTGACAGCTGCAGAGGGCTCAGAGAGGACTAATTTAGGCTCATCAGCACAAAATATTTGAGGAGAAGTGTTCATCTTTTCTCCATCACTGGGAGAAGACAAGCACAGGCCTATTAACTTGGAATTCCCCTAAAAATGTGTGTCCTTTCCCTGAGGAAAACCCTGATCTCAGCAAATTCCTGTAAGGCAGTGCAAGTACAAGTGGCTGGCATGCTCGGTCTGTCTAGAGCTAGTGCTCTCCATATGATGCTCAGGTGCTTTGAGCTCTTGAAGGTAGTTCTACCAGTGAACCAGCCCACGAGCTGGAGTCAGGATCTAAGAGCTCCTGAGCACATCTCCTGGGAACTTAGGTGGGCTTTTACAGGGCTCTGGTTAGACTTAAAAACTCCAAACATCCCATCGGTCACATGGCAAGAGGGGAACACTGGTTTGGGAATGGGCTACTCCTGCTTCCACCCTGAGATGCATTCTTGATCCTCTCTTTGTGACCAAGGAAAAACAGTGTCTGATAGGAGTAGAATCATAGAATTGTAGAATGGTCTAGGTTGGAAGAGACCTCAAAGATCATCCAGTTCCAACCCCCCTGTGCCATAGGCAGGGACACCTCCCACTAGATCAGGTCGCTCAAGGACTCATCCAGCCTGGCCTTGAACACATCCAGGGAGGGAGCAGCCACAACCTCCCTGGGCAACCTGTTCCAGTGCCTCACCACCCTCACTGTGAAGAACTTCTTCTTCTACCCTTGTTTGGGCAAGACACTCACAAGTGCATCAACACTCCTGGGTACCTGTTTATCACCTTGGGAGGGGACATAATGGCCCAAGCTTTCATTTTCCTCCCACCTTTACTTCCCTCATCAGCAGAAGCCTGGAGCAAGCCAGGACATGTTTTAGACCTATTAGCCTTCCAGGACAGCTAGGTGTGTGTTACTGGAGGAATCCAGATAATTCCTCCAAGAGGAATAAGCCCAAATTTGCTTAGCACTGATGAGAAGGCACTGGTATTCAACTGCATGAGGTTTGCATGCGTGCCAAAAAGATGTGCAGTTTCTTGACTCCACTACCTCTGAGCCATTTTTCTTTCACTTCCAATATTCTCAGGCCCAGGCAGTGCCAAGGGGAACAGAGGACAGGCTGACTGCAGAGCTGTTCTTTCCTCTGAAGTAATGCTCATCTGTCTGTCAGGAGTTCTTGAAACAACTGCAATAAATCTTGAATTTTTCATATGGTTCACAAGTTCAGAGACAGGAAAAAAAAAAAAAAAAAAAAAAAAAAGAAGTGGTGCTCAGCCAGCTGGGATTGCAGCAGTTATCTGTGATGTCAGGGCACACATGTTTCTCTAAAAGGAAATCAAATGGGAAGTTGCACTGGGAAAAGAAAAAGAGAAAAGTGATCAAATATGGTCAGAAAACAAAGAATGACTGCTGGAAAGCGGAGCAAAAGACCTCAGTAGAAATGGGTACGAATGGGCTAGGAGATAAAAGTGAGTTTCTGTGCCTGATTCCTTGTTGTTCTGCATAAGAGCCAAATATATGTGTTTATATTTGCCAGCAGCATACATGTAGGTAGTATCCAAACGGTGTAACAGGCTGCTGTGTTCACTAAAAATTCAGCCCAATTCACAGGATCACAGGACCATAGGATGTTAGGGGTTGGAAGGGACCTCCAGAGATCACCGAGTCCAATCCCCCTGCCAGAGCAGGACTAGAGAATCTAGTGCAGGTTGCACAGGAATGCATCCAGATGGGTCTTGAAAGTCTCCAGAGAAGGAGACTCAACAACCTCTCTGGGAAACCTGTTCCTGTGCTCCGTGACCCTTACAGTGAAGAAGTTCTTCCTCAGGCTGAGGTGGAACTTCCTGTGCTGTAGTTTACATCCGTTGTCCCTTGTCCTATCACAGGGCACAAGTAAGAGTGCCTTGCAGAATTTTTGGCTGAGGCATGACTCTAGGGAAGCTACAGATTATTTTGGATAGCCTTAGATTCACAGAAACATAGAATCAGTCAGGGTGGGAAGGGACCACAAGGATCACATCTAGTTCTGAGCCCCCTGCCATGGGCAGGGACACCCTACCCTAGATAATGCTGGCCAGAGCCTCATCCAGCCTGGGGAAGCCATACTGGTTGGACCCAGTCACCTCGTCACTATTCTCCTGTTTCAGTAATGCCTCCAGAAGGATCTGCTCCATGATCTTACAGGGCACAGAGGTGAGACTGAGTGGCTTGTAGTCCCCTGGCTCCTCCTTCCTACCCTTTTTGAAAATGGGAGTTATGTTTCCCCTTTTCCAGTCAGTGGGGACTGCACCAGACTGCCAGGACTTTTGGGATATAATAGAGAGGGGTTAAGCAACCATCATAGAATCATAGAATCATAGAATGGTTTAGGTTGGAAGAGACCTCAAAGATCATCCAGTTCCAAGCCCCCTATGCCATAGGCAGGGACACCTCCCACTAGATCAGGACGCTCAAGACCTCATCCAGCCTGGCCTTGAACACCTCCAGGGAGGGAGCAGCCACAACCTCCCTGGGCAACCTGTTCCAGTGTCTCACCACCCTCACTGTGAAGAACTTTCTCCTAACATCCCGTTCAAATCTCTCCTCTGCCAGTTTAAACCCATTCCCCCTCATCCTGTCATTACAAGACTTTGTGAACAGTCCCTCCCCAGCCCTCCTGTAGGCCCCCTTCAGATACTGGAAGGTTGCTATAAGGTCTCCTGGAAGTCTTCTCTTCTCCAGGTTCCCCAGCATTCCAGGTAACCAAGGAGGCAGAAATGCTAGATGAGGCAGCACCGCATATGAGAGCCATCCCCAAGCCATCCTCACAGCTGTGAGCATCTGACAGCTCTCTTAACAGCTCTAATTCCCAGCTCCTCTCACAGACAGTGGCCAATTGTGATGCAAAGGAGACTTCTCCCGGCATCTGCAATCAATGCTTGTGAGAGGGTTGGTAATTATTGTTTTACTGCCAGACTGGCTCCTGCTCCCACAAAAAAATCCATGGCCTGCAAAAAGGAATTGCAAAACTTGCTTTGGTTTTAGAGGGTAAAAAAAGTTAAGTCCTAGGCTGTCATTCTCCCGAAGTTGTGCAGTGTCTGCACCATTCCACAAGTTGTGTGTAGCGATTTAATCCATGCATGGTATGTTTCTGGATCACAGGCTGTTAGGGGTTGGAAGGGACCTCTAGAAATCACAGAATCACACCAATATCCAGGTTGGCAAAGCCCCTCAGGATCACCAAGCCCAACCTAGAACCCTGCTCTACAAGATTCACCTTAAACCATGTCCCCAAGCACCACATCCAAATGACCCTCAAACACATCCAGAGTTGGTGACTCCACCACCTCCCTGGGCAGCTCATTCCAGTCCCTTTACAGCTGCACACACATCATGCATTGTGTTCTCATTTAAATTAGGTTCTTTACTTCTCTAGGTGGAGGAGTTAGTATTTAATTGTTTATTAAGCCTGCACTCTGTCCTGAGAGTCCAGAAGTTCAGGCTGCGTTCAAATTCTGCTCTCTAGGAGGAGACTTTGCTGATTTCCAGCAAGATTCCCCTGTGATTACACAGGCTGGATTGTTGAGATTCCCAATATTTCCTTTGCTTTTGGAAGGGACCTCTGGAAATCACAGAATCACAGAAGCATGCAGGTTGGCAAAGCCCCTCAGGATCACCAAGTCCAACCTACAACCCTATTCTACAAGATTCACCTTAAACCATGTCCCCAAGCACCACATCCAAATGACCCTCAAACACATCCAGAGTTGGTGACTCCACCACCTCCCCGGGCAGCTCATTCCAGTCCCTTTACAGCTGCACACACATCATGCATTGTGTTCTCATTTAAATTAGGTTCTTTACTTCTCTAGGTGGAGGAGTTAGTATTTAATTGTTTATTAAGCCTGCACTCTGTCCTGAGAGTCCAGAAGTTCAGGCTGCGTTCAAATTCTGCTCTCTAGGAGGAGACTTTGCTGATTTCCAGCAAGATTCCCCTGTGATTACACAGGCTGGATTGTTGAGATTCCCAATATTTCCTTTGCTTTTGCTATTTCAAGTGTCAGAAAAATCACACAAACACCCAGGTTGGAAAAGCCCCTCAGGATCACCTGAGCCTAGAACCCTACTCTACAAGATTCACCTTAAACCATAGCCCTAAGCACCACATCCAAATGACCCTTGAACACATCCAGGGTTGGGGAATCCACCACCTCCCTGTGCAGCTCATTCCAGTCCCTGACCACTATCTCTCTGAACAAACTTTTTTCTAATGTCCAATCTAAACATACTCAGCTTCAGCTTGAGGCCATTCCTCCTCATTTTGTCTCCAATTACCTGTGAGAAGAGACCAGCAGCAGCCTCTCCACTACTTCCCTTCAGGTAGTTGTAGACAGCAATGAGATCTTTGAGTCTGACCCTCCTGCCAGAGCAGGACCAGAGAATCTAGTGCAGGTCGCACAGGAATGCATCCAGATGGGTCTTGAAAGTCTCCAGAGAAGGAGAGTCCACAACCTCTCTGGGCAGCCTGTTCAGTACCTCATGACCCTTACAGTCAAGAAGTTCTTTCTTGCAGAATCCCAGAATTTCTTAGATTGGAAAAGACCTTCAAGATCATCCAGTCCAATCATTAGTTTCACACTGACAAGTCCCTGACTAAACCAAATCCCTCAGCACAACATCTAAGCTCTGTGAATTGCTATGGTTGGAAAGGACCACCAGGATCATCCAGTCCTACTTTCATCCCAGCATCCTTAATCACCAGACCATAGCCTCAAGCACCACATCCACTCTTTCTTTAAACACCTCCAGGGATGGTGACTCCACCACCTCCCTGGGCAGCCTGTTCCAGTGCCTGACCACCTGCTCAGTAAAGAACTTCCTCCCAACATCCAATCTAAACCTCCCCTGGTGCAACCTGAGGCCACATTGAGGTGGAACCTCCTGTGCTGTAGTTTATGCCCATTACCTCTTGTATTACCCCTTGTATTTCTATTTCTTTCTGTGCATGTGCAGAATCAGAAACCAAATAATTCTATTTCTATAGAAATATTTATTTTCTATTTCTTTCTATACATGTAAAGAATCAGAAACCAAATATTTCTATTTCTATAGAAATATTTATTTTCTATTTCTTTCTACACACTTAAAGAATCAGAAACCAAATATTTCTATTTCTATAGAAATATTTATTTTCTATTTCTTTCTATACATGTAAAGAATCAGAAACCAAAGTAGCACTTAAACCTTTTCTGTATCAGCCTCTACCACCCAATTCCATGTTCCTTATCATTTATGCTTTGCTTTATGTAACAACCTGTGCCACCCAGTTGCCTCCTTTTTTTTCCATGGGCTATTGATGCCACAGCTACTGCCACGGCTGTGATGGATGTGAGCTATCTGTAGGCAAAGTGTGAACATTGGTTTGTGTGTAGATGAATGAGCTGGGGCGGGGAGTGGGTTGGTGGTGGTGGATGGTGGGGTGACAGTGTGTCTGTACATGGTGGAGAGACCTTCCTATGACAGGTCTCTGTGTGCATGGCATATAGAGTAGAGCAGATGCCGCACAGAGAAAGCTGAGAGGCAGCCCTGATTGCAGTCTTCTACTCCACAGCTAGTGGGGCAATTCCTCTTTGCCCTCTTTGTATGACCCACATTTAAGGTGAAACCAGCTCACAAGTCTGCTCCACTACATCAAGGTCCCACATTCCCAACATACAAATGTCTAAATCTAGACTCAAGTCTATATGGAGAACTCAAGTTCTCCTACGCTTTCTGGACCTACTCCTACTCAGGCTTCCCATCTGCCCTGTGAGGAGATGCAGGGTCCTATGGAGGAATTTATCACAGAGGTAGGGTCGTATGGAGGAATTTATCACAGATGTAGGGTTGTACGGAGGAATTTATCACAGAGGTAGGGTCGTATGGAGGAATTTATCACAGATGTAGGGTTGTACGGAGGAATTTATCACAGAGGTAGGGTCGTATGGAGGAATTTATCACAGATGTAGGGTTGTATGGAGGAATTTATCACGGATGTAGGGTCATATGGAGGAATTTATCACAGATGTAGGGTCATATGGAGGAATTTATCACGGATTTAGGGTCGTATGGAGGAATTTATCACAGATGTAGGGTCGTATGGA
>VWZI01014206.1:0-72900 GCA_013396835.1 Psilopogon haemacephalus
TTTCTCACACAAATTCTCCAATTAGCTCAAACCAACACAGTTCCTCACTGGATTGGTCTTTCTAATGGAGCTGAAGAGGTATTTGATTTTAGCCGGCCTAGAAATATACAGAAATGAAACATGTTTTGAAAAGGATTGGATAGGAGATGCTGAAGGGTATTCACAGATTTAACCTTTCTGTAAGCCTTATTCAACCCTAGTGTAAATGGGCAGTTGCTTGTGAGCTTCCACTGTTCACAAGCAAGAGAGGAAAAGCAAGATTTTAATTTTTTTTTGTTCACTCAAACCAGTCAGTTCAGTTTGTGAGTGAGAGATTTGCCCTCTAATTTGCCTAATTGTCTTTCATGAGATTCCAGTTTTGATGTCTACCTCCAACAACAATGTGGACCAGAGCCCTCCAGTTTCAAAAGTTAAGTATCCTTATTACTTAAACTAAAAGAACGCCACACATTTTTCTTATTTCGCTGTTTTCACTCCAAGATCTACAAAACTCCTTCAATGCTGCCCAAACAAGTATCCCTGGAAAATCCTATGACCACATGCAGTGGGCTTCAGACAGAAAGCTTTGTCATTGGTGTTGCCCTTCCTGTTAAAAACTCCACAGAGTGCTGTGTTTGCAATTCTCCACATATTTACCACAAACTGAAAAAAATTACTTTCTGAAGAGACTGTCTCAAAACATTTCACTAGACAAGGTGGCTAAAGCCCAAATTAGAAAAAAGTGGTGATCCAAATGAGGTGCCCAAGCACTGTTTTATGTGGCACTTGCAGTAGCAACCAAAGATAATAAAGTCTGCTGCGATACTAGTGAGTCCTGAGTTACCCCTGGAAGGGCCAAATTATGATGTCATGTATTTACAGCTCTTTTAACTTGACTGTCAGGTTGGGGATGCCTGCAGAAGAAGTGAAAAGCTGCCAAAACTGTCATTTCTGCCTCTTTAGATGAGACAATCCCAAGTGCCTGTTGGATATCCTCTGGCAGGAAGCTGGCATTCTAGCACAGAAATGGGAAATTGCATCCCACCATTGTGACTCTTGGAACCGCTAATAAGCTGCAAGGCACAGGTGAGGTAAATGCTGTTTCATGACATTAAGACAGCACAGTTAACAACCATGAGCCCCTGTGAACACAGCAGGAGCTAAATTACTCAGAGTTAATCCTGGAGAGCTAGATGACAACTTTACAACCTTCTAAGGGTAAGGGTCAGTGAGTTTTTGCACTGCCCCTGAAGCAACATGGGAGGGAGATGTGGGCTTGAGAAGGCTGGTTTCCTTCCACTGGAGGAATGCTCATGGTGATGCTCATGGCTTGTGTTGCTGTACTTGAGCTGTTGCTCGCTCCCAAATCCACATCTTGGTTTATGTTTGCTTCCCGAGAAGCTACTTTTTATAGCCGAATTTCATTAACAATGCAGATAAATCACTAATAAAACAGATATGGCTTAGAATAAACCTTGAAAAGTGTGTGGGAACATGGAGACCTCTCTGACTAGTTGGACCATGTCAGTCACCCTTGTCAGTGTTCCTGGCTCTAGAAAATGTGCTTTTACAGACAAAGTAGTGAGAAACATTTAAAACAGATATCCACAGCAAAGAACTGGCCAAAGAGCCCAGTTAGCCATTTTTAATTCTTTGCTGTAGCTGTGTTACCTTTTTCAGTTTTTATCAGTCGACTGGGACTTGTTAAGTCTATAACCAGAAGCTATTAGAAGAGGCAGACAAAAGAGGTTTCTAGGTGTGTTCCCTTCCACCCCCACCCAACTTAATTAAAAGTAATTAAAGTGGAAAGAATAGTGTTAATTAAAGAATAGTGTTAATTTATCTTTTCAATGCTATTTTTCTACATGAACTCATAATTTACAACATTGTCTTCCTTCCATATCTCTCTGAAGATATTCCCAGTTTCTTGATACCTGCTCCTTGACTAAATCTTACAGCTGCTGGAGCCTGAAGCCACTGGAAACACAAAATGTTTCAAATAAATGGTATTAAGGAAGCATGTTATGGTCCTCAGTGAGACTCCAGGTACTTAGATCCAGTGAAATCTGTGAAAATTCTGAATTTTATAAATGTTTCACTCCAATATCGGTTTTCTTCTTGGAAGCCACTGCTTAAATATGCAGACAGTTGAACATCTCTGTTTCTGTCAGCTGCTTTTGCAATTGTCCATCACTCTTCTGAGGATTACCATTTTTCTGTGTTTTGTCATTGTCTTGATGAGTGAGTGCTAACAGAGCAATTAAAATATGTGCAGTATTGTGCTTGCATAGATTTGAGCCATATGTTTCCCATGATCCCAAATTTCTAAACAGTACAAAAAGATTCAACCCCTCAGCTCTCACTAAAGTCAGTGAGTCAAAGGGCATACAACATTTTGACAATCTTACCCCATATAGCTCCAGGATAAATTTTACACATGCTCAGGTGGTTTTGAGACCAGGATAATCTTTGTCTTAAATAAATAAATAAATCTTTGTTTCATATCTGATTTTATGAGACACAATACAGGATGGTTTAATTGCCTATATGGCAGTTAATTGACTCTTCAGCAAAAAAAAGGCACAATTTCAAGTAATAGCTGTTAGAACAAACTTTGATTGCCTTTTGGCCTGACTCACACCCCAGAGGGCTGCTGGACACTAATGGGTAGGATGAAGACTTCTGAGTGAAACTGTTATAGAGTACATGGGTCCACTGAGGAAAGCTCCATGGGGACAGGGAACCAGAGGAGGATGAGAGAGATCCATAAGAAGCTGCCAGGAGTATAATCTGTAAGTGTTTAAAGTCTAATTCTGCCCCAGTAGATCAATAGGATTTTCTTCGGAGGAATAATCCAATGATATTATTATGCTGATTAAGGGAATAGTCCTAGGAAACAGAAGAATTGCTTGTGTAAGTGCACCAACACCAATTTTGTTCGAATACAACAGCTATGAAACCTTTCTGTAAAACTGTAATAGTGTCTGGATCTTGTTAATTCAGGTTATGATAGACACACCAAAAAAAACTCACAGAAGGGTTTTGGTCAAAAGAAAAGAGATGATATCTTAAGTGACGTTTGTCTCACCTGCTTGTAATGCTTGCATGCACTCTGCCCTGTATAAGCCATAGATTTTATTGCTTGTGCGACCGTAAACTGTGTTTTTTTTTTTTTACAGTTGGGATGGTGTTTTCTAATTAATTCAGTCAACCACTTGTTGAACCTTTGCTCACTTCAACATGGAGTTCGAAGGTAGAAAATCCAGTTTTTGAGGAAATCAAGTTTGATATTCTGGTTTTGGGAAACCTTGTGAAGATGAACCAAAGCCACAGATGTCAGCCCACATCAAACTCCCCTAAAGTTCAAAGAGATTCAGATCTGCTGCCTAGAATGTGTCTGCTCAAAAGAAAGGCTGGTCTTTTATTCATATCACACTCCATAAATGTAAGTCACAGTAGCAATTGCAATGTACTTAAGTATAATTGGTTCCTAAAGCTGCCTGCCACTAAAAACAAGCATATTAAATTCAGACTTACTAAATTCATGAGGTTCATTCCCTATTTAGGTGGAGTTTGGGGTTTTTTTCTGCCTTAGAAGCAGTGCTAATGCTGGTTTCTTCTCCAGCATATCTAATTAAAAANTACATCTAAATAAAAAAAAAAAAAAAAAAAAAAAAGAAGTCCAGGTCATTAAACTGTCAGGGAATCTAAAAGAGGCACCTCTTCTTGTAGACTAGATTTAGGAAGAATTAAAACTGAAACCTTCATAATGACTCATTAAGTAGTAAAAAAAAAACAAAACAAAAAACAAAACCCCAAAAACAAAGAAGCAAACAAAAAACCCAGCCAATACCAGACAAGACAAAGAGTGCAAGGAAGCATTTTTTCAGTCATCCTTATGAAAGGTAACAATTTTTGCACCATTTTGTGGACCACTGTAGTTATAAAACAAATAAAATCAAGTAGCAACTAACAGAAAACCTTATCAGAAGAAATACTCCATGTGTTTTGTAAAAAGATGTATTAATCTCATCTCTCAGGAGCTGTCACTGTTACTACTAACCCTGGAGCTGTAAAACAAGCTGTAAAATGGATTTGATTCCAGAATATTATGAGTTCTGTCATTATGGGTAAGATTAACAACACAGCCTGATGGAGATCTACTGCTCTTGCTGATGTAAGGATGTCTAGGACAAGAAATTACTTCCTAATTATAGATGTTTTATTGGAAAAAAAAAAAGGGGGGGGGGGGGGCGCAAAAGGGAGCACATTGAAATAATTATGGGTAATGAAGGGAAGAATGTTCTGATCCAGGTAGGAGTGAAATAATTTAATGGGTATAGATTATAGAAAGAGTTATGTTCAAAGTAAGTTACCAGCTATAATGTTGGGATAAAGTTAAGATGTACTTCTGTATGGCTGGACAATATGCTAGAGCATTGCACAATCTGGGAAACAGCAGGCTTGGAAGCAGGTCATCTTTAAGGTCCCTTCCAACTCAAGACATTCTGTGATTCAGTGATTCTTTTCAGAGCTTCTAGCCATTCTGTTGGACAGGTTCCTGGGTATATTCTGTTGTCATTTGTGCCTTTGGGATGTAAACACCAAAGTACCAGAATGGCAATGGGAAGTGTATCACATCCTAGAACTTTGGGAGAAATGTTACCTTCTGACTAGTTTATTTGCAAGCTGAAACCTAGTCCTCTGTACATTGCACGTGTGGCACTTCCTGACATCTGAGTTGGTTTTACATACATCAAAGTCTTCAATACTAGTTCTCTGTTTTCATAGGTCTACTATGGATAGTTTTTAACCAAATGACCAAGTACACAGCTCTTCATTTACAGTGACATAAATTGGGAATGCAGGTCTGGAAAAACGGTTTAGGCACTTGGCAAAGGAAAGTCTAATTAAGTAGGTGCTGGATTCCCAACTTTGAACTGGCACACTCACAGAATATACACAGTCTTGGACTTCACAGAATCACAGAATGTTAGGGATTCTTCTCCCCTTCTACTCTGCCCTAGTGAGACCTCACCTGGAATACTGTGTCCAGTTTTGGGCTCCTCAATTCAAAAGAGACAGGGACCTGCTGGAGAGAGTCCAACAGAGACCCACAAGTGTGATCAGGGGACTTGAACATTTGCCCTATGAAGAGAGACTGAGAGACCTGGGGGTGTTTAGTCTGGTGAAGAGAAGACTGAGAGTGGATCTGATCAGTGTCTATAAATATCTGAGAGGTGGGTGTCAAGTGGATGGGGCTAATGTCTTCTTGGTGGTGTGCAGTAATAAGACAAGGAACAATGGATGCAATATGGAACATAGAGGGTTTCAGCTCAATGTGAGGAGAAACTTCTTTACACTGAGGGTGATGGAGCACTGGAACAGGCCTCCCACAGAGATTGTGGAGTCTCCTTCTGTGGAGACTTTCAACACCTGCCTGGGTGCATTCCTGTGTGTTCTTAGGTGATCCTGCTTTTGGCAGGGAGGTTGGCCTTGATGATCTCTGGAGGTCCCTTCCAACCTCTAACTTTCTGTAATTCACTGCTCTCTACAACTATATGAAGAGATTGGAGTGAGGAAGTGGCAGCCTCTTCTCCTTGGTGTCAAGAGGCAGGACCAGAGGAAAAGGTCTCAGACTGCACCAGAGAAGGTTCAGGCTGGATGTTAGGAAATATTTCTTCACTGAAAAGCTTCTCAAACATTGGAAGGGTCTGCCCAGGACAGTGGTAGAGTCACAATCACTGGAAGGGTTTAAGTGCCGTGTGGACCTGGCACTTAGAGACATAGTTTAGAATTGACATTTCAGCACTGGGGCGAGGGTTGGACTGGATGATCTTTGAGGTCTCTTTCAAACAGAAGTATTCTGTGATTCTTTACCATTATTTAGCTTCTGTTGGGGAGGCACATTACAGGCAAATTAGAAATCTACTATTAGTTAAACAGTACCAAAGCTTAATCAAGCTTGTAGGTGTTTTACTCAGGTTTCAGTTTCTCATTTATGCTATGCCAGAAAGCCAAGGAAGAGTAAAATTAAATATGGAACACTATATTATCTCCACTTAACTGTACAAATCACATTCATGTGTTAGGCCTTTCCCTCTAATTTCATTTTCGCTTCTTTCAGAAACAAAAATGCCTTGATAAAATGAAACTGGTCCTTAAAAAACTCCTATTTTCCTCCTGCTGGCTTTTTCTTCTTGCTGGCTTGTGTCCATTTGCAGTTAAGTCAGTGTTGGTGTGATAATGGGGTTCGTTTGTCTCCATACACTTGAGTACTTACTTGTAAGTTACAGTAGTGGAAGACAGTAATGTGTGGTGGGATGGAAAAACATCCTTTAAACTGCCAGGATAAGGTCAAGGATGCCATTTGCTTTTGCTTTTGAAGATGAAGAGATGATAAATATGTGAGGACATAGTCACACACCTTGTTTAACATCCCCAAATTAGAACAGGGAATTCTGGAGAGAGGTTCCTCTAATATACATCCTCATGTCATGAATTTGTGAAAGAGCAATTTTCATTTAAGCTTTTGGTACCGTCTCAAACATAGTAATGTTTCTTGAATGTAGGACAGATCCAGGTCCCACTGTCTTCAGTGGCCTCTCTCCCTGGCTTTGATGAGTCTGGGTTAGCCATTAAACAGCAAGTTCATTAGTACCAAAAGACTGTTACTTTAAAATGACACTCTAGGGGATCACATCTGATTTTCAGTTTTGTTTAGAGTGGACAACACTACAAATAGTTGGGAAATTATGAGATTGTCAGCAGATCAAGAGAAGACAGTGGCAGACACCAAAATCTGCAGATGGAGAGAAAAGATGGATTTTCTCATGCATGTTGTTTTGTCACAAAGGACCAGAGAGAGAGAATACTGGGGTGAATCTATCTCAAAGAAAGAACTACTGGGAACAGTTAATAACATTCTTGCTGTCACTTGTTTCTGCAGTCCGTTCAGTTTGGTGCCTAGTAACAGGGCTATGATCCTTAAGAGCTTGCAATCATCACATCTGAGTTCAGCTTCCCAATCTGTACCGGTGTTAACAGGGATCATGCAGCTTAAGAGCTGAGGTAGCATTTTAGAAATGAAGGAGTGTCGGATTGCTGAGTGTATCCCTTGCCAGTGCTCAGCACCAAGTCGTTATGTTTTTAATTGTCAGCTGTGACACCACTGCTGTTGGAGGTTTGTCATGGCACTGGAATTAGGATGGACTGCAAACAGTGATATTTCTGCATTTGCTGAGAGCAGAAGGAAAACACATCTAAATACCAAGAAAATATGAGAATTAAGGAGAAATCTAGGAATTCCTCATCCATAGCACATAATAGAACATAGGATTAATTTCTGTAGTGAAATAATTCCTTCTATGATCTCAGGTTCATAATTCTTTGTGTTAATGTAAATCATTTGTATTCATCGATTGGAGTTTTGTTTGTTTATGGGGAAGAATATTTTTCTTTGGGCCCAAGAAATGCATAAATTGTCCTGACTTGAGATGTGGATGAAAGACATTAGAACAAAATTCAGTTAAATTCTAAACCTGTAGGTCTTAGACGGATTTCTGCTTAGTCCTTTTGTCACATGAGCAGCTCCAACAAATATTAGTATCCACCAAGGGTTTTCCAGATACAGTGAAATCATGGATGCTGCCTTGCTGTGGTAATTTACAAACAGTATATGGTGTAATGGACTTTGATTATGTACAAACCTGCTTCCCTGCCTGTGATGGACTGTGATCTGATCTACATTCATAATCCTTTTGTAATGCAGTATGAGGTTGCTGAAGGTTAATTGATAGCAATTGACTAATAAGATATTTTGCTATTGGAAACAGGTGGCTTCATTGGGAGCAAAGATAGTATCAAAGAATCTGCAAAGAGCAAAGCAAGTATATGGTTGATAATTTGAGGAATGTGATTTAAAATGCATCCTCAGAGGCAACTTGTTGTGACAAGGGACAGGACATCTTCAGAAATTGGATGGGTTGGGTTTCTTTCTGCAGATCTTTTCAAGGCACAGGTTATCTAAAAGATATGAAAAAGAAAGGCCACTATTGACCACAGAAATGTAGAAAGGGAATGGCAAGTATCTTTAACTGGTATTGTAGAAATTAAATAACCCTAAGGCGTGTGCACATTACATTAATTAGTTCTGTTTCTAGTGCCCAAGATGCTGAGGGGACTGAAATATCTGCCTTATGAAGAAAGGCTGAGACACCAGGGGTTGTTTAGACTGGAGAAGAGGAGACTGAGGAAGTCTCATGAATGCTTACCAATATCTAAAGGGTGAGTGTTAGGAGGATGGAGTCAGACTCTTCTCAGTGGTGTACAGTGACAGGACTGATGGCCTGGCTGAGACTCTTAAAAGTGCTTTGAGAAGATGAAATTTTAATGTGGAAGATCATGATGGTACTGCTGCTTGTCATCTCAGCCCATCACTGCGATGGGATTTCCAAAGGCTGCTGTTCTTTTTATAGGACCAACATGTTTTCCCCCTGCCCAGAACAGAGATACAAGAAGTGACCCTTGCATTAAATTCCCAACACAAAAGCAATCATATCACAAATGGGGATCTCTCAAATATATTATGCATGGGCTAATTAAAACTGTGACCCAGAATTAACATGCAGATAGCTGAAGTACATCACATGCTGTGTGCTGTCCACAAGTGGTGTACAAGGGCAAATATTACTAGAGTAGCACCCTGTTAATCTTATTAAGTCGTGCCTTGTTTAACTAAGAGAATGGCTTCCACTATAGAAGTGGGTTCGGTTCCATCAAAATACACGGTAAAGTATCTTTTGGTCACTGGGATATTAGAATTTTGACAATTTTTATTTACATTTCTTTTAACATTATCAGCATCTAAGGAATTAGTAGTTAATATTTTATTACTACAATTGAAATACCCTTGCCATAGGGAACCAGGTTATGTAGAAAATTTAGGGACCTCTACAGGCAACAACTCCTTGTAGGAGAGATAATGTTTCTGTAATGCTGTGGCTGTTGTGCTGAGGGGCTTTTGTCTAGGATCCAACCTGGAGTGGTGGTCAGGATCTACTGCACTAGCACGGTCCTTGAAAGCACTGAGTTTAGCTCTGTCTGCAGAAAGAAAGCCTCATTTGGAAGGGCATGTGATTTTTTTCCCAGCAGATCATGATGTCAGGATGGAGGGAGTCTGTGGGTAGGAAAATAGTGGTGACCTTATGTTGGTCTACCTGTTGCTGACCTGCTCTTTACAGACACCCTAGAAATGCTCTTCAAGTGGAGCCACACCAGTGCTGCAGCTCTGGCTGAAACCAATTCCTCTCTGGTAAGTGGGTAGCAGCACTGACATTTAGATTATTTGTTTTTAGATAACTTGGCCTTATCTCATTCATTCAAGGCTGCCTGACATTTTTTATTGCAAGCATTGCTTCCATCTTTTTTTTTTTTTTCTTCCTCTGGATTTTGGATTGCAAGAAATATCTCTAGTAGTCAAAGACTTTTCAAAGCAGAAGTTTGCAAACAAACCAAATCATTCGTAACACCATGGGCCTCTGGAAGTAACTGAATACCTAATCACTCCAGATAAACCTAATTGCCACTAAGCAGTTCTGTACTGAAAGATCACACTGTCATAAATTCATATGTAAACTTCAGCAGTGCCAACAACAGCTGCTTGATTAGAGTTATTGTGACTATCTATTGAGGCTCAATGTCTAAGCCCTCTTGGAAGATCATCTTCCCCTGGTCAGTCCAGTCAAAATCTCTCTCCTACCATGCAGCAAATGCTTTGGATTTTTTTGGTTGGTTGGTTGGTTGGTTGGGTTGGGTTTTTTGTTCTGTTGTTTGTATTGTTTTATGTTTGTTTTGTTGTTGTTGTTAGGGGCTGTGTGTGTGTGTGGTGTGTGTTGGTTGGTTAGTTGGTTGGGTTTTTACTAACTTAGTATTCTTCTTTCTTGTCCACACGTCCAAATTTCTTTAGGGAAATGATTTAAGAATAAATTGTCTGAAGAGTAATCTAGCCTTCCTGGCTCAGGTGGGGTAAGCAAAATGAGTGCACAGCATTGTGATAATTAATTCTAATTCTAGAAATAAAGGCACACGTTTCAGTAATAAAATATTTTTAAACTTTGAAAAGTTGGAAGTTTGCGGTGACAAGTCTCATATCTCAGTTTGCAGCCACTGCTTTTGCTTTAAAGACTAATAGAAAGACCTTACCAGTGCCCTGAGATTGTGGTGTGAGTTCTGACATAGCTGCAGTGAGGTGTGCTGCTGGTGAACACAATACTATTGAAATTTGGGCAAATTTAGCAAGGAAGTTAATTACAGACCTACCCATGCTGAATTCTGTGACCTGAAAATGGCATCTATCCACACTTTGTTAATAAATCCTACACAAGCTCTAATTTGCATTGCCTTTTCCAAAAAAAGGGAGCTAATGTTCACAAGTGTCCACTGACTTAGCCACATAAAATTGAATATATGAGCTGTGAGTCAGGAAGATTGTTTCTGCCATGCTGATTGTCTTGATGCTGCATGAAGTCTCTCTGCCTTCATCTCCCAGTTCAGTTTGTTTGACAGCCTCACAGACTGGTGGCTTGGTTGGTTTGTTTGTTTATGTTGCTTTTTAGCACTATGCTTCTTCCAGTGAGGTAAATAACAGGGAGACCCATGATAAATTTCACATTTCCTCAGCATGATTACAGAGGCCTATGGTCAATTCTCCATCTCAAGGTATTTATTGGCACTTATTCTTGGGTAAACCAGGTGTCACTCCTAAGTGTCATCATAACCTTTCCACCAAAAAAAACCCAAACAAACCAAAACCAACAAAACAACCTCACTTTCTATCCTTGTTGTTTCTAGTCTAGCAAAGCACCCAACTCCTTGGAAGCCAGTTTAAAAAACAGCAATATTTTGATGATTAAAAAAATAAATGTAAAAGCTGCTCTGTTCCGTACTACCGCCCCATTTCTGTCCTGTGCACCTCAAGCCTGTTTAGGATCTTTTGTAAAGAGAGAAAGCGTAGAGGAGGGTGTTGGGTTAGGCAATTAAAACTCAGGTTCATAAGCTCAGTGGATTCTGAGGTATCCTTTTTCCAAGGTATTTTCAGGGGGCTTACAGGGTAATGTTGAGATAATGATGGTAGAAATAATGTAGTTGTCAAGAATTGCAGATATGCCTGACTCCTCTCATATTATTAGGAGATTCTTTCTTTTTATCTCTTCTCTTTTTTTCACCCATCTTCCTCCTTGAAATATTTTTATCCAATGAATACCCAAACATGTAATTTTAAATTGTGGGCTTTTGGTATGTGAGCATGCACTAGTGGTAGGGTTTCTGTATAACGACTTGATAAACCTGTCAGGATTTTACTAGCAATGCATAATAAATGTGGTTATTATAGAAGATATCCCTTTCCCAACAGTGGCTCTTGGATCTTTAGCAGGTTAGGAATCTTAATTCTTCTATAATTCTCTTTCTTTTCATCCTTACCTTTTCTCTTCCTCTTGATTGATTAAGGACTTCAGTAGATTGTAGTATCATATCTTTAGTCCTCTGGGTAGGAAAAACAGATAGTAGATGTGCAGTTTCTTGTCAACATGGTTTTTATTTCTGTTTTTGATAATATTATTTAAACAATACACCCTGTGAACTGCTTAGACTGCAGTTCATTAATTTCAAATGCCTGTTCATTAATGAAGTTTGTTGCTCCATCACCTCCTCCAAAACCTCATTCCAAATCTGTCTCCCCCTTCAGCCCCTGTTGCTTCCCAAAGGAAATGCAATGCTGTAGACGACTTTTGGGAGCTGTTTGTGCATTCTTCCAAATGTCTCTAATAATGTGGTGGTGGGGGATTGGGTAAGAATATACAAGCCTTTTACACCAAAGACACTCAATAACAGAGGAGCAGGCATTTCCTGCAAGCCTGTGCTGCCGTAATCTTCTAAAGAGGATTATGCATTTGGAACAGCCAATTAGGTATGATTAGGAAGAAAACCTTGAACCATACCAGCGATGGGAGAGAAGGAATGCAAACTGACAGCTGTTCAGTGGATGAACAAAGCACCATAAATGGTCAAGTAGCTATGAGCAAAGGGAAAAGAATGGGCCTGTGAAGGGAGAGGAAGAAAGGACTGGTTAAAGGTCGCAGCTTCAAACCAGTAGCAGAACCCTGCTAACCTGGGTCTCAGACTAGAGTGCCAAACTCTCCTGCCTTCTCTGAAATCACAGGAAAAATGCCTGTTTTGGATGGAGAAAGGAATTATTTACTATTGAGAGCTATGGGGATATCTTAAGTAACACATGAGCAGCCACAAAATACTTTAAAAATTCTCTTTTCAGCTAGGACTTTTGTGCCATTTGTATTGTCTCCTTTATGCAGCTGTACAAAGTTGTGAAATACTCTGCCAAGAGAGTAAACTTTTGCAGCTCTCACTTCTTCCCTTGGTCACTACACAGCAACCCTCACAAAAAGGGAGATTCTTCCATGCCTTTTATAGCTATCACCACTTGAGCATCCAAATCCATTTAACAAATAGAACTTGAAGTTTTCTTTGTTTTTTTCCCATTCTGATTAATTTCTGAATAGAGAATACAACTGGAATTATATCTGTTCACAGCTTTATGCTTTTCAATAATGCAACTTTCTTAATAATGGTTTGATTTTTGCAATGAGATATATATTTGGTCTTTGTAATATTCTTTGAGAAGCAGCACGTAGCATTGTGTTTGTTTTTGTCTAATTCCTTTTTCTGTTTTTTTCTGTAGAAGCTAAGTAGTGGTGGGGATAAAGAAATAATTATTCCTGTGGTTGTTTGCCTGCTGTGCAAGCAGTGAAGATGGCACCTTTCAGTTTATCTCAAATGTGTCTGTGGTATTGCAACTAGCTTTTATTTTATCTTCTCTTCACAAAAGAAAAGAACCCCAAACAACTGAACAAAGGAAAAAAAGTCCAACAAAACCCCAAAACAAACAAAAAGCCCCACAAAGAATCATACCAAAAAACCTCCCAAACCCAAACAAGCTGAAAACAAAAAGCAACCCCCCAAGAAAACCAATCACCAAATAAACCACAAAACTCCTCAACAAAACCCAGTTTTTTGATTTCAAGAACTGGCACACAAAAGCATGATCTGTTCCTGATATGCAGTCTCTTAGAATCAGGTTTCTGCTGGAAGCCAGGGTCCAAAGTTGCTTCTTTTGCAATTTGGTTTGGTTTTGGCTTAAGTTTTGTTAGACAATTCACACATCTACAATTTTTAATGAATTTGCAGCTACTCATATTTACCTGGTTTTTTGCAGTTCCTTAAAGGAAGGTGTTTGAAAATTATCGTAATTGTGAAGAAACAGGCCAAGCAAATAGAGTAATGCAAATGTGTCCTTTTCAGAAGCTTTCAGTGCATCACACTAAAATGCGCAAAGAAACTAAATTATTTTAGTAATTACCCAGGAGCAAGCTTCTCTGTAATAAATAATTTCTTTAGTCACTGAAATTTAATTTTCAGAACATGCCATTCTGAAACATTCCATTGATAAAACTGTGAATTAAACCTGGGTCTCTGCTGAACTCCTGGTTGACAGTAGAGTTCCTCTGAAATCCTGTCAAGGTACTTTTCTTCCATTTCTTAGCATCATAGAATTGTTTTGGTTGGAAAAATGCCTTTAAAATCATCGGCTCCATCCATTATTAAACTCAGGAAAAGCTGCTCCTATACCACGTGCCTCAGCACCACACCTCTGCCTCTTTTAACCACCTCCCTGGGGAACTTACACCAGTGTTCAAGAACCCTTTCTTCTGAGTGAGTGTAAGGTTGATTCCTAACGCAAACTTCAATAGCAAACTTTTTTCTTTTTTTTTTTTTAAATGAATCCTGCACTGTAATGATTCTGTGAGCTCCACGTGTTGGTGTTGAGTGGGGAGGTGCTCTGGTTGGGTCACAACAGTGCAAACTTCTCAGTGTTGTGTTAAAAGAGAGATGTAGTCTATTTGGTCTGCTGACTTACTGCTCTCTCACCAATATTGTTTCACCATTGTGTTGTATTTTTGGCCAAAAGGAAATCTGTCAGGTTGTTTTGTTTTGTTTTACAGCTTCTCATCTCTGTTGAGCTGATGTAAATCAGGAGAAACACACACACTCTGTGTTAGCCACCACATGGGATCCAAATGTTAACCATTCTGCCTCTTTGGGACAGCCAAGACCTTACAGTGCCAGCAAAAAATATGCAATTGAATAACCTTTGCATGCTCAGGAAACAATAATGAACCGATCAGCATTTTGTTGGAATTATTATATCATTATTTGTTAAACAACAAGATTAAACGTGATTAAACCTTGTCATGCACAACGGATGTTCTGTCCTTCATAAAATGGAGGTAGCAGACACAGGAGTTTTGGCATTTGTTTTTGCAGTGCAGAAGACAAAGAATATGTACTGCATTTGTTCTCCACAGCACAGTAGGGACATCATTTCTGACCTTTTACCAAACAAATGTATGAGGAAAATTACTTGAAAACATGTTTGAAAAAAAAAAAAAGAAAGAAAAAAAGAAAGAAAAAGTCAAAAAAATACAACCTAAAAAATAGAGGTGACAGACTTCTGCACTATTCAACAGTCAATTTGAGTTATACATAAATTACAGTTTTAATATTGAATGAAACATAACTGACTTCTGTTTTGTTCCTGGCCAGTAGATGAGCTCATGATGTACACAAGTGTGGTGAGCCCAAGGGATCTGCAGAGCATCACAAAAGCATTTCATTGTGCACTCCAGTGCTGAGCTAGCTAACAAATAAGACAGGTTTTTAATATAATCTACCATGTCCCTGCCAGTGCTTCTCGCCTGTTATGTCATCTTGCTTTGGGCCAAGCATTTCTTTTCCCCAGATGGCCACAGCAAAGCTGCTGACAGCTCTCCTGACTGAGAAGCTGTAGCACAGCAATCTTCCAACTCATTTAGCGCTACTGACAAAGGCAAAGCCGTTGGTGTCCCAATGCAAAAGCACTCTATCAGGCATTACATAGTGTCTGTGTTCTCAGCATGTTTGGGGTGTGATAAGTCATAGCATATGCTTTTTGACATCTTCCTGCCTTTTGCTGCAGTGTAGGATTTCTTGGAGTTGGAATTCAGGTGGCAGAAAAGATGTAAAAAGCCAAGTCTGACATCATCAGCAACTGGTAGTGGCTATGGAATCATAAATAATATTTTGTAGACTTGGATGAAAGATAAATCCTCTGAAAGATGTGCACTAGAGTTCCACTTGCCTAAACTTTTGCCCTCTTGAGCCGCCTGAGTTGTGTCAGTCAGTGGCTGTTTCCCATCCCTTTCTATCCACAAAGAGTGGATTAGGAAGAGGCTAAGTTTCTTTGTACAGTTGGGGTGCATTAAAAAGAGTCCAGCAGGTCAAGGGAGGTTTTCCTCCTCCTCTTCTGTGCCCTGGTGAGACCACATCTGAAGTATTGTGACCAGATTTGGGCTCCCCAGTTCGAGAGACAGGGAAATACTAGACAGGGTCCAATGCAAGTATACAAGGATGATTAAGAGACAGGAACGTCTCTCTTATGAGGAGAGGCTGAGAGACTTTGAGCTGTTTAGCCTGGAGAAGGCTGAAAGGGAAACTTAAGCATGTTGATAAATATCTGTATGGTGGGTGTCAAGAAGGGGCCAATCTCTTTTCCGAGGTGCCTTGTGACAGGACAAGAGGCAATGGGTGCAAACTGGAACACAGGAAATTCCACCTCAACATCAGGAAAAGCATTTTTCCTGTGAGGGTGCTGGAGCACTGGACCAGGCTGTCCAGAGAGGTTGTGGTGTCCTTTGGAGACTTTAAACCTACCTGGACAGCTTCCTGTGAGACCTATCCTAGATCATCCTGCTTTGACAGGTGTGTTGGACTAGATGATCTCCAGATGTCACTTCCAACCCCTACCATTCTGTGATTCTACAATTCTCTTTCCACCACAGACTCACTCCCCAGCTGGTGAGACAGGAGGAGGAGAATATCACATTATTACCCATGCGAGAGAGGTGCAGTAGGCTATGGGACATAGTGTGAGGTTGCTCTATTTTGTGTGTGGCATGGCTGGGACAGCAGCAGTGGTGCCTCTAGGATACACCCTGGGCCTCACCTTGCTATGGGGGGCAGCTAAAGCAATCTGTTCCCTTTTATGAAAATTAAATGCAGCTGTCAGGCTCCTGGCCGCTAGTTCATGCAGCCTTTGCTTAGAGAGAGTCTGGATGCCTTTGCTTTATCATTTTGCTGCCAGTATTTATTTTATAGCATAATTATAAATTTTATATATACNATATATGTTAAATAATTTTCCATAGGGAACCACAACCAAGTGTTAAGAAAGTTGAAATAAGTGCAGGGAGATTTTGCCTTTAATTTATTCAGGCATATGAATGTAATAATGATGATTGTAATTAATTTTAAGCTATTCGATCTATCCTGTGTTACTGGTTGATTAAGCAGAAAATATCCAAGGCAGTACAGGTGCTCCCCTAAAGGTCAAAGAGTTACCCTGGCAGAAGAAATGAGTGGTCCTACCCCTGGTAATCTGCCCACCACAGTCATTAGGTAGTTTAAACTGTGTCCATCAACGCCTGTAGCAGCTCCAAGTGCAATTGTTTCAACTGTGTTATTTCAAGTGGGATGAATCTCAGTGCCTGAGTTCAAATTGGGTTTAAAACATAAAACAAAAATGTAAAAATTGAGTAACCCTTCCACTTCCTGATCCTCCAGCTTCCAAAATACTTCCAGTTTCTCCAGCTCTCCAGCTAATGCTTCCATAGCTGAAACTGAAAGACACATGAAAATAATTTTATCTCACCCTGGAAGCTGTTGTGGTGGAGCTGGCAAACCCTCCAGGTGTGAGGTACAAGTGGCTGATAAACCTGTAGTATAAGAGGCAGCCCAGATCATGGAATCACAGAATTAACCAGGTTGGAAAAGACCTTTGAGATCATTGAGTTTAACCTAACACCTTCTAAGTAACTAAGAAATAGTTCTAATAAACCGTGGCACTAAGTGCCTCATCCAGTCTCCTCTTAAACAGTTCCTGGGATGGTGACTCCAACACCTCCCTGGGCAGCCCATTCCAATGTCAATCACTCTTTCTGTGAAGAACTTATTCCTAACATTCAGCTTAAACCTGCCCTGGCACAGCTTGAGACTGTGTCCTCTTATTCTGTCACTGGGTGCCTGGGAGAAGAGACCAACCCCTCCCCTGGCTCTGACCTCCTTTCAGGTAGTTGTAGAGAGCAGTTAAGGTCTCCTCTGAGCCTCCTCTTCTCTGGACTGATCTTTCTTCCTAATATCCTTTTTCCTCCTGCTTTTCAAAGGGTAGGGTTTTTACATTGCAGTATTGCAGTTTCTCTTTTTAATTTTTTTCCTGGGAGAATAGCCTGCCTGTATCTGTTAAGGGTCGCTTTTTTCTTCTGTTTTGGTTGGTGGATTGGTCAGTTTGGGGTTAGGGGTTTTTTTTGTCTTTTTTTCAAGGGGGGTGGAATTTTTTGTTGTTGTTGATTTTTTCATTCAGTTCTGTTCTTATGTATTCATCACTCAAATTCCCCTTAAATGTCAGGGCAGGTCATTCTTAGAAGCATTCATTTGTCAACATATTCCTACTTTTCTCTCCGCCTGTCCCTTATGGGTCAGTTAGTAGGAGAACAGTTTGCCATACTGATTCCATGAAGTGGGAACCTCAACATAGTTATCCAAAGAAAGCCCATGGAATGTTTGTAGAAAGGCATATATATATATATATATATAAAAAATAGAACCATAAAATGGTTTAGGTTGGAAGGACCTCAAAGATCATCTAGTTCCAACCGCCTGCCATAGGCAGGGACACCTCTGAGTAGAACAGAAAGAAGCAAGTTCTGAAGTTAAAAAGTTCAGCTAAAAATAAAATATGGGGAGTAGGGTGGATGTACTTTAATTTTTTTTAGTCCAAGCTTGATTTATGGAAATATCTGAGCAAATGACTTGCAAAACAGCAGTACTTCACGTTGAACACACTGTATTTGTAGCCCGTGTGTTTCTAAATATGTGTGGTTATTCCTGAAATACATAAGCCAGCCAGCAATCAGTATTCACAGCATCAAGTGATGAAGAGCTCTGTCTTCAATTGAGGATCTGCTGCAAAAGATATCAGCTGAAGTTTCTTGTGAAGCTAGTGGAAGATGTATGAGTCTTTTTTCCTTATTCTAATGAAGTTCCCAATTTAGAACAGCAGTCCGTACTTTGTTATTAATTCATTTCACATGACATACGATGCTCTTGGCCAAAAGAGTGTGGGCTTGCAATGTTACCTTGAAAAGTTCTCATTAAAGTAAGACTGAAAATGTTTCTACCCATAGCTTATTAAAAGCGGAATTGTTTCGGAAGTGTAACCCTCTGGGAGCTGGAGGTTAGACTGTTTGCAGGGCAAACCCTTTTATTTTCCCTGATGGCTTATATAAATGCATTTCAGGGAGCAGCTCAAGTGTTATGCATAGCATTTGGTTTCCAAGACTGGCAGACATTACCTGAATTGCCCAGAGTTAGGTGAACATTGTCATCCACTCCGGAGTTTTGAATTTTGAAAAGTCTGCTGTTTCTGGGTGGTCACTGTGGAGATAGCTTCAATCATACAAAATATAAAAAGTATGCATGGAATATGCCAGTATATTAAGTTAACATCCTGCAAAAGCTCCCTTTTTAAAATCCAGATGCTTATATTGCTTTTGACAGACTCTAGGCGGCAAAGTTTTAACTTTAAAGAAGGGGCTTTCTGTTTCTGTTTTCAAGTTAAAAATAATGAAAGCAAAACACTCTGAAATTCCCACGTTATTAAATAAAACATTTAAGTGGCATGGGGCCAATCATTGTCACGCTATGAACAAATGCCTTACGGTAATATGTTCCATAGCTGTTTGCTAAAAACTACCAATTTTAACACATTTGCACATGATTAGACACAATAAAAAGTTACTTATTGAAGCCAGTGCCACAGTGATGTTACTTAGGCCCAGGGGGAGGGAAACCTGAAGGAGAGGGGTGGTGTGAAATAGGTTCCATGCTGTGAAAACAGACCTTCAGGAGAGTCCCCCAGCGATGGACTTGGCTCCTGTGGTGAGGAGTTCATGGGGCTGTTGGGGAGTAGATGTGGGTGGATGTGTAAGGGGAAGTCTTCAAGATACGACTGATGGGCTTGAGCAAGATCTATCCAAGCACTACCGTTAAAATGTTTCAAAACACCTCTGACACCCAGGGATTGGTCTACTAGCAGGGTACATTTTGAAATGTCTTGGCCGTAGTGTTGTTCTTGAAAGGTTTCTAGGCACATTCCTCTTTTCTTAATAATCAAGGGGAAAACTTCACAGAGCTGTGTTTTTATCTGCGAACACATTAGCAGGGGCTTCTCTCACTGAACCCAAATCAACTGAAATGCAGCCAAAAGAAATGGGTCTCTGTCACAATGGAAGAAATTTGGAGCTGCCGCTTCAGCTTTGCTGAGTGAAGTAGTGGAATAGCATTTTCCTTAGTTCAGAATAGTTTATTCAGTGTGTGATTCTGCATAAATATTTATCTGGATTTCAAATATTTTTGCTGAAGGAAAGAACAAAATCTAGACCAGGCAATTTCCTTGTATCAGCCTCACCAGAGGATTTCAGTTTTAGTTTTATTTCAATTTCAAAACCTTTGGATTAAGAACCCACTGACACTCTTCAGTTTTTCAGCAAGTGACACTTCGTATCCTTGGCATTCAGGTGAGAAGAGTTACCAAAACAGGTTGAATTTATTAAAACTAGGTGTTATCTCCACAAACATGTAGAAACCAGTAATAATAATTAAGAAAAAAAAAAAAAAAGAATATCAATAAATCTGCAGGGGGGGAGGGTAAAGTTCTGAGTGGAAGTTAACATTAACATTAGCTGAGATAATTTCTGCTTTGCAGTATTTGCACATTTTGATTCACCCGAGAGTTTCTGGCTACTTGGGGTTTTGCACATCAGCTATAGTAAATCTCAAAATATCATGGAAGCGTTATATGGCTCTCAGATGTACTATTGTGGGTTTTGGACCCATAAAGTAATTTACACACGGCAGCTGGGGATAAACATTTGCTTTCAAAGGAGAACCCCCTGAATCTTCCCCTCCCACAGGGACTGAATCAAGTTCAGTTATGAAATATTTCAGTGACCTTCTTACCTCCAGAAAGTGAAAGTGTTCTCCACCCCAGCTGCCCGCTGCTCCCACTGCCTGTTCCTACATGTTATTTAAAGTTAGTCAAAACTGTGCTAAAGGACCTCCTGGAGAGCAGAGATGGATGTGATGCCTGTGGACAGTGGCAAGCAGTGGAGGTGGTTGAATCTCCATCCCTGGAGGTGTTTAAAAGACACAGAGATGTGGTGCTGAGGGCCATAGTTCAGTACCAGCCTTGGTGGAGTTGGATAATGGTTGGGCTTGATGATCTTAAAGGTCTTTTCCAATCAAAACAATTCCTAAAAGCAAACAATTTAATAATGTGCATTTCTTGTGCCACCCAGTAGAATGAGTCACCTGCACAGTGCAGCCTGCATGCTTCCTGACTTCACCAGTCTGACAGAACTCAGGACTCCTGTGGTGCATAGCATAAGATGCCTCTGCTACCAAAATCCTCTTGCCAAAACCTGGGGTCTATATCAAGAGCGCTGCTACTGGTCTCTCTTATGGTCTAGGGTGAATTCTATGTTTAGCAGTGATGCTTTCCCGGCCTGAGCACATACAACATAAACTGACATGTCTTTCCTCCCAAAAGGTCCTAGAAGACAAGATATCAGCATGGTCATTACAGAAAACCAATGAGAGGCAGAGGAAGGAAAAATATTTGCCCTAGAAGCCTGCTGGTCTTTCTGTTATAAAAAGCCTTGTTGGCTCCTTACTGTGAGCATAGCAATGTGCAGGAAGGCATGAATTCAGTGATGCATTTTCTGAAAGTTGCTGAGGGACACATACCTAAACATCTTCTTTACAGTTCTTTGCTAAAGGTACCTCGGAGACACTGAAAACTGGAAAGCTCTCCTACTACAAAACGTAGTTTTACAGAGTGATGGCAATTGAGGGGTTCTTTGGAGAAGTGAATGTCACCAAAGCAAGCGTTGGTCAAGCATTGGAACACACTGTAACCACCCCTGGAAGTGTTATAAAAATGTTTAGATATGGCACTTTGGGACATGGTTTAGTGATCATGGTGCTGTTGAGTTGATAGTTGGACTTGCTGATCTTCAAGGTGTTTTGCGGCGGAAACAAATCTATGATTCTAAAATTAGTTAACCCACAAAAGTGATCCCCTGTCTATCCTTGTGGTGCCAGAAAGTGGCAAGAGCTGGATGTGTTTTATCCACAGCCACACTCATCACTTGGGACAAGTGACTGAACAATGTGTTGAAGGTGAAAGTGGCATTATTGGATTTGTTTGCAAAGAATGGCAGTGTCTGTGTGAAATTGTCTTTCAGCTCTCTCTTCCATGAAGGGAAATCCCATTCCTTCTGAAAGGGACTCTTTCCAAGGCTCAACAGCTGGCATAAACCTGAACCTTAAACAGGTTGCTTGGCATTCTTTGGGAAACACTCTCAGACACATGGATCCTTTAAAGGTATCCTGCTGGAAAGGGGTTTCAGGAGTGTCTGCACTCTGTGCTTGTAGTTCCTCGACCCTACAGAGGTACAAGGTCAACTGGAATTAGCATTAAAAGAAACCAAAGCTTTTTATTTAATCAGACTTAAATTCAGATTCAATTTTTTTTATTAACTGTAGATATTTGCTGGTTTTTAGAAGTGGAAGCTGCTGCAACACCCACTGGTGAATGCAGTTGCAGTCACGTATCTAAGTGAGGAATGGACATGGGTTCCCATCTTGCTGTTGACCACTCACTTAGAGCTCTGCCTCCATGTCCTTGTCATGTCTCAGTGCTGATTGCTAGATGTCTTTTAGTGTGCTGCTGCTCCCACCTGTGAAAGCCAGGTGAGCAGGTGCTGGGATTATAGCATTGAGGTTGTTTTGTGATAAGAATGCTGACACCATTGGAATGTTTGATATATTAAAACCACAAAATAAGGAAAATTATCCAAGCAATTACCAGAGTGAGGTCTGTTTGGCTCATATGAAGCACCATCACCCAGGCTCTGAGTGATGCCTTAGTGGTGATTTTTTGCAAATTTGAGACTTGAAGCTGAGCTTAAACAAGCCACAAGGTAAACGTAGCATTGAAAGCAAGCAGAAATACAGATTAGAGTGCTATTAATGGCTTTCTAGAAAATTAGACGCAGCTGTTGATTCAAGAACTTCCATGGCCAGCTTCAGTCAATATGATCTTTTGATACAGCATCGAAACAGTACCAAAGACTTGCTTGTGAGAAGGGGCTTTCAGCCATTAATGTTGTTCTTGGATATAAGAAGGTAGGGAGCAGAGCACAAGATGGGGTTACAATGGAGTAGCTTTAGTGCAAGTATAAGCTGCAGTGCTCTTCAAAGAAATGGAACAAGACATAACATATTTTAAGACATTTTCCTGCCTTGACTCTCGTCTCATTTTGGTGTTTATTAACATAGGGGATAAGGAGTCCTCCCAGCACAAATTGAAACTATCATCTGCCCATCGCAACATCAGAGCCAGGTTATTCTTGGTTTTCTGTGAAATAAAAGTGGAGAAGCATTCTCTTCTGCTGTGCTTGGATCCTCTGCAAAGATTAGGTACTTTCAGCCAGCACCCGAGTCTTTACAGAAATAATGTTTGCCAAAATACTAGAGACTTCCAAAAGATGAGACGAAGAAAGACTTTCCTTTCCACTGCTTAGGCTTGCAGATGTCTTTTGTGCATAGTGAGAAGCTCTCATGGGGTAAGCTGCCCCATCATGCAGAGGTAACCTAAAGTTTAATGGGTGATTGTAGCAGACCCAGCAGTAATAAAAGCATCTGCTGTACTTTTGATACTCTCATTTGAGCTACCCTCAAGTCTTCAGGTACTATTAAATGTTTGGCATTTTATTTCACAGGAAGATTTTCCTAGAAGTTTCACTTTTACTCTTTAAAAAAAATTATTTTGAAGAAAAGATTGAGTAACTGCATATTAACCATCAGTGAGGCTGAAGAAAATCTGAAATAGTCCAGAATCATCTTTGATTCAATAAACCATCAGCTTGCCACCAAGAAGAGATGAATCATGAGCTAAGGAAGAATTTCACAGCAGTGATTGTTAACCAGCAAGATTGTAGAATCCAAACCGGAGATTGGATTCTACAATCACAGCTTAGTTTACAAGGCACCAGAGCTGCAAATAACTAATGGGAGGCACTGGTCCCAGAAGGGGAAAAGGATCCTGGAGCAGGAATTGGCAGGGCTCATTGGTAGGGCTTTAAACTAGATTTGAAAGGGAAAGGGGTTAATAGTCTCCTGCTGGCTAGTGACAAACAGTGGAGCAGCTCACCAGAGGCAGAGGGACTGAGAGCTAATGAGGGCCCTGAACTTGCTGCCCTGAGGCAATCCGGGGATGATGCACCAGGACAAGCTGAGGAAATCAGGGGGAACTGGCACACGAAGAGGACAGGGCCAGCCCAGCTGAAGTGCCTCTATGCAAATGCACAGAGCTTGGGCAACAAACAGGATGAACTAAGGGCCACTGTGCTGCAGGGATGCCATCATATAGTGGCTATTACTGAAACTTGGTGGGATGTTTCCCATGAGTGGAATGTAGGGATAGATGGGTACAAGCTCTTTAGGAAGGATAGGCAGGGGAGGAGAGGAGGAGGTGTTGCCCTCTATATCAGTGACCAGCTAGAATCAGTGGAGCTCCACCTGGGGAAGGATGCTGAGCTGGTTGAGAGTGTATGGGTTACAATTAAAGGGAAGCGAGGGGAGGGTGATGTTATTGTAGGGGTCTGCTACAGGCCACCTGACCATCAGAGCCAAACAGATGAGGCCCTTCACAGGCAAATAGAAGCAGTTTCCAGGTCACAAGCCCTGGTCCTTGTGGGGGATTTCCACCACCCTGACATCTGCTGGAGGGACAACATGTCAAGGCATCAGCAATCCAGGATATTTCTGGATTGCGTAGACGACAACTTCCTCCTCCAAATGGTAGAGGAACCAACCAGAAAAGGTGCTATGCTGGACCTTGTACTCACCAACAGGGAAGGGCTGGTGACCAATGTGAGGCTGAGGGACAGCCTTGGCTTTATAGATGGATGTACATACAGATGATAGGTAGGTTTGGTGACAGAGTTATGAGGTTCCATTTGTTCCCTTAAATAATTTTCCTAGCTTGGAAACATAGAATCATAGAACATAAAACATCTTTTGTATTGTGATGGAAGAGTGGTTGCCCTGAACCCATTTTCCCTGCAGCCTGGGTAGCACAACTGCCTTTAAACACCCAGGCTTGTGCCTCCAGCTTAGCAGCATCATTGATTCATTAGGCTTGGTGCTGCTTTCTGTTTTTAAACTCTCCTGAGCTCAGATTGGAAAAGCCAGTAGCACTTTGTGATTTCATTGCAGCTTCATTGAAGCCTCTATCTTCTTAGCTGCTGTCTCCCTTCACATTTTTTTCATGATAAATTGCATCCCTATAGACTATATTTTAATCTCCCAGTGTAATACTTTTTCTATAATACTCTACAATTGCTACTCCTTACTTCATTTTCTTCATCTTAAGGCAGGGCTTAGTGTTTGATATAACCAAATTTATTTGAAACACTTGAAGAAGCTCACCTTGATACCATCCATCTTTCTGCAACTGTGTATTGTAATGAGACCAGAACTAGTACTGCACTTGAAGCTCACATATTTTCCCTTTGGTTTTCCCCAAATGCTTGAAGAAGCACCAGCTGGTATTGGGCAACTTAGCTTGATTCCTGTTTTTTTATTCATGCTGAGGAGCAGCTTAGTGTGGAAATAATTCTTGTTTTTATTAGGATTGTTTTTGAAGTTATAAATCTACAACGCAGCATGCGGTGGGAAGCAAACCTGCACTTTATCTGATCGATGTGCTCTGACATTTCCTCTCTGACACAGTCTGGCCGAACCCTGGGACCTCGGAGGGCCATCTCATTCCAGATGTGCCCCCTGACCAACCTCCATCTCCCCACTTGGACAAGGCTCAGATGTCTTTCCCTCCCCTGTTTCCATGGAAAGGAAACATGGGTGAAATAGGCTGAGAGAAAAAGAGGCAAGGCATGTTCCAGCTGATCCCTCATCCAGGTAGCTGTGGCAATATGACCACAAGAATATTCTCTAAAACCCAGGGACAGCCCAAGGGCTGAAGTACCTCTGTACTGTGGATATTTCCTAGACTGTGCTGTGAGGGCAGCTCAAGTGTTTTTAAAAAAAATAAGTCAAAAGCTGGTATTTATCTTCAGAGGCCTCAGTCCCTGATGGCCATCTCTCAGATTTCAGCAGTACTGAGCTCTGAGAAGTTATTATGTGATGGGAGAGTGCTCAAAACTTGTGATAAGTTGTCTTAAGCTGAATACTCACAAGGAGAGGCATGTTAAACAGTGATGGGTTTGGAGAGCTTGGCTCTGTTTTGGCCAGAACCATCATATAACCAGACTCTACAAATCATGCTCCACTTTTTGGAGGACTAGCACTCTTAATCTTAGTGATTGCTTCAGAAGAAGTTTATTTAAGAACGAGATGAATTTTCTCCTGTTTTTTTTTTTTTTTCTGCACTAATATCTGTCTCCTCTCTGCGCTGTGTACACAAAGCCTGAGATTACTTGAAAGGAGATTATCTGAGGGAAGGGAAAGGAAATTAAGAAGGAAAATACTTTTGAGAATGATTTAGGAAATGAACAGCAAAAAGCACAAACCGGCTCTGAGGACATGACTGCCACTGCCTCCAGCTTGCTTGCCTGTGAGGTCTGTGCTTGATTCTTCCTCAGCTGATAATGAAAGTAGATCTTGACTCTTGATCTTGATACATCACAACCCCAGGCCAAGAGTATGTTTGCTGTGAAACCCTTCCAGCTTCCCAACCTAGTTTGTTATCTTTAAAATAAGATGAAGAGGCTAAAAGAGTGGAAAATGCAATCTCCCATCTAGATTGTCTTAACAAACTTCTGTGAAATATCATGTATCTGGAGATGTTCCTGGCACAATTCAATTAGCATGAATCTTTTGAATTTCTTCAGTCTCTACTCTCAAATTCTAAGAATGCTAAGACCACAATCATCGTGCTTTTGAGAAAACAAAACTCCAATGATTTTTTTTTTCTGCAACAAGAAACATTCCAATTTCTCAATCACCTGTTCTAATCTGATATTGATTTCCTTTAGTATTTTTTCTTCCTCCTTAGGGAAATAAATCTGTTTCTGGTATCTATCAACCATCCTTCCCTTTGATAAAAAGAATTCATATAATTCTTAAGTAATGCTAAATCTTCTGTCAACAAATTAGTCTTGTCATCAGCCATAAGGGGCCTCATGATCTTCTTGGTGACCTCTTGCTTCTAAAATATTTGAGAAAAAAAAAAATCCATGCATAATAACCCCTAGCTATTCTTGTAATGTTTGTGCTTTTATTTACAATCTTTTATGGCGTTCTGAAGCAAATTGGCTACATTTTTATTTCTCTCACACCAAAATGAAAAACTTTTTAAAAATTACACAGATTGTGAGCACAATGCCGGGAGCTTAAGAAAGCAAATGAGAATATATGTAAGGTTAATTCAATATATGCAGGTTAATTCAGTAAAATCAATAATTTAGTGGCTAGAGCATTTGCTGGAGTTCTATGGGTTATACGTGATATGGAACCAAGTATCTGACTTTGTGCCATTCCAGATAAGTGCCCAAATCACTAGACTACATGATCAGTCTGTGTTTTTCTAGTCAAATAATTGCTTATCCAAAGTTCAATTCCAATGGAGAGAAACTGGGCTAACACTTTCCCAGAATTAATAGGTAAGCCCCAAACGTTGAGTTATTAGCTGCTCTTTCTACAAGTTTTTACTAAAACTTTAATCAAGCACTGGCTTTACATTATTTTATATATATATATATATATATATATTTAATATATACTTTATATATACATATATTTGGTTTTATATTTTTATGTATGTATATGTATAAAATAAAATGTTTCCACTGAAAAATTCAGTTGCACTCTTCCCCATCCCATGACACCACTGAATATGTTGCTACTTATATTTAGTGGACTCAGGACTTCACAGAAAGCACAGAATCACAGAAACATTTAGGTTGGAAAAGACCTTCAGAATCATCAAGTCCAACTCTTATCCCTACTCTACAAAGTTTACCCTTAAACCATATCTTCAAGCATCACATCCAAATGACTTTTAAACAGTTTTACTCTTTAAGATCTCTTTCTCATGAGTTTATTCGTGTGGCAGGAGGCATCAGCATGGTGAACAGGCTCTATGCCTAGAGCCATAGTCCATCACAGTGCTACATTGTACTTAAAGGACTTGTTCTATTGTCAGCATTAATCACATTTTTTTCCCTCTAGTTTCATATATACATAACTGCTACTCCACCATTTAAACTTTGTCATATTTGAAACATGATCTGCTTGCATACAGTGTTTTCCTCTCTTTAAAATATTATTTAAATGTATTATTATTTTACCAAACATATATATATTATTAATTTATAATGTTTTAATATATTACTTTATAATACATTATTCTATAATATATTATTTTAATATATTATCACTCAAAGTTAATAACTGTAATAGTTTAATTAGTTAAATAATTCAATTCTTTGGCATCTTTCACCAATGCATTTTACATGGGAAAAAAAAAAAATATCGTTTGCTTTCAGGTAACACTTAACTGGAACTGTCTTACTTAATGCTTTAGTAGTATCTGGATGCACTGTGTTGGCCTGAAGCTGCTTAAACTCAGAGCTTATACTGTTGTAAGAGTACTTCTGTCAGGCTTTCCAGATTTTCAGTGGTGTGGGCTTGCAGATTTACCTCTTCATCTCCAATATGTGTCCAGCTGATTCTTAAAAACTCTGTCAAAAATTGCTATCATGTCACAAATTATAAAGAAAAACACAGCTCTATACCATGTGCTCAAAGCTATTGCTTGATTTATTTCTTCCACTTAATATGCCCCAGATTATGTCCAGTACTTGAAAACTCCCATCTCTACTTAGTTTTCTGTCTCTTTTCAAAATTATATTAGTTTATTGTTGCCCCTTGCTCAGTTCCATCTACTATCTTACTTCCTTTTACTCAGGGCTTGAACTTTGGTAATTGTAAACAGCTGGTGATGTCTCCTGGGGTTGCTGCCTTGGTGAATTTCACTTCCATTTAGCACCTGGACATATTCTCTGCCTTGTCCACTCTCTGAAAAGCAGAGATTTGAAAGGGGCAAGACAGGAGAGTAACTACTTCACTTTCCTGTCTCTTATAATGGAAGTTTTCATGTTCAAAATTGAATGCTAAGCAATTGGGTTGTTCTATCTGTCTGTGAGATCATAACAGAATCATCCTGGTGGGCATTTCCCTTTTCTGAAGTCACCAAGTTGGCAGGTTCATTTTTCCTGAGTTTTGCCCCAAAACAAGCAATTGGTTTCTAGTAGTGTTAGGTCAACATTGTGTTTTGTAATGGGATTTTCTTCTATGTGGCAGCACTTCTGGACATAGACAACTTGCCTTACAATTGCCTCTTGTTCCCTGTTCTCACGTTGAAAAGGTCTGTTAGACATTGGCAGAGAGAAGTGCAAGACAATGTGCAAGAAAGGCAGTGGCAGTCTTAGCGCTACACAGAGTCTCTTCACAGGATGGCCTTGCAGGCTTGTTTAGCAGGAGAACAGATCCAGACTCATGAGTTTCAGGTAGTGGAAGCTTTCACCATGCAGTGATTTTTACCCAGCAGGCCAGGATTGCACACAGAGCAGTCACTGTTACAGGTACAAGAGAGCTATGTACTTGTTTCTGAAAAACTTTTGTGGCCAGTAGAGATAATGTAATATCTGCTCAGGTGTGGAGACACACTAGGACAGCACTCTGGGACGGCATGCTCTGAAGGGTAATATGATTCAGGTGATCCACCTAGACATATATGAAGCAAAATTTGAGCCAGCAGAATATGATTTGCCTAATAAAACCCTCTGGAAGAGGTAGGCACTCAACACGGTAAGTGTCCGTATTTTGTTGTTCCGGTCTAGTCTAGAGGGTAATTACATTTGGGGGGGTTAATGTGTATCAAGGATCTCACTGAAGCTCCAATAACAGTGTTTGTATCTGTCAAGAAAATTGACTAAAAATGTTGATTGCTATCTCCATCACTACCAAGCCACTTAGGGCCTCCAGTCAAATCATTATAGAGAAGGAGCACAATGATCAAAAGCACCTGGCAGCATCTTAGAGAAGAGGCATTTTTCTCCTTTTTTTTCAAGCTGATTAGATTTAGACCTGTGGCTTGGAGGTGGACCTGAGGACCTTGGGTTAACAGCTTCTATCTTATCCACAACAGAGCTGAGCTTTATGAACATCCTTTCAGAGAAATAATGTTTGAAACATTTACACAGCACAAAGGGAATGGGTGAAAACACTGCAAAGGGTGCTCCTAACTCCTGTGCTGTTGCTTTTAGGGAGACTGTGTTTGGATTTTGTGGTATTTGCCCTGCTGTCATTATGCTTTGATAATCCAGTGTGGGGAAAATCACTCTGATGTAGCAATGTAGCACTCACATCTTTCCTCAACATACACACATACATGTATGTATACAATAAATGAAACCTCACTTTTTTATTAAAGGAAAAGATATTTCAAGCAACTTAAATTGGGAAGTAACTGGGAGAAAAGATCTCTCTTTAAGAAAAGTAAGTAAAAATAGGTGCGGGCTGTGACTTTAAATTGGACATTAAACTAATCCAGGGCTATACTTTAATAAAGGCTAGTGCTGGGAATTCTTATGGATTTTCTAGCTCATTGCTGGGATGACAGAGAAATACAATAAATGTTCTATTACTTACACAAGCTGCTGGTTTTCAGAAAATTAGTCACCAGTGACCTTTTACCCTTTGTCTTGCTCCCTTTCTGAGCAAAAGTACCTGATCAGAATCAAATACAGCTCTGGTGTCTGATGGCATCTCTCTAGTTTGCACAGAGCTACCCTCCACTGCTGTGAGTACGACTCAGGGTAGCATAAGACCAGCTTCTTTTTCTCATTGTATAACTGTAATATTGGTGGAGGACAGGAGAGGGGAGAGAAAGAGGAATAAAACTGTTCATATTTGACAGTTACTTTTAAATGTAAGGGAAAAAAAAGCAAACCAAAAAAACCCCACAAAACAAACAAACCACAAAAGCACAATTCTACATTTCTTACTAGGGAATGAAGCCCAAACCATAAAACATAACCGATCAAGATGCTCAGAATTAAAATTTGAAAATCATGATGCAGTTTGGTGATGCCCTCAGCCTCACAAAGCATAAACCTCTGTGTTTGGCTGATATTTTTTCTTTTCCCCTAGTATCAAACGGTGATGTTTATATTCCTTACAATGAGGCACAGATTTTTGGTGAGGGGGAGAGGACTATATTGCTTGGTGTGTACCAGCCCTTTGGTAGAATTATATTGATTAGTTTTCCAGTTAGCAGTGAGACCTCCTTCTGACCCTATTTTCAGGGTCAGTAGATCATAATGCAGAAGCACTAAGAGACCAGTGTCCCTCCCTATATTGCTTTTTGAAGACTGTATGGACCAGAAATTCATCATTTTATAGATAAAAAAAAATTATATATATAATGTGTGTGTATATATGTGTTATCTCTACATATCTACAGAAAGAGTGGGGCTGGCCTCAGCTCTACAAATGCAGGTCCATGTTACATATCAATTATCATGGCAGTTTGCTGTGAAAAAGAAATACATCCATCCTCTGCTATATAGCTTTAGAATTGGATTTTGTCCTAAGCAAGAGAAGCACCTCGTGATTTGGCATGGTGAGGACAGATGTGTCCCCATGAAAGAGGAACATGCATCTACATTTGACACTGGACTGTTTTTCTGAGATCTGTGGACTGGGAGCTCTCAGACACAAACCCGTAAAACAAAGAGCCACAAGCTCAGCCCCATTGTGGGCGTTCCGAGGATGGCTCATGAGAGCAATCCACTGGCTTCCATCTTGTCTTGTGTGTCAGCCATACATTCCCCTAATTAAGCAAGAAATAATTTGTCTAAATATGCTGCACTTTTCATATCTAACATTTTCCATGGCAGGTGTATAATAGACAAAGAAGAAGGGCAAGATGAAATAGCTAAAGAATGCTTTTAGTTGCTATTTTTAATTGCTATTTGGAGCTTACATTTGAAATCCTTGGTCCTGTAAAAGGATAAGTACTGGAGTCAAGGACTCAAATATCCTCACCCTAACACCAGGACCATGCAGAATGCTTTTGAACTGTGGTGCTTCCTGAGTGTGCTGTAACTGTAGGAGACAGAACTACTGCCCTAGTAAGAGCCAGGCTGCTCGTCTTGTATTAAGAGAAAGGGGCTTGACTTCCGGCAGCTGCTGCCTCTGGTTTTCTCTGTTTAACTGAACTACAGACTTCAGGGAGCTAATTAATGTGTCTCATGTTAATTGTGAAATCATCATCTGAGCAAATTACTGTAAACAACTCCTGTGAACAAAAAAACAAAAGTAAGGCAATGTGTTATAGGTCACAGACTCCAGCTCTAGTCTGCAGAGAGTACCTAGGCTCCTTAGGAGATGTAGAAACATAGAGCTGTTTTGGTTGGAGAAGACCTTTAAGATCATTGAGTCCAACCATTATCTAACTCTACCTAGTCTGATACTAAACTCTGTCACTTAGCACCTCCCTGGGGAGCATATTCCAGTGTTTAGATCATGCAGACAGTGCTTTGCCTGCAACTCTTTTGCTGAAATTTCCTTCTCAGGGTTATTGGTGCCCTGGTCCTGAGTCATCTGGTAAAATCAGCTTTCTAAATGTTGTCCTTCACATTTTTTCCCAGTTAAGGCTCTACAGGTCTTGCAGAGAACATGACAACACAGTGGCATGCTGACTGCTTCAGATATTCCTAGCTTTCACAAGTCCGAGCAGTAAGACATAGAGACTCATTAGCAAATCAATGCTGCTCTTACATTGGCTTTTTAGCCATGTTCACACTTTAGTGTGATCCACCAGAGATGGCAAAGAGAATAGCCATGCACTATCTTTTCTCTGATATTTTTATTTCAAAGTGTGGGCCTCCTAGATGCTATGGAAGCTATGTGTTATGATTTGGAATTGAAGTTTGATGCTTTATTCATGTCTCGTGGCAATATGGCACAGGCTTTCATCATCCTGCTTTGACAACACAGGATGTTTATAAACCCATGTACATAAACCTATTCTTAAGTGACTAAGATTATCTTTTCCACTTGCTCTGCTGAAAGAAACGTAATTTATTCTAGTATCTTGACATACCTATATATATAGAGAGAGGTATAGGTAGGTAGATAGGTAGGTAGATAGGTATATAGGTAGGTAGGTAGGTAGATAGATGATAGATAGATAGATAGATAGATAGATAGATAGATAGATAGATAGATAGATAATTCAGGGATGTGGGGGCTGTTGTTGTTATTCTTGTATTTTTCTTCTGGAAGAATTTTTAGGCTTCCTGGTAATGGCTGAGCAATTGCCATAGTGGCCTCCTTGCACCTGTGTGCTAATCAGATCAAATAACTTCCAGGGAGGGTCATATCTGTAACAGAAGTGAGCTGATTCTGAAGTGAGCAGCTGGCCCTTCTCCAAATATTCTGGAGCACAGGTATCACCCAGCAGACTGTCATTACATCCAGCACGTGTGCCGTCAGTGTTGAAAACAGGCAGACAGCTGCTAGGTGGCAAGAGTGACCATGTTCCATGCAATGCATGCTGCTTCCTTTCTTCACCAGCTGGTACTCAGGGGATCTTTCTCTTCTGTGGCGGTCAATAGCGCTTAGTGTGGCCCAGGGTGCGTTAATCTGGCTGTAGTCACTCGCAACAACTAGTTGATTTTCTGATGTGTTCCTCTGCTGTGTTTTGCTCTGCAACAATCATGCAGATATTCCTGAAGATGTTGATGTTTTTACCCTTTTTGACTCCACGTCTGCTAGAGGTAAGGAATTATTCTGAGTCTATCCTTGGCATGCTGGCTGAATTAGTTCACAAAATTTTGGTTTAGTATCTTACTCTCAGAGTGACTTTATGTCTTTCTTTTCCTGTCATGGCCTGGTGAACCATTCAACTAACTGACTGGTCAGTTGCTATTGAGTAGTGATGATTCTGAAGGAAGATTAGGAGCCCTGGTACCCTGTGCCTTTGGCAGGTCAACCCTTTCTGTTACAGAGCCCTGCAGCTGGCACCGCTGGGTAGGTGCTCTTGGTTAATGCATGAGAGCGTGTGAAATCAGGAATACATATGAAGATTACCTGAAAAAAAAAGATAAGGCAACTAATCAGCTGTGTATCCAACTAAATAAGCAACATGAACTGTTTCTCACTCTACTTCAGGCCACTTATCTCACTGGACTTAATTTCATCATCCTCTTGTTACAAACCTTGCTGGACCTTCAGTTAATGTTCCTAATTATTTATTTTAAATCCTACAATTGTTTCACTTTTCAGGAAAAAAAAAAAAAAAAAAAAAGAAAAAGCTCTTCTGTGGAATACACTGGATTTCACCATTCTCCTGCATTACCCATTTTGTATGACCAGGACCTTCAGCAGAAACCACCCCTCAGATATGTTTCCCTTTGTCCAAAGGAGAAAATACTCAGTTTCTCCTGATTCTTTTCACGTGCAACAGGAACTTTATCTCCATCCATTGCTTGTACCAAATCTGATTGTGCAGGTCCTGCTCTGTTAGCAGAACTCCTACTACTTATGAGCCAGATTGCTTGTGCTAAATGCTTGTCCCAGTTTTATAAAGTTCCACCCCCGCTACAGCTTTTAGAGTGGTTTTCAGTAAACCGTTGTAGCGTTCACTCTTTCCTGAAGCTGGTGCATAGTAGGGAATGTGGTAGATCCGCTCAATACCATGATCTCTGGCCCAGTTTTTCACAAGATTGTTCTTGAAATGAGTGCCATTGTCTGATTTGATTCTGTGTCTCCACGTGATTTGTCTATCCAAGCCAAGAATCGTGTTACGTGCAGTAGCATGTGGAACTGGATAGGTTTCCAGCCAGCCAGTGCTTGCCTCTACTGTTAGCACATACTGCTTGCCAGAATGGGAATGAGGTAAAGTGATTTACTCAATCTGCCACACTTCACAATACTTGTACTTTGACCATCACTTACTGTACCAGAAGGGCTTGATTCACTCAGACTGCTTAATAGCAGCACAGATGTCACAGTCATGTATGACTTGCGTAATAGCGTCCATGGATAAGTCAATTGACCTATCATGTGCCATTTGGTAGGTTGCTTTTCTGCCTTGATGTCCAGATGAATCATGGGCCCACCGAGCTAAGAACAGTTCACCTCAGTGTTTCCAATCAAGATCAAAGTCACTGTCACTGTTTGTGTCAACTTGAGAAATTTTAGCAGCTTGGTCTGCCTGATGGTTGTGTTGCTGTTCCTCAGTAGCTTTCTTTTTAGGGATGTGTGTGTCTCCCTGCCACACCTTCACTGGAATTCTCTCCAGTCGTGCATCAATGTCCTGCCATAGATCAGCACACCAAATAGGCTTTCCTTTCCTCTGCCAACCATTCTTTTTCCAGTCCTTTAGCCAACCCCGTAGAGCATTGGCTACCATCCATGAGTCAGTGTAGAAGTAAAGGATAGGCCAATTTTCCCATTCAGCCACATAAAGAGAAAGTTAGACTGCCTTTAACCTCAGCGAATTCATTGGATTCACCTTCTCCACTTTCATTTCAGTAACTCTCCTGGTAGGACTCCAGACTGCTGACTTCCATCTTCGCTTGTTCCCAACAAGATGACAGGAACCATCTGTGAACAAAGCATAGTTCTTTTCCTGATCAGAGAGATCACCATAAGGAGGAGCTTCATCAGCACAAGCTACTTTCTCCTCTGGAGGTTTTGTAGAGCCTGTGCCTTCTGGCCAGTTGGTGATCATTTCCACCAGACCAGGTCGATCAAGATTACCCATTCATGCTCCTTGGGTTATCAAAGCCATCCATTTAGACCAGGTTGCATCTGTGGCATGATGTGGTGATGAAACTTTGCCTTTGAACATCCAATTTAGAACTGGCAATCTGGGAGCTAAAAACAATCGTGACTCAGTTCCAATCACTTCAGAAGCTGCTTTCACTCCTTCATAGGCTGCTAGTATCTCTTTCTCTGTCGGGGTGAAATTTGCCTCTGAACCTCTGTAACCACGTCCCCAGAGGACAAGTGGACGACCACGTGTTTCGTTTGAAGCTTTCTGCCAAAGACTCCAAGTTAGACCATTGTCACTTGCAGCCATATACAGAATGTTTTTAATGTCCAGACCAGTTTGAAGAGGTCCTAAGTCCATGGACTACAGCTTGCTTTATCTGATCAAAAGCTGCTTGTTGTTCAGGTCCCCATTCAAAATGGTTTCTCTTATGAGTAACATCATGCAGAGGTTTGACAATTTGACTGAATCCAGGAATATGTAGTCTCCAAAATCCCACTGCACCCAGGAAAGATGGAGTGTCCTTTTTGTTTGTGGGAACCACCATGGTGGAGACTTTGTCTGTCACATCCTGTGGAATGTGACAGCAACCATCCTGCCACCACACTCCCAGAAATTGAATTTCTCTGGAAGGTCCTTTGACCTTGTCTCTCTCGATGGCAAAACCTGTGTGCAACAGAATGTCAATTATTTTGTTACCTTTCTCAAAGACTTCCTCAGCAGTTTGGCCCCACACAATGATGTCGTCGATGAATTGTATGTGTTCTGGAGCTTTACCTTTCTCCAGTGTGTTGTGAATCACTGAGTGACAGAACGTTGAACTGTGTTTCCACCCCTGAGGCAAATGGTTAAACTGATACTGGATTCCTCTCCAGGTGAATGCAAATTGAGGTCTGCATTCCTTGGCTATGGGAATAGAGAAGAAAGCATTAGCAATGCCTATGGTAGCATACCATTTGGCTTCCTTCGATTCCAGCTCATACTGGAGTTCCAGCATGTCTGGTACTGCTGTGCTCATGGGCGGAGTCACCTCGTTGAGGACACGGAAGTCAACTGTCAGTCTCCAGTCGCCATTAGGCTTGTGTACAGGCCAAATAGGACTGTTGAAAGGTGAATGAGCTTTCTCGATGACCTTTTGACTTTCTAGTTGACGAATCAGCTGATGAATGGGCAACAAAGAGTCACAGTTAGTTCTGCACTGCCTGTGACGCACAGTTTCAGTAGCAATTGGCAATTTCATGTCCCCTATATGATGATGTCCCACAACTGCAGATTCATCTGAAAGTTCCGGACAATTTCAATTTATCATCCTCAATTTCCATAGATGCTATTCCAAAAGCCCATTTGTGACCTTTAGGATCTTTGAAACAACCTTGTCTTAAAAAGTCAGTTCCCAGAATGCAAGGTGCACCAGGACCAGTTACAATAGTATGCTTCTTCCACTCTTTTCCAGTTAAACTTATTTCAGCCTCCAACTTAGTTAACTCTTGAGATCCACCAGTGATTCCAGAAATAGTTAGAGACTCTGTCCCTTTGCAATTTGATGGCAACAAAGTACACTGAATACCTGTGTCAACTAAAGCCCTGTATTTCTGAACTTTTGAACCTTCAGGCCACCTAATGAATACATTCCAATAGATTCAGTTTTCTCCACTATCCATTTCCTCCTCCTGGCTAGAGGCAGGGCACCCTTAATGCTGAATATGGCATGTGGGGTGTACACAATGATTGGTGGTGTTGTGAGACAAATTGCAATTATTAGAATAATTAGAATAATTGCAATTACTCTGGGTAGCTGAAGAAGTGACAGCTACTTTTCTGGCATTGCTGCCTCTGTTTCTGCCACTCTGCAGTTCCCTGACTCTCTTTGAAAGGACAAGTAGGTTTACCATCCCATTTGTTCATGTTCTCACCAAATTGGTCACGCAGGAGTATCCAGAGTGACACACATGATTGCTGTTGTCTAGGTGGAATTTGTCTCCTGGGTCAGAACTGCCTTGCAGGAGGTGGGTGTCTGTTCCAGATGGCAGAAGCATGCACCCATTCAGATGATGAAGGGATGGTATCCTTTTCCAGATTGGATATGGAGGTTTTAAGTTCCTCCTTTTGTTCTTTCGTGGTATCTTTTATGCCATCTTTTATCTCTGTAGTCATAGTTTTTATGGCAGAGACTAGGGTAGAATGTGACAAGTGTCCTTTATCTGCCTCAGTTGGTCAGTGAACTCATCAACAGTGAATGGCCTTCCATTATCACTCCTTGATAGAAACCTGCTAGCCAAGATGTTAGCATAGGATGAAGGAGCAAGTTTAATAAGCTTCTTTGTGAGACCTGTTCCAAGAGGAGTGTCATCAGGCTCATATGTACCGTTATTGCCATAAAGCACTTCCTTCACAGCAGACTCCTTTAAATGCTTAATTCCCTGCTCATTTGTGTTCTAATTCTTAGCTGCCTCTGGCAAATCATCTTGGGAAGATGATTTCATAGCCAGATGATATCTCATGCCCACAGACAACAGGTGTGTCCACAAGCTAACCTTACTGAGACGGATTTCCAGGTATTTGCCCATTCCACTCTCCTTTGTGAGTGGCCCTAGCTGCTTTGCAGACTTGTTTCCTACCTGTAGGGCATTTGCACCAATAGTATGGCACCTCACCTGACAGTTTAGGATTGGCTTTCCTGATTCCCTTGAATATTCCTGATCTCTTTAAGGGGATCATTGCAATCCTGGATATCATCCATCTCCTCTTCCTCTGGTTGTCCTTGTCCTAGAAACAGAGCTTTCCTAAGAGCATTCCTAAACTCCTGAGAGCCATTCTCCTTCTTGGCAGCCAATCTCACATAGCTCTTCTCATCACCTCCTCCTCTTCTTTCTCCTCTTGCAAACTAGAGGACACTTCCCCTAAATCCTCTCTTCAGTCACTCCCTGTAAAATGTTTCATTATTTATTTTGCCTTTGCAGGACCCAAAAAAGCTGTAGATGTTCCTTCTAGCAAGTCTGAATCTCTGGGGGTCTGAACTGCTGCCTGTGAATTTAAATTTCATGTAGGGTTAGAAATTGCTGCCTGTGGATTCGAACTAGCTGAAGAAACAGCAGAGACTTGAACAACTGGACCTAGTTTTTGGCTGCCTGCCATGTTATTGTCAACAACAGATACTTTGGCAGAACCTTCAGGAGGAGGTGTAGCAGTGGACATGGCGGTCCCCACCAAGCTCTCCCCCCGAACAGGTTTTGTTTTAAGAAAGCTGTCTGGGAACCTAGCCAATTCTCTGGAGCTTATCTCTGGGACTTACAAACCCTTATTACTCTGCCTCCTGCCTCTTGCAAGCTGTTTTTTTGAGGAGGAAGCTGAATTCTTGGCACATAATGCAGAAATTGGGAATAAAACCAGAATTATTGAGGCTATAAGTATACGTGATAAACATACCACTGTATTACATGTGTAGAACTCACTGCTGGGATCTGGGACTTCGTGTTTGGCATAATTACTCTAATTAAGGATGTGGAATAAGTTACAGCAGTTGTACTATTTCCTGACTTATTAAGAGCAGAGTTGGTAATGGTTTCAGTAATATTAAAGCCAACCCGCCTGAGAAGATAATCTCTGAAGTCCAAGAACATGCCTTTAAGCTTTCTCCATGCTAGATCAAACAAGGGCTCCAATTTTGGCTGTTAGTCAATGATAAAAAAAAAAAACCAAAAACAGAGGAAACACAGCAAATAATAGAGAAAATAGGATTTTTTAAAAATTCATCTTAACTTCCAGACTTAATTATCAATCAATCAAGTTCAGTTTGCCCCACGTTGAAAGCACCTAATTAAAGATGTGATGGTTTGGGAGTTACCTGTCCCCTCCACATATTTGAATTTACCCAGACTAGACTCAACCAGCTGGAAGTTAAGGAATGAAGCTTTATATTTACAGCTTAGCACAATATATAACCAGATATTTACAATGTATTAAAAATATTTACAGCTATATACATTTAAAAAGTAATACAGAAACACAATACCCCTTCCAGATATCAGAATCCCTGGGAGGGGTTCCTAACCACCTTTCCACCTTCTCCCCACCCTCTAGTCTTATCCCAGAATCTACCTTATGTGCAAGGTAAACAGGAAAGATCAGCCCCAGCGGGGGTAGAAGCAGAATCGATTAGTTGGGTTACACAGATCCAGTTAGAAGCCAGAGAAGAAGAGATCAATCTCCACAGACAGACACACACACTGTCTTGTCTATGTTTATGTCCTTATTTTAGTACATCTCAGTAAACCTGTGAGTGAAGTAGACATCACCATTGTTTTCTTTTCACAGCCTATAATCTAGTTTTTTCTCATTAAAATATTTCAATTAGCCTCAAAGCAGCATAAGAGGTGAGACAAAAATTGTTCCTTGGTGACATAATCTTCATAGTGTCTCTCTCCAGTCTGTTACTGGATGTTTCAGTTGTCCATTTGCAGAGTTCCCTTCTGCTCCAGCACTTGTAGCAGAGACCAGACTCTTCTGGGTGAAAATTGACCTTTTTGATGAATTGTCATGATGCGGAAATTTAGTACAAAGAGTATTTTACATTTCTGCTCTTTACCTGACATTTTATTGCTTTAATTCAATTACCAAAATTTAATTATTGCTGTCTGAAAGAATGAGGGTAGTTGCTCCTGTGTGAGGACAGGTTTTACATCATAAATTCCCAGTAACAACTTCTTTCTTCACCTTCCTCTGTTCTCTAACTCCGCAGATAATAGAGTGGCAATTATGGTTATTTAGTACCTAAGCCTGAAACCCCTTAATCATGTGGATATTCATTGCTCCCACGGTCTACCTATTTCATTGATCGTGCTAGTTTATTTTTGGTAGGATCAAGTGAACGATTATAAAACAAGTAAAAACCACAGGAAGGTGACAGAGTCAATTTAGAGTACAGAGAGGTGCTTACATCCCATGCCTCGTGGCTCTTACCCCAAGTAAGTGATACTCAATCATCATCATTAAAAAGGGTTAGTCCTTCTGAGGCCTGAAATGAGGGTTTGTTTTTTTTTTTCCACTTCAGAGGTCTTTCCCAGCATGCCTCACATCGACTTGCTTGCTTTCACTCTTGCTGGAGATTGTTGTGGGGCCAGATCCTGACAGCAGTAGTGATTTGTTAAATCAGCTGAACTTACCTAGTGTGGGGTTGGGCTCCTCCTGATCAACTCCTGCTAGGGACTTTTGTTTTATTATCAGGAAGTTGTTGTTCTCTCTGAGACAGGCACCTGCATGCTCCTTTGTATCAACAAGGTTGGTTCAGAATCATAGAATGGTAGGGGTTAGAAGGGACTGCTGGAGATGATGTCCCAGGAGAAGGCTCTGAGGACACCCCATAGCAGCCTCTGGTACCTGAGGGGGTCTGCAAGAAAGTTGTGGAGGGATTTTTTAACAAAGGCTTGTAGAGGTAGGATGAGGTGCAATGGTTTTGAGCTGGAAGTGGGGAGATTTAAGCTATATATTAGGAAGAAATTCATTACAGTAAGGGTGGTGAGATACTGAACATGTAACCCAGGGAGGCTGCAGATGCTTCCTCCCTAGAAGTGTTTAAGGCCAGGTTGGATAGGACTTTGAGCAACCTGATCTAGTCAGATGTGTCCATGCCTGTGGCAGGGTGGTTGGACCTCAATATCTTTAAAGTCCCCTCCAGCCCAAACCACTCTATTGTTCTAGTCAACCTCACCCTGACAAAGCAGGAACACATAGAGCAGGAATATATTCAGGTGGGTTTTGAAAATCTCCAGAGAAGGAGACTCCACAACCTCTCTGGGCAGTCTAGTGCTCCAGTACACTTAAAGTAGAGATCCTTCTTCTGAAGTCCAAGTGAAAGCTCCTGTGGTCTATCCATTTTTTATCTTGGTTCCACTTGACTATTTTAAGGAGGATTGCAAGTCTAGATCCCTTTGGTTAGATGGAGCCATCTGAAGCTGGGCTGTAGGCGCTTGATCTCCTGCCAAAACCAGTCTAAGCCTGAGGCAGAGGGAGGGTTGTTCCCCTCTGAGAGCTTGTCATGGCAGAGAGATAGAGGGTACTGGGCACTGTGCACATGAAGAGACTCATTTAGCCCTTTCTAATCCTATCCTAAGGGAGCAAAACCTTTCCAAAGGTGGATTGGAAAGGCTGGGACCTCTCCTGGGCAGAGAAACAGCTCCAGCCAGGGAGGCATGACTCTGGGCCCTGCTCCACAGAGAGAAGGGGCCTTGCTGGTGGTTCTCAATATGACTTGCAGGGCTGCCAGCTCAACACTGAGCTTTGTGCAAGATGGATGAAACAAGGTGATGCAAAGCCATGCAAACCAAGCAAAAATAGGAATGGGTCCCAGCCAGAAAAGTGCGGATTTGAACCTAAATCATAACTCAAGCTTTCCCAAAGGGGATGTTTAGATTCAGGACCATCTCTTAAAATATATAATGGATGGATAATGTCCCATATAGATTTCTAACTATGTCACTTTTTTACCAGTATAGATTTTTCAAAGACAGAGGGGCTGTAAGGATTACATATACATTTCATTAGTAGGGAATTTATGACTGCAAGATTGCACTTAGGGTTTGTGCTAACGCTTTATACACCCTTTTGACCCAGTCCCTTTACTATATTCTGTCCCAATATTATTTTTCATAAGTCAGGAAACGTTTTCCATATGTTTTGCAGTATTATCCAAGGGGAGTTTGCAGCTGTACTGTTCGTACTTTATCATGTTCGTACTGACTGAAGTTCAGACCCCTCCTAGTGACAGTACCCATCTGAAAAATCATAACAACACATTTTTGGCACATTATTGTTCTACTTTTGTGTCAAACCTCCCCCATAGAACAAAATTGTTTCACAGTTTTTATTAAATTTTACTATAAATGAGCAGCTGAAAAAATAAACAGAAAAGTCTGTGTGTATCTTATTTACTGTCATCACAAAAAGAATATCTGTGCTGGAACGTTATAACATAACCTAACAGCCAAAACTAACTTACAGAAATAAGCAGAGACATTAGAAAGGTTGAAGGCCACAGAACTTCATTATTTTCAGTAAGCTTAAAAGGCAACAAAGGGGGTGGAGGAGAACAGAAAAGAAAGGGCAGAAGGAAAATTATGAAGGTACATGGGAGAAGGGGAGATGTAGGAGGGGAGAGCTGAACCAGGAATTCATGTGGCACAGGCAAAAAAGAAGATGAATGTACTAAAGTCTTCGTACCATGCCTTTCTGCAGCAAAGTCTCTAATTTCAGCTTTCCTTTGACAAAATAAATACATTGACCTAAAAAGCTGCAAATCAAAACCCATGCCTGAGTTATTTCAGAGGACTGTGGCATTCTGCTGCTGGATCACAATACCCCAGCAAATTATTCCACAGGAGGCATGAGTTTGCCCCTGTAGGATGACTTTCAGGAACAGTGTTTGGACTTAAAATGCAGTTATCTGGAAGAGGTTTTTACTGGTGTGCTGTGGTTTGAGTCGAGATGTGGTCTTAGAACCTGGACTTCCACTGATGGCTGATGTGACTCCCTGTGCTCGTGCATGCTTTCACCAGATCTGAATTTGATCTGCTCAGTGTGCTTCTGTGGAAAGAGGATTGTGATCGTAACTGGAAGCAGATATAGCCAAGAAATCAGTTTTAGTAAATCCCACTGAATTCTGTCATGGCAAAGAGACAGTACAAATGCTCCCCATGAGTCTGCTAATGAAATGCCTGGCAAAGCCAAAAAGGGCAAAGAAAAAATAGAAATCACAGCTGCAATATCAGCTTGAATAATAGAGCTAGGAACTGGGGAGTAATAAAAGATGAGCATGAGGTCAGAAATAATGCAATATGAAGGCAAAGAAAGGGGGCCAAAGCTTTCCAAAAAGCAAGGCAGAGGACAACAACAACAACAACAAAAAATGAGCTCTGAATCTTATGAAATGCTGACATGAAATGATTTAAAAGAGGAAAAGTGAAAAATACTATGAAGGCAGAAGTTGATAACGTGAATTTAATTAACTGTGATTTTTAGCCCTTCTCAGCTTCATGCTGGGCATATTTCCTACAGAATAGGTGCTAAAGGCCAGATCCTTAATGCCAAGTCCCTATAATCGGTCTGATAAGACATTTAATTTGTGATATCAAGGACTATTTTGAAGGCTCAACAACCATTTTTTTCTTTTGTTTTTGTCCTATTTGGAGACTTTGGTGCACAACTTCTGATTTAGTTGATTCGTAATCTCTTTGTTAGGAAATAACTGGGAGGTGGTGGAGGCCTCATCCCTAGAGACATTCAAGGTCAGGCTTGATGGGGCTCTGAGCAACCTGATCTAGTTGGAAATGTCCTTGCTTACTGCAGGGGAGATGGGCTAGATCACCTAAACCATCCCATGATTCTATGAAGTTCTGTTTTTCTGTTTAGGGGTTTTATTCATCACTGAACATAAAGGTGAAGGTGCCAGTTCCTTTTAGGTGGTGCCCAGTAAAAGGACAAGGGACAATGGGTATCAGCTTTAAACACAGGAAGTTCCACCTCAACATGAGGAGAAACTTCTCTGCTGTGAGGGTGATGGAGCCCTGGGACAGACTGCCCAGAGAGTTTGTGGAGTGTTTTACTCTGGAGGCTTTCAAAACCCACCTGGATGCATTTCTGTGTGCCCTGCTCTAGTCGATCCTGCTTTGGCAGGAGGTTTGGATATCTCTAGATATTTTTCCAGCCTCTAACACTATAATACTGTGATTCACCTGCATAAAGATCAGTTAATCAGGCTGTCCATGAGACAGCTACATTTCATTCAGAGTGCATCTCTTTTTGCATCTTAGAGGAGAAAACAAAGTATGTTCTTCTGCAAGTCTTTCAGGATGCGGCTTGAGTTACCTAGATCTTGGTCCTTCCTGTCTTCTGTGCTTCTCAGCACTAAATCAGATGTCAGCTGCTGATATTTACTATTTGCATAAAGACTTGTAGTATATTCCCTGTAAAAGCATGTTCCAGATAACAGCTTGCAGCTACAGTGGAAACTGTTTACTCTGAAGACAGTGTAGTATCTGTTTGCTTCTTCAGAATAAACACCAAAAGTAAAATGAAGATTCCTGGTGAAGAGAACAGGCATTGTGAAAAACTATTTCAAGTTAGATAGGGGATTTTACTTAATTTTCCACGATCAGCTAATCATCTCTTCATATTTAATAGACAGCTGTAAGGCAAATTTTGGTGTTTGGGAATGACAAAAGTGCAGAACTGAACATTTTTAATTATTCCTTTAACCTTACAATCAGAAATTGTAAGGAAGCTACTATGGAAGCATTCACTGTTTTAATGGGAATACATCAGTGAAACCATTACAGAGAAGAATGAGAGAAAGTGCTTTTAAAGGTAGAAAGCTTCCAAACCTGAGGCTTAAAATAAATGCAATATATTTTATAAATATATAAATTGATATACATGCCTTCTTATACTATCTGAATGTAATTTGCTATTCAAACACAAGGCATGGCAAAATTATTTATTTTTTAACCCAGACGTAAAATTCTATCTGCAGATGTGGTGTAAGCAGGATGTGTAGACACAACTCAGCCAGCCAATCCTCCACATGCCACAATTCTCAAATCAGAATATCCAAAACTCAGCCAAGTGTTGCTTAAGGGCATCAGATTTGGTTGGACTCAATGATCTTTAAATGCCTTTTCCAACCAAGATGTTTCTATGGTTCTAGAAACATCTAAGTGCATTCATATACAAGCACAGCCACCATCTGTCTGGACACCTGGCCTTGTCCAGGAGGTTCGTCCTACACTGTTCTGTCTCACATACAGCCCAGGAGTTGGGCTTACTTTCTGCTTCTCTGTGGGCCCTCAGAACTTTGGTTGTCTTCTGTCATTGTATTGATTTATGTGTCCCTGTTTCTATACAAGTGCTTTCACACTTTCTTCTCTGGCAAGGTTGGATGTACAGCCCTGCTGGCATGCTGCATATTACCTGCCTGCACCTCTGTGCAAATTAAAAACCTTTCATGACACATTGGCTGGTGATATTATCTCCTTAGCACTGGGGAAAGAGCTGGAGAAGAAAAATGGGTTGAAACAGAAATGCCCTATTGAAATTGCTAGTTCTGGAAACAGTGGGGCAAGGAGAGCTCCTGATATAGGTAAATACCACTTAATTCCAACAGAGATAAAGAAGAAAACCTGTGAAGTGACTGTTTCAGCTAGTTTTGAGCTGTATTACCAACACTATTCCAGATGGAACAAACTGTTTTCCCCTCTTGCTTAATAATGTATTATCTTTTATCCCAGACAGCTACACTTAGAGGAAGCCACTAATTAAGGAAAACAAAAAATGTGCCCTTCAGATGTCTTTGTCATTATGAGACCTCTTTGCTCTTAGTAGTGGAAATTGCCTTGGTTTTGCCCTGGATGGCTAAAGTAAGTGTTTGGTACATAGACTATAAAGAGTATGAAGCTTTATTTTTCTCATATAGCACGTCTGAACCTTAACAGTTGTATATTGGTTCTTAAATATATTTGTTTGATTTTTTTGGCTTATTGTAGCAAGAACTGATATAGAAAACTTGATTTCCTTTTACATGAATAAACTGCAAAACTCCTTGGTGCAAAGATAGGCTGCTACTCATACCATCATAAATCACAGAACCATAGAATCATACTGCTCTGACTTAAGTTATTACAGTTATCTTCTGCCTGTCAGTATAAATGTTTGCATCTCCTGTGGGTTGAGAAAAGGGCTATAAAAATGGCCAGGGAGCTGGAGTACCATTCCTTAGGAAGACAGGCTGAGAGAGTTGTTTTTTTTCATCGTGGAGAAGAGATGGCTTCAGGGAGACCTTAGAGCAGCCTTCCAGTTCTTAAAGAGGGACTCTAGGAGAGCTGAAGGGAGACTTTTTACAAATTCTTGTAGCTACAGGATGAGGGGTAATGACTTCAAACTGGGAAAAGCTGGATTTAGATTAGACATTAGAAGGAAATTCTTCTCCATGAGGATGGTGAGACACTGGGACAGGTTGCCCAGGGAGGTTATGTAAGCTCCAACCCTGGAAATATTCAAAGCCAGGTTTGATGGGGCCTTGAGCAAACTGGTCTAGTAGGATCCATCTAACACCCATGGCAGGGTGTTAAATCTTGATGACTCAAATTATTCTCTGATTCTATGATATTAAAACATTAATATAGCTATAATATATTGATATTTTGTGTGCAGCTGTAAATAATATTAAAGTTTAAATCTTTAAAAACAAATCATTATGACTTTCAAGAATCTTTGCCAACCAGATCTTGTTTTGTTTTTGTTTGGTTTTTTTTTTCTTCCCCCTAATAAGAGTCACATGGCTTTTGGTAGTCCTTTACTGCCAACAGTGCTTACTGCTAGGCACCACAGCAATGAGCTGTTTGAAGAACAGGAATTGCTGGTGACATATATTTCTCTTACACCTGAAAAAGCCTTTTAAGCAATGATTTGCAGAGAACTTTGTTACTGTTAAAAAGACTCCTCATTAAAGAATGTAAGGAAAAGTAGGTAGCACACCATGGGTCAGTCTCTTCTCCCTTGAAGACTCAAGTAGGCAGCCTTAAACAAAAAAATATAGGCTGTGTAAACTGTCTTCAAATGTTCAGTATGCCAATGAAACACAATAAAAACAGAAAGGCAAAATTGCAAAGAAAATCTTGAGCCAAAAAAGCAAGGAAAGAAAAAAAAATATGCTTAGTTCTTATGAGTCAATGCATGGCATATGCAGGAAAGTATGAGAGACCTTTGTTAGATGAGAGAAATTTGACATAGTTTAGGACTTAGACTCTAAATAATAATTTGAAAGCAAATACAAAACTGGATCCAGGAAAAGTAATTTTCAAAGCTTTGAGGGCAATTATTGTAGAATTAAAGAAAGAAAACATATTCTTTTCCTAAACTGGAAAAATAAATACCCGATTAATGCCAATGATCAGAAAACTATTTGGATATTTTATTATCATTGCATGTTATGGATCACTGTGAAAATAATTTCTTTTTTGGTAGATGCAGACTGGTTTTAAGAAGTATCAAAGAACAGTTTCTGTTTAGGACAAACACATTTAAAAGCAATCAGAACAAAAAGAAAAGGTATGATGAACAAAATAGCCCTGTGGGCATCACAGGTGAAAACTTTAGGCATTGGCTTGAAAGCTTACCTGGAAATCTGAGGTTAATGAAAGTAACTAAAGAAGTAAAAAAGATATTTTTTCCTCTGCCCAGTGTAATGTATCTATTTGACAGATAAAAGCTGGAATTATAAATTTAATTTAAAAGCCTAATATCATAGGCTGCACAGACTCATTACACAGCCTGAAGGTTCATGAATTAGTGCCAGGCTCAAAACGTAAAAATGACCACTTGATAGAAGAGAACCAGACTGAAGGAACTTTTTATCTGTTTGAAAATTGGTCAACCTCCTCTGACACCCTCTTTCAGCTCATGGTGTATCTCTGCAAGAGAGTGAAGCTAGTATAGGAAGAGAGGGAAAAGATGATGATGATAGCTGGAGAGCAGCAACAAGATTCACTAGATGTACAATCTAAACAATGGGATCATCAGAAACAGTCTTCCAGGATGCTGGTTTAGCCAGACCTTAAATACATCTTCATCTGAAACACATATAGTATAATTTTTTAAGCTTGTAGGGGCTTTCTTCCTCCCTACTGGCAAAATGCAACTTCATCATTCTCATGTGTTGTTTTTCCCTAGCAATAATAAGACAAGATAAAGGAAGGATTAGGGCAGTAGTGAAACAGACACAGGATTCCATTTTCTCTTATAATTTTATTTTTTTTATTTTATGTAATCTAGATTTATTGTATTTCATTTTAAAGTTTTTCTTTCACAGGCAAGAGAGATGTCTGTTCACAGCTTCCTGCTGTGATCCTGACAGTGTCCTGTATGTAGCACCACACCTGAAACCAGGAGTGTGCAAATATGTTTATTTCACTGGGCCGGTTAAAGTCCTGAATCTCCACTTGCCTGCTTAGGTAAGTTTGGTATTTGTTACTGATAAAATGAAAGTAATCTTTAGCTCTCGGTATTATTTACAGGAATCTGCTTTGCTGTTTATTGGGTCCATAAAATAGAGTATGTGCACATTGTTTTGCTTCATGAAAGAGGGCAAGTGCTGCTGTAAAAAGTTACGCTGCTGGAGAGAACAACAAATGCCTTATTTACTTACTTTTTATCACTGGAGGATGACTTGGAGAACTTAAATGGTTTATGCCCACAGGTCAAGTTTTATGTACATGGAGCTTTACAGTTTGCAGAAACCTTCTGCTCAGCCAACAGATGAATTATTCCCACCATCAGATGGAATAAGCCAGCAATAAGCTACTCCTGCCTTTGTGTTGGATTTGTTTTCTCAGTCACTAAACATGGCAATGAAAGACAAATGGTCACCACTGGCCTGGGCTGGCAGAAACAAGGCTGGGAGTGATAGTTGGGAATGGGCAGATCTGGAGAGAAAACTTTTTTTCTGGTTTTAATTCCTTTAGTCCAGAGATCACATCTGTCAGCACTGAGCAGATGGTCAATCCTCGTTCTTTCCTCAACTTTGGTGATTGGATCCCATAGGATAAACCTGGATATATTATTGTACCCACCAGTATTACAAAAGAGGGGTATAAATAGATAGCCTAAGACAAGTTAAAAGAGCATAGGACATAAATTTTTCAAGCTGCATGTGCATTCTCTAAGACTATTGGAAAATGTCAAAATTTCACTTGAACTTTTCAAGCAATTTTCACAAGGCTAAGATCATGAATGACGCCAAGAATGAACTTGAAGCATAAGTTTGTAAGCTGTTAAACCAAGGTAGGAGGACAATATATTTTTACCCTGGGTGCAAATGTACCTGTGCAAAATGTATTGGGTTTGCACACATTAGAATATGTTGTACCTGGATTCCTCTTGCTCTTGCAAGGTAGGAGAGTGCTGTTGTTATGTTTTCTTTTCTTTTCTTTTTTTTTTTTTTTTTTTTTTTTTCTNGTCCTGGGTACAAATGTACCCGTTCATAACGTGTTGGATTATTATTTTTCTATAGTAGTTTATTCTCCTTATACTGATATATTTAGCTTAAACTATAAGAAATACAATTTCAATTTTCCTGACTTTCCAAAAATCCGTGTTGTAGTCAGTTTACTCTACTGGGGGAGGGATCTGCTCTAACCTGCTACACAACCTCTGCAACTAAGCAAAAAATGAAAACCACAGAAGCAAGTCCTTCAGCAGTTCTCAGAAGAAATGTTCTTCGTTTTCACACACCAGCCTATGAATCTCTGGGTTTTTTAAGTGCATAGTTAAAAATATATATTTATGCTGGAAGAAGTACATAGAATTGGTAACTAGCTGTAGGATAGTGTAAGGCCTTACACCATGCTGTAAAGTAATACCCCCACGCCCTTTTCCACCAGGCGACTTTCCAGCCACTCTGACCCAAGCTTGCAATGCTGCATGGGGTCAGTATGACCCAAGCGCAGGACCCAATGCTTGACTTCGTTAAACCTCATACAACTGCTGTTGGCCCATTGGTCCAGCCTGTCCAGATCGCTTTGCAGAGCCTTCCTAGCCTGAAGCAGATCAATACTCCCACCCAGTTTAGTGTCATCTACAAATTTACTGTGGGTTCCTTGTTTCCCCTCATCCAGACCACTGACAAAAGTTACTAAACAGGACTGGCCCCAGCATCAAGCTCTGGGGAACAGCACTTGAGGCTGGCCTTCAGCTGAAGTTAACTCCATTCACCACCACTCTTTGTGCCTCACCATCCAGCCAGTTTTCATAGAATCAGTCAGGGTTGGAAGGGACCACAAGGATCATCAAGTTCCAATTCCCCTGCCATGGGCAGGGACACCCTACCCTACATCAGGTTGGCCAGATCCTCATCCAGCTTGGCCTTAAACACCTCCAGGGATGTGACCCCAACCACCTCCCTGGGCAACCCATTCCAGGCTCTTACCACTCTCATGGTGAAGAACTTCCTCCTCACGTCCAGTCTGAATCTCCCCACCTCCACCTTTGCTCCATTCCTCCCAGTCCTGTCAATACCTGATAGCCTAAAACGTCCCCAGCCTTTTTATAGGCCCCCTTCAGATACTAGAAGGCCACAATAAGGTCACCTGGGAGCCTCCTCTTCTCCAAATTGAACAGCCCCAACTCTTTCAGGCTGTCCTCATAGGTTTTCAACTCAGCAAATCCTCTACCAATCCAAGCCATCAGCAGCCTGTTTCTCCAGGAGGATAATCTGGGAAATGGTGTCAAGGGCTCTGCTAAAATCCAGATAAACAACATAGAATCATAGAATCATAGAATTATAGAATGGTCTAGGTTGGAAGAGACCTCAAAGATCATCCAGTTCCAACCCCCCACCACAGGCAGGGACACCTCCCACTAGATCAGGACGCTCAAGACCTCATCCAGCCTGGCCTTGAACACATCCAGGGAGGGAGCAGACACAACCTCCCTGGGCAACCTGTTCCAGTGCCTCACCACCCTCACTGTGAAGAATTTCTTCCTAACATCCCGTTCAAATCTCCCCTCCACCAATTTGAACCCATTCCCCCTCGTCCTGTCATTACAAGACCTTGTGAACAGTCCCTCCCCAGCCCTCCTGTAGGCCCCCCTCAGATACTGGTAGGCTGCTATAAGGTCTCCCCAAAGCCTTCTCTTCTCCAGGCTGAAAAGCCCCAACTCTCTCAGCCTGTCCTCATAGCAGAGGTGCTCCAGCCCTCTGAACATCTTCGTGGCCCTCCTCTGAACTCTCTCCAGTGAGTGAGGGCTGAGGTGAGAGACAGGGAGTAGAACAGAGAGGAGAGGGCAGGGCTGCTGGGCCCAGGCAAGGAGGCAGGGGTGACAGATGGTGGCTGCTCCTCCTTTGTCTTCCAGAACCAGAGGCTCAAACAAGGATCAGACCATGGAGCACTCCTGGAGCCAAAAAGCCAGAGAAATTTCCTACCTTCTACAAGGACGCTGACATTGAGTTAAGCAATCAAGAGTCTGGAAGAGCCTTGGGCAAAAGCTGCACATAATGAGCAAAAGTGGCTGCTCCCCTTGCTTTTTATTCTGTATTTTGGAGCGTCAGACCCAGACAGGGACAGGACCAGACCATGGAGCGCTCCTGTCCTCAGCCACACAGCCAGAGATTCTCTGCATTCTACAAAGACACTGGCAATAAGTTAAGGAATCAAGAGCCCAGCAGAATGTTGGGAAAGTGGTGGCCACAGTAAGCAAGGGTGGCTGCTCCATTTGTTTGTTGTCCTGCCTTTTACAGATGTAGATCCACACAACAGGACCATGGAGCATTTGTGCTCTCTGCCTTGCAGCCACAGGCATTCCCTACTCTTTACATGGACACAGATGATAAGTTAAGGAATCAAGGGTCTGGTGGAGCCTTGGCCAGAGGTTGCCCATGCTGAAGAAAGGTGGCTGCTCCCTTTGTTTCTTATCTTGGCTTTTAGAGCTGCAGATCCAGACAGGGACTGGACCAGACCATGGAACACTCCTGTCCTCAGCCCCACAGCCAGAGATTCTCTACCTTCTACCAGGACACTGGCAATAAGGTAAAGGAATCAAGACTCTGGCAGAATTTTTGGGAAGGGGTTGTCCACAGTAAGCAAGGGTGGCTGATCCATTTGTTTGTTATCCTGCCTTTTACAGGCGTAGTCTCACACAACAGGACCATGAACTACTGCTCTCTGCACACAGATGATCAGTTAGGAAACCAAGAGCCTGGTGGAGCCTTAGGCAGGGGTTTTCCATGCTGAGCAAGAGTGGCTGCTGCCTTTGTTTTTCATTCTGCCTCATGTGGCTGTATACCTAAGTAGTATCTGGACAAGACCATGGAGCACTCCCACACCCTCCCTCTGCTTTCAGTCAGCCAGAAATCTCTCAGCTTTCAACAAATCCACTTACCCAAGGACAAGAACACAGAGCTCTAATTTGTATCATGCCATATAGAGCCACAGCCATGGACAAGGGGAGCCTCAACATCACTCATCCTCTATTTTTGGAAGTAAAAATTTCTGATTCATGAACTATGGGATGGTTCTTCTGGTTTGTGTGGACTTTTGGGTGAAAGCACCCATGTCTTCTCGTTATTATAGAATGTTTTGTGTTGGAAAGGAACTTTAAAGATCATCTAGCTCCAACCTGTTTGTCATGGACAGGGACACCAAGCACCATCCAACCTGGCCTTGGACACTTCCAGGGAGTGGTTATCCACAACCTCTCTGGTTGCACCACTTGCCAACATCTAAATGCTCATAGTGAGAAAGATCTTTGAAAACTTTGTATCTCTACTCTGGGGCAGTTCAGAGAGGAATGAGCTGAACTGGTGTCTGAGGACAAATTGCTTCTTATTTCACATCCTGAGGTGATGTGCTGTTTTTTTATGGGTCTATGGGTTTGTTACTGAGCAGGTCTCTCTGTATCGCTCAGACTGCTGAAAGACTCAGCATGGCTGCACACATAGCCAGATTGTCAGAAGCACTGAGCAGCTCCTATCAGCTGGCATCTACCAATGAGTGGATTTTCAAAATGTCTCATTCTGGTAGGTGGCATTTTTTTGGAAATATGTCTGTCCTACTCGAGTACCCAAATAAGACCTGAACTCAGCTGTGATTGTGGCATCCTTAAAACTCTCACTGTGTTGTACAGCAGCTTTGCAGCTCTGTTCGTGCACATCCACTTCCCTTTATCAGTCTCAGTAATGTGAAAACTACCAATATTTTATTTTCCTGACAGCTAAAATGGGTCTCTGGGGAGGGTAGAATGGGCCAGTTGAATGTTGCAACATGTATGTAGGATCCTAGTTTTGCTTCTGATGTTACTCTGGGAGTCCTTCTGAGCTTCTAGACTATCAAGTGCGACAGTACTACTTGATGATCCCAGCAGCTGCACTTAGAATGGCGATGTCAAAGAAGAATCTATTCCAGCCTTCAAGATGACTCATAAAACTTTCAGAAAGCTATTTGGGTTTTCCACCATGAATGCACATATTGAAGCTGCTGAAAAGCTTCACTGTAGATATACTTGACATCTGTGTTGTGCTTCCTGGAAGACAGGGAGATAGAAAAATAGGCTCCTTTTGGATCATTTTTGAAGAATCATTTTAGACATTTATAAGAGCAATGTACAGTTTTGGGTTTTTTTTAAATGTGCTTCCTCTCTTCTCCATTTCCTCCCCCTCCTTCTCCATCTCCTCCTCCTCTTTTTCCTTCTCCTTCTCCTCACACTTCTCATCATCTTTCTCTTCCTCACCCTTGCCCTTCTCCTCCTTATTCTTATCTTCCTCCTCCTTCTCTCTCTTCCTCTTCATCTTTTCCTCTCTTTGTTGCATCTATGTGAATAAAACCCCCCTGGCATAACAAGCAGCATCAATAACAAAGATTATTGTTTCTGCAATCAACTAGCAAGGTCCTAACCTTGCTATCCTTAGAGAGGCAAAACTGAAGTGGTAAAGGAAAGGTTGAACACTGGACATGTATTAATGCAACTTAACTTTCGGCACAAGTTCTGCCCCTTCTGGGGTGTATTAGTGCACATAGACTCTACTTAATTAATAAGAAATCAATACCCTCCATATGTAGAGACAATAGCAACACATCTGTATGAGTGCCTGGGCTGCCCAAGTGGTCTGTGAATGAGTGCTGCACCTTCAAGCTGCAGCTCGGCTTGATTTCAGACAACACAGGCACGATGCATTGTGTGTAGCTGTGTTAAATGCCTGTTTCCTGTTTATGTTACGCTACACTGTGCTTATCTTACAAGCACTGCAAAAATATTAGTTAGCAGCCATAAATATCATGCTGATAAAAGGATACTGCTTTCCAGAACTGCTAATCTGTGTTAATGCCTCTCCCATACAGGTCCTGTAACAGCTGTTAGAATTTTGTTCCCTGTAGGTCAGAGAGAGAAGATGGGAAAATCCTTAATAAAATGTTGTTAGAAGCTACAGGTGGGAAATAAAGAAGCTCTTGTGACCTATAATCTTATTCCCTCATAAAGTCATGGAGAGCACAGCAGCTTCTGTGGCTGAAATTAGACAACACGCTAGCAGCTTTACAATATCAACTTTTGCAGTTCAGTTCTCTCATTTTTGGTGAAGAACAAATGAAGGGTACAGCAAGCACATCCCCTAACCTTCCTTGCTGTTTTTAATAAGCACATTCAACAGCATGAGCTCTTCTGTCTTAAATGAATTACTATATATCCATGTGTTGGAAAGAAAATACAGTCGTGTTTATCTTCTGTATACATTGCACTGTCAGATTTTTAATTAACTCTCAGCCTCAGGTAAAGAAAATATGCTAATTTTAATAGTTTTATAATTACTGTGGGCCAGATTCCACCATCCAGATGCAAACAGGTACTCACTCTTGCACAGAGCCTCACCAGCTTCAGTGGCGCTAGCCAGAGAGGAAGGGGCTGCCACAATCTCATTTTCCCTTTATGAGGAAGGATTGTAGGAAGGAGAAAAAAGGAAAAGTACAATAGGCAAAAGTCAGGAATGAAGATGAATGGGTCGTCTGTTACCAAACCCAGATTACGCTGTTGAACAAGTATATTCTAATCTTGCAGATACTTTACAGCTAGCCTCCTATGGATTTTGGTTTTCTTTTTGAATGATGGGTATAATCTTTTGATATTTCTGTTGCCTTTCGTCAGACCACAATATTTTAGAGTATGAAAATGAGTATTTTTCCATTGTCTTTATTTTTTCCATTGTCTTTATTAAATAAAAAAAAAAAACAACCTATACAGGATAATAGATAATACGCAGCCCTCCCCACTTCTGTAGTAAATCTTACTCCTTCAGAGAGAGAAGCACCTTATAATTTAAGAGAAGGATCTTTTAGTTTAAATATTTCAACTATCCAAATGATATAGAGCTAAGTATAGAGTGAGCTGCCATTTTTTATAGTATTATCAAAAGTACAAAACAACTTGTTTAGAAGTTTTAACAATCTATATAACACGATCAATTATTTGCATCTTCGAAGTCACAATGGTTTGTTTAAATATCATTATGTGCCGTTACTTAGTAAAGCGCAGAGGAGTAAGAAATATGATATAAAATGGTATAATTAATTGGCTCCCGATGCAACGAGTTGTCATGTCTGAAAATTTAATGTCATCAAAGCTCTTTTTTTTTTTTTCCTCCCCCCCCAATAGCAGAAGGAGCACTATTGCTAATAGACTTCAGAGCTTGAAATAAATAAATCTTTGGAATCCTGTTGCATCTCTTGGGGTGTGACATTTGACAGTCTTTTATAGCGCAGAACGAAACAAGTTTGTGAGCTGGAATTCAATTGCGGTGTATTGATTCCTTGCATCAGTCATTATTCCCTGCTGATTGACAGCTGAAAATTGGTTACGTTAAGTATTTCATATGTTATATTGGCTGACATTTGCTTGCCTGCTCCTGTGTCAATATTGTTGTAAAGATCTCTAGCTCTATGAGATAGCAATATACACTGACTGTGGCTTTTGTGTGATGTTCCAGTGTTTTTCCTGACATAATTTAAGACATATTAAAAACCAGCAGCATCTTCCCTCTTGAGAAGCTTAATGCCAATATTATTGTCTTCCAAGGGAAGATCATGTATGCTCATAATCGGGTGCTAATTTCCACCCATACGCTCATGTTTAGGCATTAGGCACTATAACTGTAAAATTGAGCCTGCTTGATTGATTCATGTCAAGCCTCATCTCGGCTCCTGCAGTGGAAGTCATCCAGCTGACCCTTTTTACACTAAAAGAAGAGATTTGTGTTCCTTTCTTTCACCTGGAACCATCAAATTGACTGAATAATCTGTAATACATTAGTGCTGACATTTGTTAGGCAAGAATTAAACAAGACACAGTAATCATTCCCCTGAATAAAAATTGTGTTTGATTTCCAGCAGAGTTCTATTAAAAGGACAGCACAGCTCATCTCCTCCAAAGTGGGAAATGGCGAATATTTTTGATGTTAATGAATTGAATTAACACTTTAATGACAGATGGACGATCCCTAGCCACTCCTGACAAAAGCTGTCAAGGAGCTTTGGAGGGGAATGTGGCTTCCCATGCCTGCTATGAGGACTATAATGAGCTGTGCAGAAATCCTTCATGTTGAACACATAAGGGTGACCATAGTAAAGTCTGATCATTTAACTAAAAAGAGATCAACAGGAGAAGGATAATTTTCCTACAGCCAGAGATGACTGACCAGTTCCTGAAGCAGGAGGGCAGAATTCCCTATTTACTGTCAACCTCAATAAATATAAAGCTGTAAAAGGGTGGTATCAGTGGCAGTGTTGATTCCCATCCTCTCTGTGACAATACAATATAAAGGGTGGGGTAATTCCACCTGAAGTCAGTGTGGATGTATCTGCATACACCTGGTATGACCAGAGTTTGATCTGATCCCTGTGAGGCTCCAGCATCACTCCTGCACTAGGCGATGTAAAGCTAGGAAGCTGAGGTGATGCTTGCTGCTGTACTCTGTCAGCCTGACCCGAGCTGTAGTGGTGCTGTGGTTGTACCATACCATTTAGGGGATAACCCTGAAGGTAAGATATGAAAACTACTATTTAGAGAAGCATGTGTTGCCTATCTAGGTGACCCAACCAACTTTCACTTCAGCATCCATGATTTCTCCTTCTCCTGCAGTTGAGGATAGATTTTTTTCCCCCCAGATGGGTTCTCATGGCAAGCTGAAAATGAATAGAGAATCATAGAATGGCTTGGGTTGGAAAGGACCTCCAGAGGTCATCTAGTCCAACCAACCCTGCAGTAAGCAGGGGCATCCTCATCCTCAACTAGATCAGGTTGCCCTGAGTGCTGGTGAGCCTCACCTTGAATATCTCTAAGGATGGGACCTCAACTACATACCTGGGCAACCTGTTCCAGCATTACACTAACCTTATGGTAAAGAACTTGTTCCTAACATCCAATCTAAATCTGCACTTCTCTCATTTCACACCACTGCCCCTCATCCTATCACTCCAGGGCTTTGTACACAGTCTCTCTCCATCCTTCTTGTAGGTCCCCTGCAGTTACTGGAAGGTCATTATTAGGTCTCCCTGGAGCCCTCTCTTTTCCAGGCCAAACACTCCAGCTCCCTCAGCCTATCCTCATAGCAGAGGTGCTCCAACTCCTGGTAATTCCTGGCCCTCCTCTGGACCTGCTCCATCAGGTTCATGTCCTTCCTGTATTGCAGAGGAAGCACACTTAAAAGGTGGCCTTTTCCCCCTTGATAGGGAGAGTGTGTGAGCATCACCACTGTGCTCTAGGGCTGACCAAATTCAACCACAGTATTGGCTTGGCACAAAGGTGTATGAACTATACGAAAGCAGAAAAATATCTCTGCCAAAAAAAACCAAGTTGGAGCAAAATGAAACTTCTGGTCAGTCAAGATCTCCCCAACTGCTGCTATAGCACCATGATGCTTTCACTTTGGGCTGAGTAGCACCAGACTAACCAAAACCAGCAAAAGTTAGTGGGGATTTGCAATTCATTGCTTATACAACATCTGAAGCCTTTTAAGGGGCACTAAAATGGGGATAGTTTGGGCAGGTTCTGATAGCACCTGCTGCTGATTGGATTTAAAGCAGCTGCCCTGGTGGGAAGGAGAGGTGGTTAGAACTGTTTTTTGCTGCTTTGGGGTGGCTCGACATGGTTGTTCTCTAGTAAAAACTCCAGGGCGGGGGGAAGTTCAAGACTTGAATGTGCTCACAAGAAGCCTTCTGCAAAGGAGGAAGATGTGTATGAAAAGCCGTCCTTCAGGTAGGAGGATGTTTTGGTCCAAAGTGTTTTCCTTTTGCTTTAGAAAGTTCTACCCTTTCCAGTAATGCTTCCCTGTAGCCTGGCCCAAGTATCACCTCTGCTGTGGGATGGGATTCTTCTGACAAAGTGCTTGTACTCAGCTTTTATTCTGGCTCTGCCTCAGGAGAGCTGCAGGATTGGTGTTGCCTCCTCCAATGTGTGTTTCTTGCTATTGTAAGTTCTTTCTGTTGTTCAAACTCCTCCAGTTGTAACTCTCTTTCCAGCTATGCATGGCACCTTCCACAACAGCCCATGTTGAGTGTTCTTCTAGTGCTTGTGCTGTAGAACTATTTTTTAGCTGTGTTAATAAGTGCTAGAAAACTTTGGAGGCATCACTACAAAATGTTATAATATTCAGAAGAGCATCCACCTTCTTGGTGCAGACATTGGTTTGTGAGCATGTGGCTTGTTGGAGTCTGGAGTGCAGAAATATGTGCTGAATTGGTTCTCAAAACATAAAATCTTGAGCATTGCTTGCTCTCAGACTTGTAATTTCCCCATTTAAATTTCAATTATGGAACAAACAGTCATGCCTCTATTTCTTGTGCTGTACAGCTCATTAAATGTTGTGAATATTTCATAGCCCAAAACTGTTCATCTTAATCTGTGGATATATTGTTATAAATAACTAATAGGTGTATGATGAACCACAGACTGATTTATGGGAGATTCACAGGCAGCAAAAATACGCTGGAAAAAAATAACTTTACAAGGGAAAATACTGCAGCAATAGCTCTTTGATCCAAGGCAAACAAGCACTGTTCATGCTTTACACTCCACTTCTCCTGGGTTTTCACTACATTCAGAACAGCCACTAAGTGGTTTGGGAAGGGGGGGAGCTGTACTTTTAAAAAGCTTTCAAACAAGTTAGCCTGTTTCATGTCAACCCACGCACTGTTCTGTGATGTTTTATAACTTCAGTGTTGAACAAAGAGAGTGTCTGCGGGCTCTTAAGAGGCCAATTACAGAAGGACAGAGAGGGAGAGAAAAGGCTACAAAAATAACATGAGGAATCAACAGCTAAATACCTTCCCTGGACCCAAAACAATAGGTTTGCTGGTGCTGGTGTTTCCTCTCTGCGATTGCATCTGAAGGGAAAGGGAGGTAAAAGACATTTTAAGTAGCACAAGTCTTCATAAGAAAGCATTTAACATTGTGGTTAAGTGGAAGAGGCAGACAGATTATTCATATTTCCTTCATTATTTAATTCTGTACTTAATATTTTTAAAAGAAAAAGAGGAAGACATAGAATTTTGGGTTCAGCTGGGATGGACAAATTTTCATCCCCTAAGGTAATACAGTTTTTATGATCTAACTAAAAGTGCCAGAGGATCCTAATCACAGCTGCAGTCTGATCTTTCTGTTGAAAGATCCAGGGTTTGTCTCCACCAAAAAAATTAGGTTCTACCAGACTAGAGACTTTGTACAGTTACAGCCGAGTCATCAGGGAAATAATTGTTTCTGGACAGTTCAAAGCTGCTGGCAAGCACAAGCTGTAGCAAAACTAGCAGATCACCTTCCAACCAGGTATGCAGCAAACTGAAAATCCTGGTCTTTAGTGAAAAATATGCAGAAAAAGGAAATGCTAAAGAGCAATGTGGCCACAGTTCACTGATGATAGGACTCTCCAGGTGGTGTTACGAAGAGTCATAGGATGCATTGGGAAGGGATTGCTAGAAGTCATCTACTCCAATACCCCTGCAGTAAGCAGAGACACCTCCAATTAGATCAGGTTGCTCAGAGCCCTGTGGAGCCTCACCTTGGATGCCTCCATAATCTCTCCAGCCAACCTGTCCCAGTGTTCTACCACCCTCCTAATGTCTGATCAAAATCTGCCTTTTTCTAGTTTAAAACCACTGTCCGAGTGCTACATGATCTTGTAAACAGTCACTCCCCAGCTCTCTCGTAGCCCCCTACTGAAAGGCTGCTCTAAGGTCCCCTGGAGCCTTCTCTTCTTCAGGCTGAACCACTCCAGCTCCCTCAACCTGTCTTCATAGGAGAGGTACTCCACCCATCTGATCATTTTTGTGACTGTCCTCTAGCAATTCCATGCCCGTCTTGTGTAGAGGGCCCCAAAGCTGAACACAGCACTCGAGGTGAGGTCTCTCCACAGCAAAGTGGCAAAATCACCTCTGCCAGTTTGCTGGCTCCACTTCTTTTGATACAGGCCAGGATGTGAAGAAGGTGAAGATAATACCTGTTTCTCAGAAGGCATGTGTATGGTGGGTGGGGTAGAAACACAGAATTAAGGAAAGCTTTTAAATGTTTTTATAGAATAATTGTGCACAGCTACATCAAAGCCAGCGGAGTGCTAGAAAGAGTAATATTAACTCTGAAAGAAAAAGTTGGCAAAGAAATCAGAAAGGGTTTGCAGCAGTGAGGCTGTTCTTCTGGGCTGGGATCTACCCCTGGGTGGAGTAAAGAAGCTTCTAATACTGTCGACTGAAAAAGAACTGCAAAAAATGTGCATGGGCAGGCTGGAGCACTGAAGTTTTGAGAAATGCTAAGTTCATAATGGTAAGCAGAACTTCATTACATAAAATGATTCAAGCTGATCAGAACTTCTTTGACAATTAAGTAATAAACCAAATTGCTTTACAACATCTAGTAAGACCTCACCTGGAGTACTATGTCCAGATTTGGTGCTTCAAACACAGGAAGGATGTTGGCCTGATGGAGTGAGTACAGAGAAGGGCCAGGAAGATTATCAGGGGGTTGGAGCACCTCTGCTAAGAGGATAGGCTGAGGGAGGTAGGGTTGTTCAGCCTGGAGAAGACTCCGGGGAGACCTAATAGTGACCTTCCAATATCCAAAGAGGACCTACAAGAAGGCTGCAGAGGGACTATTTACGAAGGCCTAGAGTGGTAGGACTAAGGGTAGTGGTTTGAAATTAGAGAAGAGCAGATTTAGATTGGATGTTAGGAACAAATTTTTTACCAAGAAGGTAATGGAACCTTGTACAGGTTGCCCAGGAATGTAGTTGAGGCCCTATCCTTGGAGATATTCAAGGTAAGGCTCAACAGTGCTCAAGGCAACCTGATCTAGTTGAGGATGCCCCTGCTTACTGCAGGGTTGGTTGGACTAGATGACCTCTGGAGGTCCTTTCCAACTCTAACAATTCTATGATGTAACAAGTGTGTTACATATAAATGTTTTCAAAATGTGTGTTTTAGCTTTCTCTTTTTAAGGGATTTGACTGGTTCTGGATTATCACAAATTTCAGATCTATGATTTTGTCCTTCTTGCACTGAAAGAGTTTCTCTTACTAAGTAAATAAAGCATTGATTCAGAGTTCCTGCTGGAGAGGTGGCTTTAACTAGGGTGGTCGATTTCTGCCTTGGAATTTTGTTCCCTGTTAGCAAAATGGTAAACATACAGGTGCTGAAAAAAAATTGTAGTATGGTAATCCTGACTAATGTCTATGAATTCTGCTGTGTGGTGTAGTGGGATTGGCCTCTGCAGTGGTGGAAATTCTTTAGCTGCAAGTCATAGAGTTGTGTGATGTGTAAGTGATGTTAAACTCGCTGAGAAGCCAGAGGTGTGTGAAAATCCTGAGAAGAGACAAAACAAATTTCTATAACTTCTATGAAAGTGGTACTTTTCATTAAGAAAAATTATGCAATCCTGCATTGTAACTTCTTCTAAAGCCAGGAGAAAAAACAAACCTTACTAAAATACCTTCCTAAGGAGGTAGCTGTCCTTATAGCATATGCTCAGGAGACCTGAACCACAAAACACAGCACCAGGAGGGGATGAGATTATCTACAACATGGTAGTAATGCTGTCATGGAAAGACTCTGACATCCTCATTTTGCTTCTAGTGTGGGTGTTCGGCAAGCTAGAGCAAGAAAAGAAAAACCCCAAGTGTCTTGTGCAGGGGTTTACAGCCAGAACCCAGGCTGAACTGACTGAACCTTGAAATCTGGAGGAAACTACCTGTGAAACTTGGTAACTAATGGGGATGCAGGAAAAGGGAAAAAATGTAGAATAGTACATGTTATAAACAATTTTCTGTTTGATCCCCTGGTGTTCTATTTTATGTACAATTAAAATATAGCTGCTTCCTTGGATTTGTACAGCAGTGGGTTTAAAACAACAAGAAAAAAAGGTGTTCTGATATTCTCCTGTTCTGAGAATGTCTGCCAGGTGCCTGTCGCATAACTGGTGCTGTGGATGCTGGTCTTGAAAAGCTTGCAGTGCCTCCTACATTGTTGATGACAAATGGGAGTTGTTACGAAAACCAAGATAAATAGCATCAAAAAACAGTAAGTGATGAACTTGCTTCAGTAACATTTTCTGTAAGCATTTATGTGAGTGATTTTGTTTGCCAGGAAGTCCGTGTGGAGTAGCACATGCCTGGATGCATGCAAGGTTCATGCCATGAACCTTTGCAAGACAATCTCCAGTTCCCTACTTGTGTTTATAAAAGGTTCAGTCAATCGATCCGGGAGCAGAAGCAATAGTGTGTGTCTGAGGCAAGGAGTTAGCTGCCAAACAGCACACAGCAAACAGGGCAGCAGGTCTGCCTCATAAGGCAGTATCAGCCTCTGGCTACACTGGGTTGTGTTATCAGAGCATGGACTTGGGCAGTGCAGAAGAACAGATTGGCAGGCTGGGCAAGTTGAAAATCTATGATGGTGATATTTTAGTACAGGAAAGTCAAGCTTAGTTGGTTTGCCTTTTTTCTTCTTTTTCAAATGTTGAGCTTTTAGGTTATTATTTTATTTTTAAATATATTTCTATGTTCTGATAGAATCATATTCTCTGACAGCGCTCAGCTAACTTGAAGAGATGTCTTGAGCCAGGTAATCACTAAAGAAAGATATTTTGGTGACTGCTCACTTCCGTTGACCCATCCAAAAGTGATGATAGAATTTTCATTCTCAACTAGGCCATGGACAGCCTTATCTAGCTGAGGATGCCCCTGCTTACTGCAAAGGTGATTGGACTAGATGATGTCTGGAGGTCCTTTCCAACCCAAACCATTCCATGATTCATTTGGTGTGCAATGAGTGTGTTTCTGTGATGTCCTATTCATAGGAATAGATTGCCCAGGCATTGCAACAGATTGTCCAGGGAGGTGATGGAGTTGCTATTACTGGAGGTGTTCGAGCGAGATGTGGATGTGTCATTTTGGGACATGGTTTAATGGCCTTGATGGTCTTAAGTTGAGGGTTGTGCTCAAATGATCTTGGTGATCTCTTCCAAACATAGCAATTGTATGACCCAAAGTAGTCTCACAACATGTCATTTGGGGGAGGAAAAAAGATGGGTTAGAAGAGTGGGAGGTAAGTCCTACAAGCATCTTATGCTGATCTAGTAGAACTACCTCCGGGTCTTAGATATGGAAATGTATTTGGTTTCCTGCAAGTAGCAACCAGCACAGTCCAATCTATTTTTTTTTTTTGTCCAATATCTAAGACAATTCCTTAAAGATGTAGTCCATGGAATAGGCTAGAGCTCAGGGGCTGTTTGGGCAGCCTGCATGCTTGCCTCAAGTTTTATGGCCTCTGTTTGATGATCATGAACCTAGGAGTTAATCATTTAATAGCTGATTATACTTGGTACCATGATAATTCAATTATTTAATGGAATTAGCCTCAACCACACACACACACAAAAAAAAAAAAACAAAACAAAAACAAACCAACAAAACCCACAACCAAACAAAAACCCTTGATATTCCAAGCACTATGAATTTACATTGTACTTTACTTTTTTCAAAAGTAAATGTTTCTCAACCCAAGAATAAGTAGTGCAATATTTTAATGTGGGTAGATACAGTTCTTGGTGTCTAATAGGAGTGAGATGTAGAGATGTGGTGGTGACGGATCTGTTTTATCACCAGATGTGGTAGAGTTAGGTAATGGTTGAATTCAATGACCTTAAAGGTCTTTTCCAACTAAATTCAATGCACTGGATCACAATCAGCCAGAGGAGAATGCTGGTAGCTGCGAGTCCCAAATGTAGATGTGTATTCTCATAGCCAGGTAGACGTTATGGTCCTATTGACAATTTTGATTTCATCAAGCATAAAACTCCTTCATGCTGAAGCACTGCTGGCACCTAGGAGACCTATCTTACAGCTGAGGTAAAGGTTGGCTCTGGGTGCCTGTTTCTCGGTCCTCATCAAGCAACATATTTGCCCAGTAAAGCTTCTGGCACAAGTTTGATGAGATTAAAGCTCAAGAACTGCCATGGAACAAAGTCAACTCTGTAACTGCATCTGCACGCATACCATTGCCTCACCGTGTTCCCTCCACCAGCTGCAGCTCAGCATGTGCCAAATAGTTTCAGTGCAGGAGTCTGGGTTGAGTATTGGCAAAAGTGGAGTGTTTTGGAGGGGGTGTAGTGCAAGAGTAGGAGCAGAGTATGGGCACAATGATCCTGATGAGAGGCAGCATGGTAAGTACCAAGACTGCAGTCAAATCTGTCTCTAGGCTGGTGATGCCTTTCCAAGAATCCTTACAGCAGTGTGGAGCGTTGGCATGCTAAATACTTAATATTTCTAACTTCCATTTTTCTACACTAAGAGACATTTATTCAATATATGTGTTTACATCTGATGTAACAGCCCAGAGAAATCTCTGTATGCTCTGAGGAGAGTATGTATCTAAATACATAGCATCATAGGATTGTTTCTGCCAGAAACCACCTTTAAGATCGTGTAGTCCAACCATTTCCTAACTCTGCCAAGTCTGGTGCTCACAGTAATTCAATGAACAATGTGTAAAATAATGTACCCAGTCCAAGTTTCTTACTGCTTCTAGTGGCATTGATAGCATTTATTAAAGTGAATTCTGATACTCATTTTCTCCTAGATATATTAGAAGGTTTAACAACTTAGTCCACACTTAGCCTTTGGAGGTTACAGTATAGCAGCACTTTCTTCACATTTGTGTCAAATAAGATAGAACCCAGCTACCCCCAGCTGAAGAGCAAAATGATTTAATGTCAGAGGCTATAAGCACCGCTTGTGCTAAAGCTTTGTCTTCTTGTCAGTCTGAAAGACTCTTCCAGTTAATGCCCATTTGCACTTGCCATGTAAGCTGCTGAGGGTGATGGGCCTGAATTTCCGTAGTTGCTATCTGATATCTAGGGCCTGAACTGAAAATTTAACAGGTCATTCAATGCTAGTCAACAAAAGACCCACGAAGCCTCATTTCACAGCAATTATTATTTAGCATACCTACACAAATTGATTTTTAAAAATTCTCGGGGACTCCTCTGTGCTCTAATCAGGCCACGTGTGTCCCTGCAGTCTGGTCCCATAGCATCCCTCTCTAGCAGGTTCTGTCCATTGCAGAAACTACTCATAACTGTCACCAGACCAAGTCTCCCCCAGCACTATTTAAAACACCTGCTTCTCAGAATGGTAGGTGTTTGAAGCGACCTCTGGAGGTCTAATCCAATCCCCCCTGCTGAAGCAGAGCTACCCAGAGCACAAGGACAAACCTGACTGAGTTTTTAAAGTCCCCAGAGAGAAGGAAACTCTGCAACTGCTCTGGGCAGCCTGCTCTGTCACACCTAAAGTGTGTAAAGCTCTTCCTTACGTTTAAATGAAACCTCCTCGGTTCTAGGTTGTATATTTCCCCTTGTCCTGCCACTTGGCACTACTGAAAAGACCCCCACCCTTTAGATATTGAGAAGATTCTTTCTCAGCCTTCTCTTCTCCAGGCTAAAGATTAGCCCGAGGTCTCTCAGCCTTTCAGCAAACAAGAAATGCTTCCCTTCCCTCACCATGGTCATTGCCCTCCTTTGAACTCTCCCTGTCTCTCTTGAACTGGGAAACCCAGTTTCCAAAGGAGCTTTTGGGTTTGGTTTTTTTTTTTTTTCTGGTTGGAATGCCTCAGGTTTGAAAGACCTGTGGTGTTGGAGGGTCCTGGCTGAGTTCTGGCTGTGGGTGCTGCCGAGTGGCACGGCTTGGGGCTTCTCAGCTCCTGCTGCTGCACTCTCCACCCTTTCAAGCACTATACCTCTCTTTGTGCCCCTTCTTTCTTCTGCTTGTCCTGAACACTGATGCTCTGTTAGTCATGAAGATGTATTGTGAATCCTGGACAGTGGTATGGATGTGTGTTTAGTACCTTGGATATCTTCTTTGCAGTAGGAAGGTTGTTACTATTGATTTCAGATATAATTACTGAATTGCTAAGTGCCAATCCTAGCGACTTAAATTTCTATCTAAACTGTTCTTTGATTGTCTAGTTTGTACCTATAGTTTGTAGAGAGTGCAGGGGGGGTTTTTTGTGGTTTTTCATTTTTAAGTGGGAAATCTCTTTATCAATAGAAACAAACCCAACACGAGAATGTGTGTTTTTGGCCCAGTAGCATAACTTTTTAATAGATTTCTGGACAATCAGGACAACTGCAAAGTGCAAATAATGCTTTGTTCCTACAGGGGCAGAATCTGGGCTATTTTCTTGGCTCTTTCTTTTTTCCTCTCTCTCTGCTTTTTTTTTTGGGGGGGGGGTTTGTTTGGTTGGTTTTGGTGGTTTTTTTTTGGCGGGGTTATTTTTATTTTTTTCCTTCTCCGCTTCTAAATTGCCATGAGAGTAAAGTTGCCTGCAGCAACTGGAGGGCTTAGTATTCCTCATCCATCTCCTGAGTGTCACCTGCTAAGGTGAGGAGTCTGGAAAAAGCCTGGACACATTATGTATGGGTGGCCTTTTGTTTATGACAGACAAAGGCAAAATCCTCTGGATTACTGGAAGCTATCATATAACACACAAGATGGAGTTACTATTATTCTTTTCTAAGACATATTGTGTTTCCCTTGGGCAGAGAAAAGAAAGTGCAGCCAATCCTGGGAGGGTAGCTCCTATTAAAGATTTATGCAAGCCTGAATTATTTGGCTTTAAACTTTTTTTTCCCCCTTTTGTCATAAGAGGGATGCTTTCTTTAGGTGCAGCATACTGAAGGAGATACTATCACTGGTAATCCTTGGCTTAGGCACAGAGCTCCTAAATGGTTTGAATTAGGTAGAAGATGAGACTTTGATTTATTTTTTTTTTCACCTCTGCTTTGTTTCTGCATTTAAGGTTTCACAGCAAAATTTCCCACTGAAATAGCAATTTGGCAGGTTTTTGCCTTCTGTGTAAGGGTTTGGTTTTGGGGTTTTTTTGTTATTTTAGTTGTATGCGTTCAGCGAAACAGCTTTGAAGCTGTTGAACTGTGCAAATGTTATATTAACATTTTCTTTTGCAATTACAGACATTTACTTGCTCTTGTTGAAATAGCTCTTTCAAGGGGAAGGAAAGAAAGCAGGAAGTGAAAGTACACAAAGAAATGAAAAAGTAGTTGTGTGCTCAGTTTAATTGTAGAAATAAATTATTTCAGCTTCTAATTTACACTTCTCTAAGATCATGGTTAAAGATAGACAAATAACACTGGAAGAAGTAATTTCATTTTTTTCCTTTGTTACATTAGTTCACTTAATTTCCACTGTTTGGTTTGCATATGGAGATTTGGCCAATGAGTCCTGCTCTTTGAATTTGCTGAGTGGCACTGAGGAAAGCTTCAGGAGGCTCATGTCCATCAGCCTGCAATTCACAAATTACAGAATGATAAGCAATTGCCCGAAATAAAGATGACAAATAATGTGAATTAGCTATTAGTCTGGAGGGCTTCAAGCTCCTGTGGCTTGATTAAATTAATTCTAGTGTGCTTAACTCAAAGTGGTGACTGATCCTCCAGGAAAAAGCCCCATATAATCCAATACAAATTATAATATTTTATTTTATGGGTTTATGGCATTCTGCTGGGTCACATCATAATTTCTATGTCATTTCTGTGGATAATTTCACAGTTGGACTCAATCTTAGGTCTTTTCTACCTGAAATAATTCTGTGATTCTGTGAACTCAGATTAATCTCTCCAGACAGTCTCACAACACTTGGTTTTCCATAGTAGCAATATTTACTCCTTTGAATATGCTTTGCCATGTGATTATTGTATTTACAGCAGGATTTCACATGGAAAGTGTGAAAGTTTGTGTAATGCAGCTTCTTTTCTATCAGTGCTTATCATTGCAACAGATTTTTTTTTTTTTCCAGCTGCCAAGCCAATGCCAGGAGCATATTTGTGTTGTTACTGTTGCTGAGCAACTGTGATCTCTTCACTAGGTCTGACAGTTGCTTTCTCTTTAGGAGAGCAGAGATGCAAGAAGGACAGATGCATTGATCCTCAACGCATTATCAGATCTTGTCATACACCCACTTTGAGAAGCTGATAGCATCTAATAATCTTACTCAAGACTCATTTTACACATCGTTGAGCTTTTACAGTTAAACTTAGAAAAAAGCATTGTGGTGTTCTGTTCTGCAGCGAGGTCAATAATTAGGCTGCTTTTCATTAAAAAAAAAAAATCCCAAAATATATGCTTTTAAAGAGGTTTGGTTCATGTAGAAGTGTCTTTTGTCCCATTTAGAAGCTGCAGATATTAATATCTGCATTGGTCCTCATCAGGGATCTGCACTTTGTGCAGACATTAGAGCGATGCATCTTCTGCTCAACAGCAAAAGCCACAGCATCAATCAGAACATCAGTCACTGTCAGATTTTAACCCAGGACAGCTAGAAGCAGTAGAAGCACAAAATGGTTTTAGTTGGAAACAACCTTTAAGATCACCAAGTCCAACCATCATCTAGCTCTACCAAGTCTTGTTTTAAGCCATGCTCCTCAGCACCCTATCTCTGTGTCTCTTGAACACCTCCAGGAATGAGGATTCAACCACCTCCCTGATAAGTCTGTCCCAGTCTTTGACAATTCTTTCAGACAAGAAGTTGCTTCAAATATCCAATTTAAACCTCCCCTGGTGCAATTTGAGTAGTTGCATTATCCTGATTGGAATCTTACAATCCTTAAACTGTAGAAGGTTCAAATGATTGATTATATACAATTAGAATGGTGGTCTGTGGACAAGTAGGTCAGGACTGAAGACCTTGCCAAATGACCAACTATTCCTAATAACAAATTTATTGAAACCCAGTGACACAAAAACTTGCAGAGCCATTTGTAAGCCTTGTAAGTAGCTGAGGAGGGAAAAAACAACATTTAAGGCTAGAAAGACCAAAATAGAGAAAGAGTGAGTTTTTGATCTAGGTGTAGGACTTCCTGTGGAGGTGATTTGTGATGCTTTGTTCTCAAAACTTTGTGTCATAAGGAACATGTCAGCATTACCACCTTGAGACAAAGTGCCACAAAAAGGGATTTTTTTGACCAAATCTGTAAAATTAATACTACAAATCAGCAAGGCCAGACAGCCTTTACCCTGGGTTTAACAGGACTCTGCATAAAATTAAGCTGTGAATTGAGACTGATTTTGGCTTCAGGGTGGCCTCTGGGTAGTGAGAGGTGGTGAGCACAATCTAAGCCTTCAGGAAAGGGTTCAGGTGCCACCAGGGCTGTGACAGGTGTTTAAGCACAACTCTAACAGTAAAGGAGATCTGGTACAGTTACAATAAAGAAGCTGATGATCACCTTTTGAATATACAAATCAATAATAGCATTGCTCCTGCAGAGAAGGGAAGCAATGAAGCACTATTCCCTGGAGTGGTTGCTGGTAGGGACTGTCACTGACTGTAACTGGCAGGTGTACCTCCTGGTGATTTGGGCTGGAGAGCTCTCATACCTTTCCAGCCCCCACACTTGCGTTTCCCTTCACGGAAAGCAAATGTAAACAAACACTGCTACTGCCAGCTTAAGGATATGGTTTAGAGTGCACCTTGCAGAGTAGGGTTATCAATTGGACTTGGTAATGCTGAGGGTCTTTTCTAGTCTGAATGTTTCTGTGATTCTGACCCAGGAGATGAGACTTGGCAATCACCTGCCTACAGGCCTGAGCTGGACTAGGCAGGTCTTGGTTATATAACCACAATTCTAGTTACTGAGGGGTGGGAGTGAGTGTTTTCATGCATATTGGAGGGAGGGGTTGGGTGGGACCAAAAATCCCCCACAAAACTGTAAATAAAGTCATTAAATGAAAGGAAAAATATTTTCTTGGGATGGTAGGGAAGAAAGCAAATAAGTGAGACTAAACAGTGTGAGGCACAGAACAGGCTACCTTGCATTTTTCAGTTTAAAAGATACAAATAGGGAAAGATGGTCACAGGCACCAGGACAACCTTGAGTTATGAGACATGGATAAAAAGCAGTAGATTTGCTTGTAAGCCATGAGCTAGGATGTGTTACACAATCACTTAGCAGAGAGGTTAAAACAGCTGCTGCGAGTGGGAATTCTTTTACCTAGGGTAAACCATGATATATGCCAACAGCATCTTGGACTGTATCAGAAGTGGTATGACCAGCAGGACCAAGGAAGGGATTGTCCCCCTGGTACTCAGCTCTGGTGAGGCTACAGCTCAGTTTCTCAGTGCTAGTTTGCCATGTTTGAAAGTGTGCATTCCCCAGCACTCATCTGGACTAATGCTGTAAATGTTTCAAATGGATGTGGGAGCTGACAGATGAACAACTTCTCTTAGGTGCTACATTTGTGCCTAGAACTGTGTGAGTTTCTGCAGTTTAGATGAAAGCCCTGAAAAGAAATAGCTGTTAACTGGGAATGCTTGCCTTCTACTTTTTTTTTTTTTCTTTTCTTTTTTTGTTTTTTGTCCCCTCTTTTAACCTGTAGGTTTTATTACTCAGACAGTTCCATATCTGTTAGGTCAGTTTAACTCATGCAGGAGCTTGCACTGGCCCACATTCACTCTTCACCACTGAAATTGCAGACCTGAAAGGGCAGTAATGGCTTCTCTTATGGATGTATCATATGGTTTTTTTCCCCATCAGTTTGGGCTACAGTGCTGTTTGTGTTATGGGATCTAGTTGGTGGCTTGAAGACATTGTAAAGATTATTGTGGAAATTATGAGGTGAGAGTCCTTGACATGAAGAGCAGAACTGCTTGACCTCTTCCTTGAATCAGCTGTACCTTGCTCTGGTAGCTTCACACACAGCCAAAAGCTTTAATAGTGCATGCAACTACTTTGAATACACGCCATCATTTCAGCATCAGTGGTATTCCTCATCAAACACTGAAAACTATGCAGGTTTGTATTTGGGGAATGATTGTTGTTGGTATTCCACTTCTTGAGTCATCATATGTGTCTTAAGTATTTTACAGCAATAAATACAGAATCATACAGGTTGGAAAAGGCCTCTGTGATCAAGTCCGAACACCACCATGCCCACTAGACCCTGTGCCCAAGTGCCATATCTGCATGGTTCTTGAACACCTCCAGGGATGCTGATTCCACCACCTCCCTGGAGAGCTTGTTTCAATGTCTGACTGCTCTTGCAGGAAAGAAATTTTTCCTCCTATCTGATCTAAGCCACCTTGGCGTAATTTCAGGCCATTTTCTCTCATCCTGTTAATAGTTACTTGGAAGAAGAGACCAAAACCCACTTTATTCAACATCCTTACAGACATAGAGAGCAAGGATATCTCCCCTCAGCCTTCTCTTCTCCAGACTAAACAACCCCAGTTGCTCCTCTGAAGAGATGTTCTCCAGACCTCTCACCAGCTTTCCCCATCTCTGGACCTCAAAAAAAGGCAAATTAAAAGAAATATTGCACAACAACAAAAAGCCCTCATGTGGTGGCTTGTGCAGGATAAAACTGGTTTTGTTGAGAAATCTGGAAGACAGTGCCTGGAATCACTGCTGCTTGCCTTGCTCTACACAAGGAATGTTTCTGTTTATTCCATTTTAAAGAATGATAAAGCAGCCTGTATTGAGCTCTGGTGTTTATCTGCATTCTAACTTGAGGCATGATATCATTAGGCTTAAAGACTGTGCTTAATCTGTGTTTATTCTTCCTATGACTTAATGTATTACTCAGTACCTCAATGTATTACTGGTTGATCTTAATAGAGATTTTTATTACTGTCTGAGCTTTTTCATGTTTCAGAAGGCTTGCCTGCACTTCAGGCAGGGTGGGCTTCTAACTGCAGCACAGAAGCTGCTTTTAATTCATTGAAAGCAGATGTCACAGGAAGATCTTAGACAGGATTGTAGTTAGATTGGATATCTAACTTGTGCAGTAGAAATTATCATTGAAGACAAACTCCTGAAAGTCCCATAGCATTTCAGTCCTTGGTTTGTGGTGTGTTCTGTTTAGGGTTTTTTTTGTTATTGTTATTTTGTTATTCCAGTTCTTTGAAAACATAAGAGATAGAATCATAGAATCAGTCAGGGTTGGAAGGGACCACAAGGATCATCAAGTTCCAACCCCTTTGCCATGGGCAGCGACACCCTACCCTAGGTCAGGCTGGACAGAGCCTCATCCAGCCTGGCCTTAAGCACCTCCAGGGAACTGGCCCCAACCACCCCCCTGGGCAACCCATTCCAGGGCCTCACCACTCTCACGGTGAGGAACCTTTTCCTCACATCCAATTTGAATCACCCCACCTCCAGCTTTGCTCCATCCCCCCTAGTCCTGTCGCTACCTGATAGTCTAAAAAAGTCCCTCTCCAGCTTTTCTGTAGGCCCCCTTCAGATACTGGAAGGCCACAAGAAGGTCACCTCAGAGCCTCCTCCAAACTGAACAGCCCCAACTCTTTCAGTCTGTCCTCACAGGAGAGGTGCTCCAGCCCTCTGATCATCCTCATGGCCCTTCTCTGGACACACTCCAGCATGTCCACATCCCTCTTGTAATAGAGGCTCCAGAACTGGATGCAGTACTCCAGGTGGGGTCTCACCAGGGTGGAGTAGAGGGGAAGAATCATCTCCCTCGACCTGCTGGCCACATTTCTCCTGATGCAGCTCAGGATCTAGTTGGCTTTCTGGGCTGCAAGTGCACACTGCTGGCTCATGTTGAACTTCTCGTCCACCAGCATTCCCATGTCCCTTTCCTCAGGGCTGCTCTCCAGCCAGTCACTGCCCAGCCTGGATTTGTGCCTGGGATTGCCTTGACCCACATGCAGGACCTTGCACTTGGCCTTGTTGAACCTCATGAGGTTGGCTTGTGCCCACCTCTCCAGCCTGTCCAGGTCCCTCTGGATGGG
>VWZI01014206.1:73682-91060 GCA_013396835.1 Psilopogon haemacephalus
CTGTAGAAATTCTTGGTGTTCCCTTTGACCTCCCTGGCTAGATTCAATTCAAACTGTGCTTTGGCTTTCCTAAGCAGATCTCTGGCTGCTCAGGCAGCTTCCTTATATACCTCCCATTCCAGCTGTCCTTTCTTCCACTCCTTGTGGAGTCTCTTTTTGTGAGTCAGTGTGTCCAGGAGCTCCTTGCTCAGACTGGCAGGCTTCCTGGCGTTCTTCTCTGCTTTCCTCTTTATTGGTATACATTGCTCCTGGACGCAGAGGAGGTGATCCTTGAATACTGTCCAGCTGTCTTAGGCCTCTCTTCCCTCTAGGGCTTTGTCCCATGATACTTTGGCCAGCAGATCTCTGAAGCAATCAAAGTCTGCATGCTTAAAGTCTAGGGTCGTAAGCTTAGAAAACGTCCTCCTTGTTGCCCTGAGGAACTTAAATTCAGCTGTTTGTCAACAGCCAGCAGGAGATTGTTAACCCCTTCTCCCTTCAAATCTAGTTTAAAGCCCTATCAATGAGCCCTGCCAATTCCTGCCCCAGGATCCTTTTCCCCCTATTACAGTACTTAGCAAAATCTGGTCACATCACAGTAAGATTCTTAAGGTAGAAACATCTGATGGTCAGAAGCATCTATCTGAAAAAGCAGAATTTTTTTCTCATGTGTGAAGAGGGAAATGAGAATAACTACCATGCAGCCTCTGCTTTTTCTTATCCTTCTATCCTTGATACCTAGTAGGGAATGGGATGGGGCTACTGAAGTGGTAATTTGCATTGCTGTGCAGAAGACATTTCTTATGAAATGCAACTTTGACTTCCTAAGTATCTTTCCTATATGCCTTTTATCTCTAGCTATGTAACACCTTGTAAATCATGTAGAGTAGTTGATTTATGCTATTTGTGATCCATAATTATAAGGTTCCCTATTTTAATGTAATTTTCCTTCCCATCCTCTGAGTGACAGTATGCTGTAATATTTTTTTTCATGCTAGTTCCTTTCAAAGAAACAAAAATACTTTGGCAGCTGAGCTGGCCTACTTGTTATGAATAGTAGGCAAAATGTTTTCTTGGCTGTCTAAATCACACACATAATATTTTGGATGGGGAGATGGAGAGAAAGACCTACTGAAAACAAGGTTTTTACCATCTGTAAAACCAGAACTTAATAGTGTTGTTTTTTGTTGTTTGTTTTTTTTTTTTTACCAACCGGTGTGGATCACATCTCCTGGGCCAAAAACCACAGGAGCCAAGATACTATTTCCTACCTCCCCACTCATGCACTTCCCTAAAGCCAGGAAAACCTTAGAGTTAGATGCAGCAAGGGGTTGTGCTTACAGTGCAAAGTTTTGGCTATAGTGGGGGACTCTGCCAATTTGTTCAGGTTAATATCTTTTTGCTCTAATGCAGATATTACACAGAACCACAGAATTATCGAGGCTGGAAGTGTCCCCAGGGACCATCTAGTTCCAACCTCCCTGTCATGGCCAGGGGCACCTTCCACTGGATTGGGTTGCCCAGAGCCACACCTAGCCCAGACTTAAAAACATCCAGGGATGGGGCTTCCACAACCTCCTTGGGCAATCTGTTCTGGTGTCTCAACCCTCATGGTGAAGGACTTCTTCCTAATGTCTAATCTGAATCTACTCTCCTCTAGCTTGGATCTGTTGGCCTCCTTCAGTTATTGGAAGGCCACAATAAACTCTCCTCAGAGCCTTCTCTTCTCCAAACTGAACAGTTCCAAGTCATCCTGTCCTCATAGGAGAGTTACTCCATCCCTCTGATCATCCTCATGGCCCTTCTCTGGACATGTTCCAGCATGTCTGTAATTGCCAAATTGCTCATCAGACCTGACAAAACCTCCACAACAGTAAAAAGAAAAGGAGGCTGAGGAGAGACCTCATTGTTCTGTATAACTTCTTGAAAGGACGTTGGAGTCGAGTGGGTGTTGGTCTCTTCTCCCTAGTAACAAGTGACAGAACAAGAGGCACTGGCCTCAAGTTGCACACTGGAACAGGCTGCCCAGAGAAGTGATGGAGGCACCATCTCTGGAGGTGTTAAAAAATGTCCAGGCATGGCATGTTGGGACATAGTTTAATGGTCATGGTGGCGTTGGGTCGATGGTTTAACTTGATCTATCAGGTCTTTTCCAATTGAAATAATTCTATGAAAGTTTTGAAAGCTGCAGCAGGCTTATTGACTTCAGTGTAAGAGATGTGAAGTATTTATGATGCTGACTGCTGCTGGGCTTTGGAGGATACAACTGGCTGTGTGATTAGGCACATAGAGCCTTATCAGCCAAAAAGTGTGGAGTGGAGGAAGGGATGTGTTGCGAAAATTACAGCTGAACATAAGTAGGTGTCAAGAGGTTTCGTTTGGGCATGTACCAAAGCCATTGATTATGAAGAGATTTACTGTTCAAGGCTCTTTATTTACAATATAACTGAAGTCAACTATTGCAGTCCTACAGCAAGGACTGTGATATTTTAGAGGTTTTTAATGGACTTCTATGAAGTCACAATCATAAACTTTGAAATAACATTGGATAAGAAAGGCAATATCCTTTCCTTTCCACATATTTGTTATGTTGCCTTCTGCTCTCTGTTACGCGAGGTATAAATCTGGAGCTATCTCCGCGATGTTCAAAGCTCTGATCCCCCATATACAGCAGTAGAACTGGCGGCAGAAATGGGGCTAGGCAACTTATTAAACTCTTTAGTGGCTGAGTCTATCGTACCCACTGCCTCCTTTTCTTTTTTCAAAGTTATATTATTGGCTAGTTTCAGTAGAGCCTCACATGTCATTTTCAGTGTAATCTTTGCTTATTTTTCCCCTTACAGTCTATTTTCTCCTTGTACTGTGGACAAGGAGATTTTGCAACATGGAACACCATAAAAATGTGCCAAATTCTTCAGGCTGGAGCTAGGGAGGACAGCTATGTCACTGTACATGCATGGTACTTCTTCTGATGACACTGAAGTACAGAGTCACAGATTAATTTCTGTTGGTAAAGACCTCTAAGACTGTCAAGTGAAACTATCAAACCAAGACCATCATACACACTAAACCACACCCCAAGATGTCATGTCTACATGTTTTTTTAACGCTTCCAGGGATGCTGGCTCCACCTTGCTGGGTGTGGTGGTTTAAGCAGTTACCTGCCCCCCCCCACCTTTTGATATAAACCCCAGCTAGGACTCAGAAACACTGGAAGTTGATAAATGAAGCTTTATNCCACCCCCTACCACCTTTCCCCCTTTCCCAATCTTATCTCACCACCTGTTGATGCTGAAGATAACCAGAGGTAGATCGGCCAGGAGGGGTTAGAAGTAGGAAAGTAGTTAGAATTACTGAGAATTAGCTACCAAGGCAGAGGGACAAAGGAGACCACGCAAAGAGCAGCCACAGCCAGAGGAGTCAGAAACTGTCTAATATCTAGTGTTTTTGGTAAAATTCTTAAAAACAACTTTTTTTTCTTTCTCAGTAAAACTCTGGGCTGAAGTGACATACTGTGTTTACCTCTTTCAGCCAATAGTCTAATTTCTCACTCAAATTCTCCAATTAATTCAAACCAGTATACTGGACACCTGACCCCTCTTTCAGTTTGGATATTAGGAAAAAAATCTTTATTAAACCTCCCCTGGTGCAACAACTCAAGGTTGTTTTCCTTTCCTCTTATTGCTTGTTCCTAGGGAGAAGAGACCTACACTCACCCAGCTTGAGCCTACTTTCAGGGAGTGGTAGAGAGCCAGAAGGTCTCTTGTCAGCCTCCTGTTCTCCAGACTAAACGATCCCTCAACTGCTCCTCACAAGATTTTTTCCTCCAGACTTTTCACTAGCTTTGTTGCTGTTCTCTGGACCCACTCCAGCAATTCAATGTGCTTTTGTAGTGAGGCCTCCAGTATTGAACACAGTATTCAAGGTGTGGCCTCACCAGTGGTTATTTCAGTTTCCACTGCTACCCTTTTTTTAGGGGAAGGGAAGCAAGGTGGGAGGGAAAACATGGAATAAGCAAGCAGGTAAAAGGGCTGTTCCAAAATAGTATCACCAGAAGAGAATGCACCAACAACTTTCAAGCTGGGGGGAGCAACATGCTTCAACATCATGTAACACACCATCTAACCTTGCTAGGAAAGTGAGATCATGACAAAACACGCGAAACTCACATAACCATTAAGGTTGAAAAAGACCTCTAAGGTCATCAAGTCCCACTGGCAACCCAACACCAGCAGGCTCACTAAATCACGTCCCAAAATGCGGTGTCTACAACTTTTTTGAGCACTGAAGAAAAAACCCAAAACTGAGAGCATGCATCCTAGAGTCTTTTAATAGTCAAATAAGGTTCCAGTTGGATCTTGGAAGTCACGATTCTATCCTCTTGGGCATGGTATTTTCATAAGTTCATCCATGTTTCTAAGGAAACCACCAGTAAAATTTCTTGCCCAAGTAGGCTGCTATGAAAGCCCCTTTTTTTTCAACCTTTTAAAATGGCTTTGATAGACAGAAGAGGCCTGCATCTTCTGTCCTTAATATGCCAGAATTGAGTAGAGCAGAAAGAAATCTGTAAAATGCAAAGCAGCTTCTGCAGATGGCTGGTAAGCACATGAAGCAAAGGTGCTGACAGGTGTAGCTGCGACTGCCTTAAATATTTCTAGTATTTCTCTAGCACAGCACTAACAATTTGTTGTTTACCAGTAAGGCTTCCTATGCCCAAGCTCTCAAGAAAAAGTGACAGTTTATCTACTGAGGCAGCTCTGATGCTAATATTTCACAGGAATCACAGAAAATGTTTGAAATTATTTCACTGAATTACTATTCACAGTTAACCTCAGTGTATGGCATGGGTGCATGCTGGTTTTCATAGAATTGGTTAGGTTTGAAGTGCCCTCAAAGACCATCCACTTCCAAACCCCCTGCCATAGGCAGGGACACCTCCACTAAAACAGGTCACTCAAGGCCTCATCCAACCTGGTCTTGAACACCTCCAGGGAGGGAGTAGCCACAACCTCCCTGGGCAACATGTGCCAGGGTCTCCCCACCCTCACTGTAAAGAACTTCCTCCTAACATCCAGTTTAAACCCATTACCCCTCATCCTGTCATTACAAGACCTTGTGAATAGTCCCTTCTTAGCCCTCCTGTAGAACCCTTTCAGATGTTGGAAGGCTACTATAAGGTCTTCTCAAAGCCTTCTCTTCTCCAGGCTGAAGAGCCCCATCTCTCTCAGCCTATCTTCATAGCAGAGGTGCTCCAGCCCTCTGATCATCTTCATGGCCCTCTAGACTTGCTCCAGCAGTTCCATGTCCTTAGGGTGGGGGCTCCAGAACTGCACACAGTACTCCAGGTGGGGTCCGACGAGAGCAGAGTAAAGGGGGAGAATCCTCTTCCTTGCCCTGCTGGCCACGCTGCTCTTGCTGCAGCCCAGGACACAATTGCTGTCTGAGCTGTACGTACACTCTGCTGGCTCATGTTGAGCTTTTCATCACCCCAGACCCCCAGGTCCTTTTCCTCAGGGCTGCTCTCCAGCCATTCGCCACCCAGCCTGTATTTGTCCTTGGTATTGCAGTGACCCAGGTGCAGGACCCTGCACTTGGCCTTGTTAAATTTCATGAGGTTAGCCTGGGCCCACCTCTCCAGCCTGTCCAGGTCCCTCTGGATGGCATCCCTGCCTTCCAACAAGTCAACTGTGCCACACAGCTTGGTGTCATCTGCAAACTTGCTGAGGGTGCACTCGATTCCTCTGTCCATGTCACTGACAAAGATGTTCAACAGCACTGGTCCCAGCACTGGCCCCTGAGGGATGCCACTTGTCACTGGTCTCCAGGTGGACATTGTGCCCTTGATCACCACTCTCTGCGTGTGACCATCCAGCCAATTCCTTATCCAGCGAGTTGTCCACCCATCAAGTCCATGTCTTTCCAGCTTGGTGACCAGGGTGTCATGTGGGACAGAGTCAAAGGCCTTCCTCAGGTCCAGGTAGATGACATCATTTGCCCTTCCTTTGTCCACTGCTGCTGTGACTTTATCATAGAAAGCCACCAAATTTGTTAGGCATGATTTGCCCTTGGTGAAGCCATGCTGGTTGGCATCAGGCACCTCTGCTTTGTTTTCCATCTGCCTTATCAGAGCCTTCAGGAGGATCTGCTCCATGATCTTGCCAGGTACAGAGGTGAGGTTGACTGGTTTGGAGCTCCCAGGGCCATCCTTTGTTTCCTTCTTGAAGATGGGTGTTACGTTTGCCCTCTTTCAGTCAGGAGGAACTTCACCAGTCTGCCATGACCTTTCAAATACAATGGACAGTGGTTTGGCAACTTCATCTGCCCGTTCCCTCAGGACCTGTGGGTGGATCTCATCAGGCCCCATGGACTTGTGCACCTTCAGATTCCTTAGGTGTTCACGAACATGATTTTCAATTACAGTGGGCAGGTCTTCACTCCCCCAGTCCTCACTTTTGCCCTCTGGAATTAGATATTGTGGCTGGAGCACTTGCTGCTGAAGACTGAGTCAGAGAATTCATTGAGCACCTCAGCCTTACCCATGTCCCCTGTTGCCAGCTCTCCATTTCCCTTCTGAAGGGGTCCCACATTCTCCCTAGGCCTCCTTTTCTCACTGATATACCTGAAGAAGTTGGTTTTTTTTTTCCCCTTAATGTCCCTAGCCAGATTCAACTCCAGCTGTGCTTTGGCTTTCCTAAGCTGAGCTCTGCTTGCACGAAAAATTTCCTTGTATTGGTCCCAGCTTACCTGTCCTTGGTTCCACTCTCTGTAGGCTTTCTTCTTGCGTCAAAGTGTGTCCAATTGCTCTCCATTCATCCATGCAGGCCCTCCTTGCATTCTTACCTGCCTTCCTCTTTTTTGGGATGCATTGCTCCTGGGCCTGGAGGAGATGATCCTTAAGCATTGTCCAGCTTTCCTGGGCCTCCCTTCCTTCCAGAGTTTTTTTCCCATGGCATCCTACCAAGGAGGATGCCTGAAGAGACTGAAGTCTGCTCTTCTGCAGTCCAGAGCAGTGAGTTTTCTGTGCACTCTCCTTGATGCCTTGAGGATCTTAAACTCTACCATTTCATGGTCACTACATCCAAGGTTGCCCTTCAGCTTTTATTCACTCCCCAGCCCCTCCTTGTTGGTGCAGTCTCACATAGCACCTTGTCTTGTGGGTTCCTATACCACTTGAAGGAGGAAGTTATCATCAATACGTTCCAGGAACCTCTTAGATTGATTGTGTTCTGCTACGTTGTCCTTCCAACAGATGTCAGGGTGGTCAAGTCCCCCATGAGGACCAGGGCCTGTGAGCATGAAGCTTCTCCTATTTGTTTGTAAAGGGCCTCGTCTGCTTTGCCTTCCTGATCAGGAGGTCTGTGCCCTTCCCGTGCCTTCCCTTTAACCTTTACCCATAAGCTCTCTGTTTTTAGTGTTGCACATCCCCAGGTGGAGCTCCATGGATTCTAGTTTATCACTGATGTAGAGGGCACCACCCCCTTCCCTTCTCCCCTGCCTGTCTCTCCTGAAGAGTCTATACCCATCTATCCCTACGCTCCAGTCCTGAGATCCATGACATAAGGAAAATAAGAACAAAACAAAATCCAACAAAAACATACCTTAACAAGCTTCCAAATAGAACTCTAGGGATTCTGATAGCTTTTTTTAAACAGTGGCTGAGAGGAGTCCTAGTACTCCACTCTGCTCTGGTGAGATCTCACCTGGAGTATTGTGTCCAGCTCTGGGGCCCTCTGCACAACAAAGACATGGATCTGCTGGAGAGGAGGGCTTAAGTACATCTGCTATGAAGACAAGAGTTGAGGTTGTTCACACTAGAGAAGAGAAGGCTCCAGGGAGACTTTAGGGCAGTCTTCCAATACCTGAAGGGGGCTGCAGGAGAGCTGGGGAGGGACTGTGTACAAGATCATGTAGTACTAGGACAAAGGGCAATGGTTTACGGTAGATTTAGTTTGGGCTTTAGGAAGAAGTTTCTTATTATGGGGGTGGTGAAACAATGAACAAGTTGCCCAGTGAAGCTGTGGAGGCCTCATCACTGGAGACATTCAAGGTCAGGCTTGCTGGGGCTTTGGGCAACCCAATCTAGCTGGAAATGTCCCTGCTTACTGCAGTGGGGTTGGACTAGGCAACCTCTAGAAGACCCTTCCAGCCCAGTGCATTCCATGATTCTAGCAAACATCAGCATATATCTTTGATAGTATTCTTCTACAGACTTTCACAACCTGCCTGGAAATATTCCTGTGTGACCTGCCCTAGGCGATCCTGCTTTGGCTGGAGATTGGACTGGATGGTCTTCAAAGGTTCTTACAATCCCTACATACACAAAGAAAATTCCCCCAAGATTATTTACAATTTACCAACACAGGTTTTGTGATGCAATCGGTAGAACTATTTGCAGAATGTACATATACAGTTTAATTTAACTCAGTGAACTTAGGAAAAGTTTGAGGAGATTTAATACAAAGAAAGAGTTTTAAGGCAGACTTGCCACTTAACAATTAAACCTGAACTTTATAAAGGTTGGAAAGAAAATAGGGTTTACTCACTGCTTAAGCCTTAGTATTTATGGTCTGAGAGGTATATGCAGAGACATAAAGAGGAGATTAATTGTTCTGCCACGCAGTGGCTTCTCACGCGTTGAAGCTGCCTTTGCTGCTCGTGGTTGGAGCTGTCTGAAGGTTCCACAGACACCAGGCAAATTCTCTGTAGCTGTCAGGAACGGTCGAAGCGCTCTGCCTTTTGGATGAAGTGGAGTGTCCATTTGCAGGCTGGAACAGTTGGTTGGGCTGCAGCACGGCAGGGGCAGGCCGTGTCTCGGGTAGCTTCCTGGGGAGCGAATTCCCCAGGCTCTCACAGCACGGTCAGGCACGCAGGTAGCAAAGTTGGCAAGGGATAAACGAACAATTTTGCAAGGGTTTTTAAGTACTGTGGTGACTACTTTTGACCAATAGTAACAGAAAAAAAAAAAATCTCTGGAACCAATCCAAAATTATACCACATAAAAAGGGAGATGCCAGTGTCTCTGCCTGTGATGTTGTTTACCCTAAAAACAATGAAGGTGCAAAACAAGGCCTTACATGGTGTCTGTTTTGCAGTCAGAGAGGAGCCAGTGTCTTCTTCAGTCTCCCACCTCTTGCCGTCCCAGGAAAAAGAAGAAAGGGGGGAGACAAGGTGGATATTTGGGCATGTATCTAACATATAATATGCAGGCATAATGTGGATGTTCCACCACAGTAGTGCACAAATCCTTAGGAATCCAGGCCTTGCCAGTCCTGTGTGTTATGGGACACTTGGATCAATCTAGTATCTAAAATAAGCTACATTTTTCTGTACAGCTTTTTAACCTTAAATTGACTTTCTTCAGCTGACAAATACGATTTACCATAGTGACTACAAGTGTATGGATTTCTTCCTTGGTTCTGTGGCTGCAGGTTTAGATTGTGTTGTTTGTGGGCTAGAACAGAGAAGCAGGCTCAGATGTGCTGTGTGGAATAGCAACAGTGGTTTCCTGGACGGACTGGTAAGAGCACGGCACGTTTTTCTTCACAAAGGGCAAGATGGTGCTGACCTGACTTCTGTTGCTCATCACCGTGCTTGATGAGCTCAGAGCTGTGAGCAGTCTTGAGACTGGCTGCTGCTTGTCTGTCAGCACTGCAGAGATTGTCCTTGCCATGTGTGACCCACGCAAAGCCACAGGCAAGTCAGGGTTTGTGTTACTGTATACAGCATGCTGATCTGTGTACACGGCATCTCATAGGACAAAATACTCCTACCACAGCCTTTCAGTAAAACACCATAAGGGTGTCTAGTGATAGGGTAAGGGGAACAGGCTTTAAGCTGAGAGAGGGTAGGTTTAGACTGGATCTTCAGTATGAGGGTAGGTCCAACACTGAGACTTTGGAACGGGTTGCCCAGGGAGGTTGTGGAGGTCTCTTTCCCTGAGTTGTTCAAGGTCAGACTGGATGCGACCTTTAGCAGTCCAGTCTAGCTGAGAAGTGTCCCTGCCCCATGGCAGAGAGGTTGGAGTAGATGATCTCTGAGGTCCCTTACAACCTAATATGCTATGATTTTTAAAACCTTAGTACAGATTATACAAGAGCATTCTCCTTATGTATTTATCTTGAGATGCACTTTCAGGCATGTTAGAAAAAAAATCTTTCTGAATTCTTCAGTGTTCTTACCTCTAGTATCTAATGTTGGCCTTACCTTTTATCTTCTTATTAAATGAGGTGGGATTTTTCCTTTTGCTTGTGTGTGGATCAGGAGCATAGAACCAGGTCATAGAATCCTTAAGACTGGAAAACACCTCTAAAATCTACGTCCAGCCATGAACCCCTTGTTTTTATTTCATCAATGATGATGCAAAATAAATGCTGAACAGAGACTATGAATGTGCTATATCCATTTTGAAGTGGGCTTTCCCCTTGTGCAGATGCACCTGCACAGTTGTTGCTGGCAGAGTGAGCACCACACTCTGTTGCAAATGCCCAGGCCATTAGATCATATGGCAGGGTGAAAGGGTGGGAGTGATGCAGACAATCTGTGATTTGACTGTCCTTACCTGGTAATCAGTCTGTAGAGAAGGATACAGTTTGCTTTACCCCAGAGTGGTTCTGAGCAAGTGTCAAGGGTAGAGAGGTGTTGTTGGCAGGTTGACAAACACCCACACCTCCTACAAACATCATGACTCCTGGAGCGCTCTGTGCTCTGCTCCTGCAGCTCTGAGGTACTGTGGGACTTGGGTTGTCTGATGAGAGCTTTTAAAACCACCAGTAAACAAAATTATAACAATTCCATGTACAAACCCCAGTGGGCTAGGATTGGCAAGGAAAAGCTGCGGGAGCATGGAGGATCATTAATTTTTCCCATGGTGTTTGACTCGGCATATGATCTTTTGGCCAGGAAAATAGTCGAGGCAGCACAGTTAGTAACACTTCTCCCAGAGGCTGTCATAACCATGCTTTAGACACCGAGTCACAGATGTTTACTCAATCATCATCACACACCCTGGTTTCTAAGAATTACAGAGAGGTGGGTTCAGCAAGGCTCGTTTCGTGAATGGCCCTTTCTGATAGCAGGCACCCCCTGTATAAATTCTCCCCATACATTTTCCTGCAGTTCAAATTACAGTGCTTGATTAATTGATTTGACTGAAGAAAATGCACCAAGTAAAGTTCAAATGGAAAGAGTAAGCAGCTGGACACATGTTCACTTTCTTTCACAGTCTTGTTAGTTAATTCTGGCTGATGATTTCATGCAAACTGGTACTGAAGTGTATTCACAGCACTGTCTCACTTGGATATAGATAATGTTCCCGAGCTGTTGGAAGTGTGAAATACATTTTGTATAGGGCCAAGTTCTAGTCCTGTTGATATCTGTGGGAGAATTGCTGTGCTTTCAGGGGATCAGTATTTGGCCCTTGATGTTCTCTTTGAAAGTTGTTGGCTTGGTATTTCTTCTTTTTAGTTTTTGACTGGAAATGGGCATTCAGAAAATATCCAACAGATCAGAAATGTTCTGTTGTTGAATATATAAAATTCCTCTAGAGAGAATGACTTTTAGCAAGCTTGGTGTGTGAGTTTCCTAAGTTGTTCAGACAGAACACTTACTTTAAAATTGTCAGCTATGTTCTTTAAGGGATGTTGATATCATTGAATTTCAAAGGGGTAGGAGATTTGCTGCCTTTTTGTTCCATCAGAAAGCTTCCTTCTAGAAGTTCCAAACCTAAAGCTAGCAAAGCCATCATATGTCCATGATAGTTCTTTAGTTTCAGTTTTTATTGTGGACTCACCAACCTTGAAGTCCTAGGGTGGTATTTTATACAGCAAAACTGTGCATTCTATACAGCTTCCTAGCAGGTGAAAACAATCTGCATCAGGGAAGATTTAGATGCTTCTATACATTATTACTCTCTCCTTATATGTAAGAAGTAAACCTGTGTGTCACCAACCCATAACCACACTTCATGAGGCTAAGCTAGCCACTGTCACAAGGGTGAAGCTGAAACTCCCTGTTCCTAAGGAGAAAGATGGTAGGAAGTGTCACTGTGAGAGCTGCCAGGGACACCCACACTGCTGCTGCTCTGCAAGCAGGCACACATAGAAAATCATGCCTCTTCCTCACATGCATTTTATGAAGCCTGCACCAGTATTAGATGCTAATCTCAAGAAAGGTGACAAAGTCTGAATGATGAAGGATTTTAAAGAACAAACAAAAAAGCAGCAAAGGGTGGAGAAGCAGCTGTTTGCCCTTCTAGTTATGCTCCAAAACTATCAACCTGCTGCATGAAATGCACTTCATCTCTAGTTTCATCGAGCTTTCCTTCACTGTCAGAGTCTGGGCAATCATTCCTGGGCAATTCTTGGGAAAAGATGAAGGATACAGCTGCTCTGACAGCAGGACACAGGACAGGTGGTTCACCTTCAGCAAAGAGGTTCAGTAACTGCAACTGCTCAAAAGTAGTGGCCATTTTCTAAGTTTTACCAGGGTAAAGTGTAAGTATTATATCACATTTCCCCTCAGTCTTTCTCTCTCTCCAGCCTGTTTTCTTATAATAAGGCAAATGCAACTTCAGTTTAGTAGATCTGCAAAACAATTAATTAAAAAAAGTTTGATTTTCTTTTTCCTGTGAGAAGGAAAGGTAACTTGTTACATATAAATGTGCATCCCGTTGAAGCGCAATGAACTACCTTCTAGAGACACATGCTCTAGTAACCCCAAAATCTGACATCCCTAGACCTGCTCTAACTGCACGGCTCCCTATTACCCAGAGATGGTCTGACTGAAGTCCAGAGTGCAGTTCAGATTTCGCTGCAGTGAATAAAATCAGCTTTTTCAAAATTCATTCAACTGCTATATTTATGCTTCCAAAGTTCACACTGACAAGTTCATTAAATTCTCACCCTTTGAGAAGCTAGAGATTTTCTCCATAAATTAGAGTCATGAAAGGTTAGGTAAGTGAGCCAAAGCCCCTGGGAGTTATGCCTGTAAGGCCTCTCTTGCATGTTCATCGCTGGGCTGATGGAGATGTGGCTGCTGTGAAGCTGCAGAATTTAGAGCAGCCTGATCTCTAGTCCTTAATAGGAATGTGCAATACTTTAAGATAAAGAAATCAGGAATTTGTCTAGTGTTACAACAGATTTCACCCTTGCAATGAGTTTCAAAAGTCATTGACTACTTTCTTTAAAGCACCTGAGCACTTTCAGTGGAGCTGAGAAGTGTGCATGGGGTGCAGGCTGCGAGTCAGCAGTCTCTCCCACAGATCTCAACACCACGGGAGGACTGGCAGCAACAAAAAAAAAAAAAAAAAAAAGGTGTTGTCAACCTTTTTGGACAGATTGATACAAGGCATCTGACCTCTTTAAGTGCTAGGAAAGGGAAACCAAAACTCAAACAGCATGCTTGTTAGTCTTTGTGTCAGATCAAATAATACATGCCTCTATAGATCGAAGTACATTAATGGATTTGGGTGATTAAAAAGATAAAAAAGAAAACAACTTTAAAAAGGAAGGATGAATAAAATATGTATATGTAGCTTGACAGTATATTTTCTTTTAGGAAAATCTGGAATAAAAGCAACATGCACACTAAGCAGATGTTTATGCTTAGTTCTTAGCTAACACCACCCAGCTGGCCATGGATGAGGAGAGCATTAGAAAATGTCACATGTTCATATAAATCAACAACACGGCAGTCATGGTACTGGGGCAAAAGTGCTGTATTTGCCATTTTAGCGAACTCTTTCAAATCACATCATAGGACAGTGAAGCAGACGTCACCCAACACAGTGTTTCCAGCTTCTTAATAATGATATGATAATAATGACATATCTGTGTGTTAAAGTCCATATTGAGGATTAAACATAGATATATAGTATATGCAGGTCTATCAGCAAATATCTTGTCAAATTTGAGGCAATAAATAGGTAATAAAACATAAGAGTTGTTCTTTTAATTGTACTTGATAAGCATATTCCAAATTAATATAGTTTAATTGTAAATACACTGATTTAAATTTATGCCAAGTAACTAGTGATAAAAAAAGAGGGAGTGGCCTCAAACTGCACCAGGGGAAGTTTAGGCTGGAACCCTTTCACTGAAAGAGCCATCAGACAGGCATTGAGACAAGGTGCCCAGGGAGGTGATGGGGTCACTGGTTCTGGAGGCATTTAAAAGCTCTGTACATTTGGTGTTTGGGGATATGGCTTGGTGGTGGACTTGGTTGGATTAAGGCTTGGACTTGATCTCAAAGGTCTTTTACAACCTAAATGATTCTATAATCTATAATCTGTGCTCTGTTAATGCATAATTTTGATACTTTTTCTTTTCATATTACCTTTATGGGTCAGGAGATGGGCTTTGATATTTAGAAAGCTGAAGTGCTCATCAGGACCTTAAGCTGTTTTCCTATTTATGGAAAACATGCTTTTACAGAAAGATTTTCTATTGATTGCTTGGGCAATCTTTGCAACCATTATATTCTATGCTGGGGTGTAAATATTAATCTTGTGCACAATATATCTGCTTTATCCCCAGTCAGAGCTGGTGATATGAAGTAGGATGTGATTGGAGAGATACAGAGGAAGTATTTAGCTGCCCAGTACATGAGCGATAGATCTCTTCTGTACAGATGCTCTTAGGACTCTGGAAGCAGAGACAGATCTACTAGGTGAAACCAGTAAAGACTTAGTTTTGCTTTTAACAAGTCCTCTACTGCTACTTGATGTGAATCAAAAGCTGCTTGTAAGTATTAACCTCATTGCAAAGAAATAATCTGCTACATAAAGTTCTTTCAGGGAAAGATTCAGAACAGTACCACAACTCTACTCTCCAGTTGAAGAAAAGTTAAACCAAGTACTCTTCTCTAAAAATAATAGACCTTTTTGTCTGTCTTCACATCAACAAGGAGATAGATTTAATTTCAGATTTATTTATATGATTTTTTTTTCCATTTAATTTAATATTTGTTTATTTTTTTCGTTTCTTTTCACACTTTATAGATAACATAGCTCTATATCTAGGAACTTTAAGGAAACAGGTCTTTTATGTGTCTCTGAAGGCATGTAAATGATGCAAGAAAAACCTCAGAATGTGTGTTATCTTTTTTTTCCTTTTTTTTTTTTTTTTTTCNCGTAGCATACACCTGTGCGCTGCACTGCATGGAAAGGCTATTTTCAAGTTGTGTTGGTGTTACACAGTACAGGTCAGCTGCTTGTTCATGTGGCTAGCTTCTGTTGTGGTCATTACAAGAATAATAATTTGGAGAATGATAAAGGTGTTTTTGTGGTTTTTTGGTTTTTCTTTTTTTCTTTTTCTGGTCTCATTCTATTAACGTGCCTTATGTAGAGAATATTAATCTTCACGCATCTAGGTGTCCATACGTGAACATAACCTTGAAAGATAAGGATAACAACATTCCCTGAGCAATTATTGCAATTAAATTGGTGCATAAATTAATGATTCCATAAAGGAGTCTGTGCAAGCAACCTGTCTAAGTGATATCCCTAAACCTGGCTAGGGAAGAATGCAATAAATTCTCTGGTCTGCAGAAATGTGCACATGATAATCATGCTTGTAAATGTGAACTTAGTAAAGCCTGCCAACATACTGTACTTGACAAATGGTTTAGTTTGTGTGATGAAACAAAACCACAGTAAATTAAAGGAGATATTTCAAAGCATGTGAGAACTTTGGTAAACATACAGTTGTAGGACTAAGGAACTAAATCTTCTAAACTTAATGGAAAAACGTTAGCTTCTGTTGCCTTTCAAGAACTACCATTGGTGCCTGTGTGTTGGGTTTCCCTCAATGGAGACCTAATTTCTTCCCCTGCTTCTGCAGGTCATCTTCCTGGAGGAGCTTGAAACATTGCTAGTGGCTTGGTGAAGGGTCTTTACAATGAGTTCTCTGCCTCACAGGCTTGGAAACTCATCGTGCTTTCAGGGAACACACAAGCTTATGTCAATGTCACAGGCTTCTACCAGCAGCTCTTGATAGGCTAGTTTAAAATTTTAATCCACCATGTTAAAGGGAGTCTGTCTTGATGTAATGCAGGATATGATGTGTAAAGATACTTGATTTTCAGAGAGGGTTTCCATGCTGTTTCTCTACATTATTGTTTTTAAATCTCTACATGCAGTATCCAATTAACAGTGAAGAATTTCTCCTGAAGCCCGGACTTCACACTTTGTATCAGCAAATGCAGAAATTACAGAAATTGCATCCTCTCCAAAGCTGGATGAAATTCCTGAAAAGCTGAATAAGTTTGTAGAAGTTACATGAGGTCAGTAAGTTTCATGCATAAGCTTCATGCCCTACCTTGTTTTGATAGCTAGTCCAGTACATTTAGCAATGTCACCACTTAAAATTTGTGCAGTTTACCTCCAAGTCAATGCTATCAAAAAGAACCACAGGCAAATTCATGAGTCTTCTTCAGAATGAGCATCCTGGTAATCAGTCTATGAAGATTTCTCTTTTTTAAACTTGATTTTAAATTGCTGGAGATGAATTCACATTGTCTTTGCCTCAACATTTCTGTTCCTTTACTTCGTGGGTCAGCATGGGGTACACATCATCAAACAGCTCTAGCTAAAGTGGTAACAGTGCTAAGTGCCAACAGTTCTAAAAAGTGATTCATCAGCTGAAGAAGGAGATTTTCAAGGAACAGTGCCTTCAAAATCATGTCTCCAGATCCAAGAAATTGTAGTTCCTCCTACTGGCTCCTGTGTTTGTAGTGAGAATCATAGAATCATGGAATGGTTTAGGTTGGAAGAGACCTCAAAGATCATCCAGTTCCAACGCAACGCCACAGGCAGGGACACCTCCCACTAGATCAGGTCACTCAAGACCTCATCCAGCCTGGCCTTGAACACATCCAGGGAGGGAGCAGCCACGACTTCCCTGGACAACCTGTTCCAGTGTCTCACCACCCTCACTGTGAAGAACCTCCTCCTAACATCCCGTTCAAATCTCCCCTCTGCCAGTTTGAACCCATTACCCCTCATCCTGTCATTACAAGACCTTGTGAATAGTCCCTTCTCAGCCCTACTGTAGGCCCCCTTCAGATACTGGAAGGTTGCTATAAGGTCTCCTCGAAGTCTTTTCTTCTCCAGGCTGAAGAGCCCCAATTCTCTCAGCCTGTCCTCATAGCAGAGGTGCTCCAGCCCTCTGATCATTTTCGTGGTCCTCCTCTGGACTCTCTCCAGCAGTTCCATGTCCTTCTTGTGCTGGGGGCTCCAGAACTGCACACAGTACTCTAGGTGGGGTCTGACAAGAGCAGAGTAAAGTGGGAGAATCACCTCCCTTGCCCTGCTGGCAATGCTTCTCTTGATGCAGCCCAGGACACGGTTGGCTGTCTGAGCCGTGTGTGCACACTGCAGGCTCATGTTGAGCTTCTCATCCACC
>VWZI01014208.1:0-26586 GCA_013396835.1 Psilopogon haemacephalus
CTCCCTCTCTGGATATATTCAAAACCTGCCTGGATGCATTCCTGTATGATATTGATCTGTTGGGTGGAGTGGTGTGGGGGTGGGTGGTTGGACTGGATGAGCTTTTGAGGTCCTTTTCAGCCCCTGACATTCTGTGATCCTGTGATTCAGTGACTTTCCCTAACTGCTTTCTGGAGTAAGCTGCTGTGGGATGAGCAGTAGTGCCTTATAATTCCTTCCCATTGGTTCTCTTTTCTCCATGACAATCCCCAGGTGGATAATCAGTGATTCAGTCTTTCTACTCAGAGGGTGCCATGAATAACTTTGGTTCTCACATTAAAATTTTCAAAATTCAATACAGAACATCCCAGTGTCTCATGCCCTACTGTGGGAGCAGGATATGAAAGGATATTACTGTGATGGTTGTTTAGGTAATGTGTACAACTGCTATATTTCTGATTTTTTTCCTACCCAGCCTTTTAGAGTTTACATTGGTTTGCTTTTCTTGTTTCCAAATTTAGCTTGCACTGAGTGAAACAAGCTGTTGTTAGGGAGAAAGTGTTTAAATTACAGCAGTATGCTTATATTACCGTTTATTTTTCTTGGTAAGATCTTTATGGTATACAGGCAAGCAATTGAAACTGCTGAGGTGGTGGAGACCATGTGAGTGAAGCTCGGATTTCAGGCACTGGCAAGGAGAATATAGGTGCCTGCATCAGCCATGGGGTTTTAACTCTCAGGTCATCTATTTCCTCTTTGAATGTTACTTTCATAGAGTGTTGTGCTATCTTTCCTTTTTCATCTTTTTTTTTTTTTTGTTGGTTTGGAGTTTTGTTTGCTATGAAATGCTTGCAGACAAGAACCAAGAAGTGCTGGTTAGCTAAGATTCCAGACTGCTGTCTGAAGAAGTTTGCTCACTTCAGCTGTGGCATAAGTAGCTGCTGTTCTACTTACTGGAATGATCCGCATTGGTTAGGATAGAAGTGAAATCTGTCATACTGTTTCGCTGGCTCTAGCCAAGAGTGCTTGAATGTAAGGCCACATAATTGACAGCTTGAACCTGAATCTTCATTCAGCAGGAGATCTGTAGGACAGCTCAGACATACTGTAGGAAGTCAAAGCAGAAGGTCTTGCAAGTCTTTCAGCTCTTCTGCTTCTAAACTGACCCTCATTACAATTATTTATCACCCACAACTTCCATGAGGCAAAAAGAGTAGGGCACCAAACCCTGTCTTAAAACCCTCTGATTTGTTCTGGTTCACGAGATTGCTTTCTGTGAAGACTCACTGAATTAACTTGAATGTTTTCCTCCTAGACTTCCTTGCAACTTCTAAGTAGTCTGCAACATACAAGAAAAATTCTGCATATGCTTCCATGTTGATTGCAGCTTGCCATTAATGCTTTCCCAGTCTCTTTCATTCCCTATACTTACCACTAAGGGGCCACTTCACTGTGAATACTTTTTGCTGAAACAGAATAGTTGTTTCAAGGCAGTGAAATAGAAATCTTAAGTGAAACCTGGTGTGGTGCTTTAAGACTTATTGGAATATTCTCATAAGATAAATTGCCACAGGATCTGAATGAGCAGAACATTAGCTGTTAAAGAATAGTAATGATAAAGTCTATGTCATCCATTGGTTTGCCTAGAGGTGTAAAAAGCCAATGTATAAATAGTTTTTGCTTCTTGGCTCTTGGGAAATAGATCTGTTTGCTGTTCCTTCACTCCTCTCTAACAGAAGAGCTTTGCTGGTTGTTTCTGACTGGGGAGAGAGAGGCTGATGTTGGCCCCTTCTGGGCTTTCTTCATCCAAGGAGGAAGGTTGGATTTCTATATTATTTCATAATTGTATCAAATGGCAAATACATGTACATGTATTGTGTATTGTATTAGTTTAAGCTAGCCTCTCTGAACTCAAAAGCTCAATACATAGACTTAATTTGATTTGGAAGTAAAAAATAAACTTTAACAATAAATAGAAGGTATTTTAAGTAAGGGGAATTACAGAGGATATGGGGAAGGGAAGCAAAATATGAAATATAGGTATGCAACCAGTAGATGAAAGTGGATGGAGTTGAATCTAGATGGTTAAGTTAAAATTGGTGGTGGATGAAGATGGATGCAAAATGGTGATGATGGATGCAAGGAGGAGAAAAAAATCACAAAGATGGTTGCCATACTCACGTGTTTGCTGGGGAGCACATGGTGAATGGCAGCAGCATGAAAGCAAGACACTGGCTGATGAGGAGCAGGAGCAAAAGAGAGAAACAGGAAGTTCATCTCCCCTTTATAAAGGGTTTCAGCAGGAAGTGGGAGGGGCTAAACATGACACCTGGGGGGCAGGTCAGACCACCTCCAGGGAGAAGTCAGTATCCAGTTCAGGTAAGCCTCCGAGGAGGGGTTAACCCTTAACATTCCACCCCTTGGTTAGCCTACTTCCCTTCCCTGCAAACAGTCTCCTCGTCAAGCAATATGATGACATGTTCATGGTATAGGATGTGTATTAAAAGTTCTTAGTTTGAATCCTTCATATTCCCAACAATACTCCAAGATAATGGGTTTCTCCAGGGCAGGTTCGTGTGAGCAGGGCAGGAAACATGAAGGAAAGAATCAGTGATACAGGAACAGTCCTTTCCTGTTAGGGAAACTCAGGAAAGAGTATTTTATTCTTGAAGGAAAAATAACTCAGGAAACAGTCCCTCGCTGTATGGCATCAGGGAAGAACAGGTGCAGGTGAGGTGCTGTATCCTTTCTCCAGATTTTGTTGTGTGGGAGGGTTCCATTGGATGCCTGTCGTGCTTAGGTAGCTAGAAAAAAAAAAAACAACAAAACCTTTATAATAGTTTATAAAAAAACTATTATACAAGAACTATATTACATGGAGCTGTGCTACTGATGCATATTTTAAACCTTTCCAGCCAGAGTGAGGTTTCTCTGGGGAACATGCTGAATGTTACCAGTTTCAAGCATGACTCAGTATGTGTGACCAGGGCCTTCTGCGGAGACCGCACCTTTTGTGGGTTTTCCCCCACCTGGTGCAGGAGCAACCCATAGAGTTTTCCCCAAGAGGTTCTTTTCACAGACCACAGGAACCCCATCTCCCTCAACTATAGGCAATAGGTCAGATTGAGCAGGACCAGTTCAATTGACTGATCCCCTGGTGTTCACTAGCCAGCTGGCTTCTGCTAGGTGTTTCTCCCAGCTCTTGAAAGTGCCACCTCCCATAGCTTTCAGGGTGGTTTTCAGCAGGCCATTATTGCGTTTAACCTTCCATGCAACTTGTGCATGTTATGGGATATGGTAAGCCCATTCAATCCCATGTTCTTTCGCCCAGTTGTTTTTGAAATGGGTCCCGTTATCTGATTCAATTCTCTCTGGGGTACCATGTCTCCACAGTAAATGCCTTTCCAGGCCCAGAATGATGTTATGGTCAGTGGCATGCAGTACTGGGTAGGTTTCTAGCCGCCCAGTGGTTGCTTCTACCATAGTCAACACATACTGTTTGCCATTGTGGGATCAAGGCAGGGTGATGTAATCTTCCTGCCAGACTTCTCTATACTTGTATTTTGAGCACTGTCCCCCATACCACAAAGGTTTCATGTGCTTAGCCTGCTTTGTGGCAGTGCAGATGTCACACTTAGGGATAACCTGTGCTATAGCATCCATGGGTATATTCACTGACCTACCTCTAGCCCACTGGTATGTAGAATCTCTCCCTTGAAGACCAGAAGAGTCATGAGCCCATTGAGAACAGTTCACCATTGTGTTTCTAGTCCAGGTCTATTTGGGAGATTTGGGCAGCCAAGTTGGGTTGGTGGTTGTGATGTTCTTCTTCAGTGATTCTGCTTTTTGGAATGTGAGCAATGATGTGCCAAATTTTTACTAGCAGCTTGTCCAGGTGGGCAGAAATGTCTTGCTGGAGGTCAGCAGCCCAAATAGGCTTGCCTTTTCTCTGCCAATCATTTTGCTTCCACTCCTTCAGCCATTCCCACATGGCATTTTCCACCATTCATGAGTGACTGTAGATGTAGAGCACTGGCCACTGTTCTCATTCTGCAATGTCCAGGGCCAGCTGGATGGCTTTTACCTCGGCATATTGGCTGGATGCACCTTCTCCATCTCTTGCCTCTGCAACTCTGTGTGTAGGGTTCCAGACAGTAGCATTCCATCTCTGCTTACTGCCTACAAGACAGCAAGATCCAAATGTAAACAGAGCATATTTCTTTTTGTTATCAGGAAGGTCATTATATGGGGTGGGCTTCTTCAGCCCAGGCCATTGCCTTCTCTTCTGGTGGCATTCCGAAGTCAGTGCCCTTTGGCCAGCTGGTTATCACCTTTACTATGCCTGGGTGTTCAAAGCTTCCCATTCTATCTCTCTGGGTTATTGGAGCTGTCCATTTGCTCCAACTGGTGTCTGTGGCATGGTGTGGAGTGGAACTTTCCCTTTAAACATCCAAGTCAGGACTGGAAGTCTTGGAGCTAAAAGGAGTGGTGACTCAGTTCCCATCACTTCAGAAGCAGTTCAAACTCCCTCATAGGCAGCTAGAATTTCCTCCTCTGTGGGGGTGTAGTTAGTCTCTGAGCCTTTGTATGCTTTGCTCTAAACCTGAGTGGGTGGCTGTCAGGCTTCTCTTATCTCGTGCAAGGCCGGAATGACACAGACACACCAATGTGGTGAATAATAGGTCAAACATTTATTAGAGACAAGATCGTACTCTTATACTGTTAGCTCATTAGTGAAGGCAAACGTGTCCAATTCTGATTTGGCCACATAAGTTCTGCAGGACCCCATCCATCCCAACCAGAAGCATACTAATTGGTTGGTATAATTAAGCACAATCCCATTATTAATATTCATGACACATTGTTATTCTCTAACCTAGCTGTTTCTCTATCTCTTACTCCTGTGGGAGTTAACTGCCATGTTATGAGAAAGCCAGAGGCCTATGCCAGGCTGCCTTCCTCAACCCATGAGAACCAAGGTCAGACTTTCTCACTATCTCATCCCAGCAATTTCCCCTTTTTTCCTTTAAAGAAAAAGAAGGCAGTGTTTATTACCAGTTGCAGGGGCCCTTCTGCAAAGATAATAATCACAGCACTTTTTGACACTACTATACAGGCAGTTGTTCCCACTTAACCTCGAGCTGGTATCCTATTTGTAGCGTTGCCCATTTTTCCTAAAACAATTGCTGAAAGCTTGTGCATTAAACCAGTCAGCAAAGTGTGCAAAAGTAACTTCTATACTAACATTTGCAATGCACATGCATTTCTCCTTGATTGTTTACACTAGTAAGTTACAATGTCTGATGTTAACAAGATGAACAACACCCATATCCCAGAATATATCTCAATTTTTTTTGCCACAATGTCTGTATGGCCATCCTGAGTAAGACTTCTGCTCCCTGCCAAAAGCAGGCTGAACACAACAAGCTGGTATCCATCGAGGACCTGTAGGCAAAACAAAAAAACACATACCTTCCCTACAGCAATAGATCTATTCACATTTTCTAGGCTGAACCTCTATATGTGATCAATCTGAATAATTCCTGGGGTTTTTTTTTATTCCCAAAAGGCAAAGGTGTCAAGTTAGCATAGACAGGTGTATTCACAGTGTTGCAGTATTACAGAAAATACTTCTTCATTACCTGTTGTGTAGGTAGGTTTGCTGTCTCTTCTTCTTCCTATACTTCTATGCAAAGTAATTCCACTGCATGGGTGTGATGGTACCTTTTTCAATAGTTGCAATAATCTGTAGCAAGGCATCTCCTAAAAGCATCATTTCTCTCCATGCATTCTGCCACAGCAAACTAGTAGCTAGTCTACCATGCTGCAAGTTAAATCTCAGTGTATCAAAAACTGAATCCAACAACCTTTAAATCCTTGCCATTTAACTTTGCCAATATGTTGTACCAAAAACCTTTTTTTCCCTTCCTTTTTTCCTATTTAAAAAAAAAAAAAAGTTTTTTATTGTTTTCAAATCCTTACATAATCCCTATTCTATTACTGATATGAAAGAAAAAATCCCTAAACTATACTATATCTCTGTTCTAAACACTTAACTATGGTAGCACTAAAAAATGTATACACTTAAAAAATTGTATTAAAGTTAGACCACTGAGTCAACTCTGAAAAAAAGGAAAAAAAAAAAAAACCTGAAAAAAGGCAAAAGGGAAAAATGTTACATCCATAGGGCTCTCTGGACTTATTTGCTACGGCATACAAAAAGGAAAAGGTAAAAAAGACTTAGATTTTTATTGTAATAGAGCTTTATAAGTTAATGGATAAGACAGTTTGGATATGCATAGGATTGTTTGATATGGTAAATGCAAAAGGAGAATGCTTTATAGAATAATAGAAGTAATAAATACTGGGTAATTATACATCTTAAATAATTAGAATAAGCAGTTCATAATTGTAAGCAGTTCATAATATGATAAGTAGTTAAGGATTTTGGTAGAATAAATTGTTTCTAAGTCTATAAGGTTAATAATTTTCCTTTTAGAGTGACAGATCTAATTCTAAATATTATCAGAATTTGCATCCTGCAAAGAAACTAAAACAATCTTTCAACAGTATAAATTCAAACTACCCCTTTAAGAGAAAAACATTATTACAAGGCAAGCAAGGAAGAGTGAGCAGGTGGGGGGTGGCGGTGGTTTGCGCCGGCTCCAAAGGACAGTCTACTGCTGCAGCCGTATGGGGGGCTGGTGGGAGGGGAATTTTCAGTCTTTAATAGTAAAGCAGCTGTTTGATGCAATCTGAAATGGGCTGGTATGGCCCTGTGAGGCTGCGGGAGATCATAAATCTGCCTCTTTCAGGACTCAGTGGATGCTTTTGAAATCAAGCAACCTGGGAACAGACTTTGTTTTTATGGGACTTTGAAATTAGTGGTGAATGAGATGCTTGGCAGTTGGCAGACACTTGGGTGTGTTGTAGTCTGGTGAAAGCAGACAAAGCTGTGTGAAAGATACATCTATTTCACAAGCTGAGGCATTTCCAGCACAGATTATTTTTTTTTTCTCCAGCCATAAAGCTCTGATGGGGATAGATCCTTCTTCCAGAGTTTCTCCCAAGTTGGTGGCTTGCATTTGGCCAATACACAAAAGCTGCAATCACGTAAGGCTCTTGTTTCAGGTTACCCTGAGATCTAAAGACTTTTAGCACGTTCCAACTATTTGTCCTGACTATTCAGACAGACCAGAATGAAAGCTGCAACTTGTATCTAGTTTGGGAGAGTTAGAGCAGCAGCTTCAGAAGTATTTTTGCAGAGGAGAAAACTACAGCCATAAAAAAAAACCAAAAAACTCCAATGTCAACATTCCAGAGACAACAAGCTGATAATTCAGTGGACGTTTGCGGGGAAAGTGTTTTGTGAAATATTCTCTCCTGAATTGGGTGGCTAACAGGGTTACTCTCTCTGTTCAGTTTTGTTTTTTTCCTTTGCAGTTTTTTTTCTAAACTCTTCTCTGCTGGAGAGGCTTCCCTCTGGTGTATTTCTCTCTGTGAGAGGTGTTTAATATGTCTTGTATAGACTGGAATCTTTTATCTCAGACTGCTATGAAGAAATTAAAAGAAAAGCAGTGAAAAATGTAGAAAATGAACTGAAAAAAACTTTGCTAATTAGTTTTCAATGTGATGCACACTTTGCCTTTAAGAGCGTTTCAAGGCTTGCATTCCTAAGGCCAGCAAAAATATAACAATTGCTAATGAGGTGCTGGATAGGACACTTCTTTTCCAGAATCATGTTGGGTGCACCAATATGTTGGGCTTGTCTTATCTCGTGTAGGGCTGGAATGAAGCAGACACACCAATGTGGTGAATAATAGGTCGAACATTTATTACAGACAGGGTCTTACTCTTATACTGTTAGCTCATTAGCGAGGGCAAACATGTCCAATTCTGATTTGGCCACATAAGTTCTGCAGGACCCCGTCCATACCAACCAGAAGCATACTAATTGGTTGGTATAATTAAGCACAATCCCATTATTAATATTCATGACAACCTGTTATTCCTGACCAGAGGTTTCCCTTATCTCTTTACTCTTATTGCAAGACAGCTGCTATGTTATGAGAAAGCCAGAGGCCTATGCCAGGCCACCTTCCTCAACCTATGAGAACCAAGGTCGGACTTTCTCACTATCTCACCCCAGCAGGTGGCCTTGTGTTTCTCCCAGAGCTTTTTGCCATAAGCTCCAGTTGGGCCCATTCTCACTGTCTGCGGTGTAGAATATGTTCTTAATCTCTGAGCTAGTTCAAACTGGTCCCAAGGCCATGGCATGGAGCACTTCTCATTTTATTTAGTCAAATGCCACCTATTGTTCAGGTCCCCACTCAAAGTTATTTCTCTTTCTTGTTACATTGAAAAGGGGCTTCAGGATTTGACTGTACCCAGGAATGTGCATTTTCCAAAAACCCACAAACCCCAAGAAGGATTGTATTGCTTTCTCATTAGTGGGTTCCACCATAGTGGCCACCTTATTCACCACATCCATAGGACTATGGCAATGCCCATCTTGCTATCGAACTCTCAGAAACGATTTCTTTGGCAGGCTCTTTCACTTTGCTTGTCTTAATAGGAAACCTGGCATCCAACAGAATATTGATTATCTTTTTATCTTTCTCAAAGACCTTCTCAGCTGTCTCACCCCATGTGGTCGTTTAGCAGTTACCTGCCCCACCCCACCCTTCGATATAACCCAAGCTAGGACTCAGAATGGCTTTTTATTTACAGCAATGCTCAATATACAAGCAGATACTTACAATGTATAACAGATATTTAGAGATATATACAGTGAAAAGGTAATACAGAAACACCACACCCCTCCCAGAGATCAAAATCCCTAAGAGGGTTTTTTCTAACCACGCTTACCACCTTTCCCACTTCTCCAATCTTATCTCACAATCTGTTGATGCAGCAGATAGGCAAAGGTAGATCAACCAGAGAGATTAGCAGTAGGGAAAGAAGTCAGTGGAATTATTGAGAATTAGCTACAAAAGGCAGGGAAAAAGGAGCCATTCAAGAAAGCAGCCACACCCCAGAGAGGCCTGGAGCACTCTGACTTACCTGTATTTGGGTTACAACTCTTAAAACATTTTTTTTCTTTCTCAGTAAAGCGGTGAGTGAAGCGACATCATGTATTTTCATTTCTCAGCCTATAGTCTAATTTCTCACTCAAATTCTCCAATTAGTTCAAACTAGCACACCCCATACAATGATGTCATTAATGCATTGCAGGTGGTCAGTAGCTCCACCCTTCTCCAGTGTTCTCTGGATCATGCTGTGGCAGATTGTTGAACTATGCTTCCACCCTATGTGTAACATTTTCCAGCGATATTGGATGCCCCTCCAGGTGAAAGCAAATTGCTGCCTGCATTCTTCTATGATGGGAATGGAGAAGAAGGCATTAGCAATGTCAATAGTAGCATACCACTTGGTGTCCTTTGATTTCAGTTCATACTGGAGCTCCAGTATGTCTGGCACAGAAGCTCTGACTGGTGGAGTAGCTTTGTTTGGGCCTCAAAAATCCACTGAGAGTCTCCATTCCCTATTCTCCTTTTGCACTGGCCATATTGGGCTGTTGAAAGGTGAGTGAGTCTTGCCAATAACATCCTGCTTCTCTAGCTGGCAAATTAGTTGGTATATGAGCAGCAGAGGGTCTCTGGTAGTCCGGTATTGCTTTCTGTGAACCACATAAGAAGTAATTGGTAATTTTATATCCTGCACTTTGTGTTTGCTAACCACAGAAGGGTGATTTGAGAGGCTGGGCATGATAGACAGCTGGTCTTTGCAGTCTCTACAGCTGCTATCCCAAAAGCCCACTTGTAACCTCTCGGATCTTTAAAGTAAGCCTCCCACAGAAAGTCTATACCAAGTATGCAAGGTGCATCAGGACCACTCATTGTAGCATGCTTCTCCCACTGATTCCCAGTAAGGCTTATGTCAGCCTGAAGCACAGTCAAATGTTGTGAACCTCCTGTAACTCCTGAGATTGTTATGGACTCTGTCCCTCTGTGACTTGAGGGTATCAGGGTGCATCGAGCACCTGTTTCCACCAGAGTTCTGTATCTCTTCACCTCTGAAGATCCAGGCCATTTTGCAAACACATCCCAGTAAACTCTTGTCCCTGGTCTCCCCCTGGCTGGAGACAGGGCATCTGTAATGCTGAATGTGGTTACCACAGGATGTGCATAGGTCTGAGCTGCTGGGACCACCATCCCTCAGGCTAGAGGACTGCCTGTGGGACACTGGAGCCACCCCTTTTTTGGAGGTGTTATTCCCAGTGTCTGCACCTTGGAGTTCCTTTACTCTCACCCATAGAGCTGATGTGGGCTGGCCATGCCATCTGTCGATGTTCTCACCATGGTCACATAGAGTTCTCCACAGTGAGTCTCTGAATGTCCCCTGTCTGGCTTGGGTTGGCCTCCTATGAGGAGGAGGAGGGCGATGTGTCTTTTTAACAGCTGGGACCTGTACCCATTCAGAGGGTGAGGAACTAGTATCCTCTCCCCTCTTCAGTTCAGAAACAGAGGACTTAAACTCATCTATGTCTCTGGTTAGGGTTTCTACAGCTGATATCAGCGCTTTCCTGGAGACACTATCTTCAAACTGCCTCATGTCACTAACAAACTCTCAAATGGTTGGGAGGTTGTTAAGGTCTCTGCCCAGAAGCAGTCCCCCCATTGTGTGTGCATAGTTAGAGGGTGCACCTTGGGTCATCTTCTTTAAGAGAGCTGGCTTCATGTGGATGTCATCATGATCCACAGGGAGTTGGCCATTTCCATAGATTATTTCCTGCATAGCCATTTGCCTTAAGTACATGATACCCTGTTCCATATTTGCTCACTTAAGTGGATGGAAGATCATGCCATCTACGGATGGGTACTGGTGCCTTATAGCTGTGAGAAGCCTGGCCCAAAGTGTGTGTGTGCCATCTAGCCTCCTCAGCTCTTTATCAACACCACCATCCCTCAACAAGGATCCCAATTGCTTAGCTTCCCTCTCATCCAGGTCCACAGTCTCTGCCCCTGAATCCCAGCAATTCCAAAGCCAAGCCAACAGAGTTGCCATTTGCCCTTATGTAGTCCTGCCAAGCTTGTCTGATTTCTTTACAAGGTATGGTTGTTATGGTCATTACTTCATCATCTGATTCGTGGCCATCTGAGGGGCTCTGCTGTGAGGTGCTGGTCCCAGCACATCAGCCTTCAATGGAATCCAAGTCTGGAGAGTTGTGGTTACTTTTCTGCATTTTCATTCTGCGAGTGGTGATAGGTGTGAGAGAAATTGTTTGTGTGGGGCTACTAGTCTGTGTATCCATGACAGGCAGGGTCACAACGCTGTCCTGGCCAGGTGCACCTGCTGGACCAGCAGCACTGGTCCGAGCTGCGTGGCAAATGCGTTGGTTACGCCACTCCCAGCCATGTGGCTAATGGCATCAGCCATGCTGCTCCCAGCCACATGGCTAATGGCATCAACTGGGCTTCCCCTCCCCATGCTGCTCTTCACATCTAGTGAATCATGCGAAGTTTGAGCTCCCACTTGAGTGGCTGTATCAGCGCCACTGCATGCACACTGACAACAGCAAATGCCAGACCTCCCCCTACTTTCCCTAGTACTTTTAGAATGACAACTACACTTGGATGCCATGTGCTCCATGCTAGGACTGCGATAAATTCCCCTTGTACCACATTTACACATATTGAAAATACTGCTAATAAATACCATCTAATATGCAATATATCTGGATCTTCACTATCATAGCATATGTGCTCAGAATAATTCCATTAATCAGATGAATTTACAGTAAAGTTTCCACATAATCCACTAAAAACACATAAAATCTTACAGGTAGATCTTTGAAATAATCGAGTAACTTATCAGTTACTATCCAGACCACATGATAAGTCATGAATTTATATATCCAGCTCCAGAACATATATCCAGATCCAGAACAGCCACCCAAAAGCCTGAATTATCAAAACTCTTAAAAGACTCACTTTAAACTTTCAAATCTTCTCTGAAATAACAGTTTAAAATCCTAGCCCCATGTTGATATGTGCCAATGAATTATGTATTAGTTTAAGCTAGCCCCCCTGGGCTCAAAAGCTCAATACATAGACTTAATTGATTTGGAAGTAAAAAATAAACTTTAACAATAAATACAAGATATTTTAGGTAAGGGGAATTACAGAGGATATAGGTAATGGAAACAAAATACAAAATATAGGTATGCAACCAGAAGATGAGAGTGGATGGAGTTGAATCCAGATGGTTAAGTTAAAATTGGTGGTGGATGAAGATGGATGCAAAATGATGATGATGGATGCAGGGAGGAGAAAAAAGTTCCAAGGATGAATGCTCTACCCACGTGTTTGCTGGAGAGCCCATGGTGAATGGCAGCAGCAGGAAAGCAATACGCTAGCTGTTGTGGAGCAGGAGCAAGAGAGAGAAACAAGAAGTTCAGCAGGATTCAGGGTTTCAGCAGGAAGTGGAAGGGGATAAACATGACACCTTGGGGACAGGGAGGAGTCAAGATCCAGTTCAGGTAAATCCCCCAGGAGGAGTTAACCCTTAACATGTATATATGCTTGTAAATTTAGCTTGCTGTAAATAGAGCTTTAGCTTACTTCCAAGCCGTCTGAGCTGCTCTGCTAAATTTGTGTGTGTGTGTAAGTTCCCACAACACCTAAGTATTATTATCCTGCACATCTGTTATATAGACAGTTCACAGAGGCATATGCACTTGAAAATATGCATGCAACATCATGCATAAATGTTATATATTCTAGCCCATTCTTCACAGGGATGCTAGATACTGTGACAGATGTCCCAAGTGAGAGAAGGAAGAGACAGAATAATATTGTTAGAAGGAAATGGAAAGTTTATAGGCAAGCTATAAATCAATGCTACTTTGGCTTCTGTTTTGCTTTGTGTTGCTACTTGCAAAAACAAGGAGTTTTTTTCTGAAAATGATTGAAATATATGCTGGCGTCTATCTTTCTTTGAATGTCAGTAGAGTGTCAGCACCATTTCTTAGAGAAGCCTGTTGGAAGTAGTATTACAGTATTTACTACTCCCATAAATTGTGAAGGTAGCTTTTTTGTTATGCTTTAAAACCAGAAGGCACAAATACAATGTTTCTACCATGCTCCTAGCAGGCTTTATCAGGTTTTTATTTGTGAGCTGTGCCACACTGCTTTTTATTGTGTAAGTATAAGGGATATTCACATTGAGGATGGTGATTAGAGTAGGCAACAAAACACTGTTGCTGGGTATCCGTAGCAATCACTATTTCTGGACTCTCCTTCAGTAAATGGAAACTCTAGCTGTAGCATCACCCTAGCAAGCAGACTGCATGGTACCAAGTGGTTAAGCCTTCCCATGCAAACAAGGATGTAAGACACCTTAACCTGTGTGCTCTGTCTGCAGCAACCTCTATCAATCTCCATCACTTCCTTGGTACAGACTTCCTTTCTGTTTCCTGCTTCCATGAATTTCTCCTTATGGTTCAATTTGGGTAAGAAGTTCTTTCTTTCCTGGTAGAAGGAGTTTTGTATGATACTGTAGTGGCAGTAAGGTGTGGCAGCAAAATGGTATTTTTTTAAAAATATACTTTATTATTTTTTATATTCATGACTCTCAACATCAGCCACAATTTTAATAATAGTTTCTTTGCAACAGTCATGAAAACATTACATAGATGATAACAGAGGGTCTAGAACACTTAAGAAATAACTAGCAATAGTGCAAACATTAAACCATTAGAACTGAAAGAGAGGTTCTGGGGTCAGTTATACCACTTGCCCACTAGATGGACTTGAGATGCTCCTTTCTGTTTATGGCAGAAGGCTGGGATTCAATTAGAGTTTTGCTAAAGGGACTTTTGAGTATTTACTCACTAAAGCTATTTCTGGATTCTGGGTTACCTACAGTTTCCAGACAGTACCAAACACTTGCAGGGAGGTCTGCTGATGTCTTGATATTCCCAGGCTCTAGCAAGGTGCTGGGAGAGAGCTGGTTCCTCTTGAACAATTTATGTCCCTTCCAGGGCTCCCAGCCTCAGCAGAAGACTTGCAGGCAGGCTGTCTTGTGGATGTGCAGATAGGCAAAATGTCACACTGGTTAAGCAAGCCTATTGTGTGAAGGCACTTAAAGCCTATTCCCTGGTAAACTTAAGGCACAGCAGGTTTCCAGATAGACAAACCCAAAACATCAGCGTTGTACCAGAGCTAGCTTAAAGCTTAACAGTGCATAGCAGGATGAAATGGCAGAGAGCACATTGAGGCAGAGCATGGCATGATGCAATGTGAGTGAGCAATGAGGCAGATGCCATGGTATAAGCACATTAAGGCAGAGCATGATGTATTTACTTGCTCATCTCTTTTTATCATTATAGCCTGAGACAAAGGGCTCTTTGGCCACAGATTAGTCAATTAGAATGGCAGTTAGCCAAATTTGACCATATTAGGTAAAGTCAGGGCTTGCTTTCACCTTTTTAAGGCAGAACACAAACAGATGTATAAACTTGTGAGGGTACACTGTTTGCAAGTTTGGAAGGATAGAAGGAGACTTGGAGGCTTCGGGCCTTTGTTTTCCTTTCCCACGGTTGCTTCCCCAAACAACAGGAGACAAGGAGAGTGGAAAACATGTCTGGACAAGCTAGGACATGTTTAGGCCTATTTTCACAGGATCGTAGGATGTCAGAGGTTGGGAGGGACCCAAAGAGATCATTGAGTCCAACCCCCTTGCTAGAGCAGGACCATACACTCTAGCTCAGGTCACAGAGGAACACATCCAGACAGGCCTTGAATGTCTCCAGAGAAGGAGACTCCACAGCCTCTCTGAGGAGCCTGTTCCAGTGCTCTTGTGACCCTTGCAGTAAAGAAATTCCCCCTTGTGTTGAGGTGGAACCTCCTGTGCTGCAGCTTACATCCATTGCTCCTTGTCCTGTCCCAGCAGAGCCTGTCCTCCCCTTCCTGACATTCATCCCTCGGATATTTATAAACATTTATTAAATGCCCTCTCAGTCTTCTCCAGACTAAAATGCCCCAGGTCCCTCATTCTCTCCTCATCAGGCAGTCCTCCAGTCCTGTAATCACCCTTGTAGCCCTCTGCTGAACCTTTTTTGGCAGATCCTGGTCCCTCTTAAACTGGAGAGCCCAAAACTGAATGCAGTATTCAAGATGGGGTCTCACTAGGGCAGAGTAGACAGGAAGGAGTACCTCCCTTGATCTGCTGGACACTCTTCTTAATACACCCCAGGATCCTATTGGCTTTCTTGGCCACAAGGGCACATTGCTGTTCCATGGTTAACTTGTTATCCAGTAGCACTCCCAGGTCCCTCTCCACAGGGCTGCTCTCCATCAGATCACCTCCCAACATGTACTAGTGCAGTTTATTATTCCTCCCCAGATGCAGGACTCAGCACTTGTTCTTGTTGAACCTCATTTGGTTCCTCTGCACCCAGCTATCCAGTCCGTCCAAGTCTTGCTGGATGGCCACACAGCCTTCAGCTGTGTAAGCCAAGCCTCCCAGTTTGGTGTCATCAGCAAACTTGCTGAGCAAATTCTGTCTTTCTGTCTGTGTCCTCATTAATGTCATTGATGAAGATGGTGAACAGCGCTGGACCTGGCACTGATCCCTGAGGGACTCCACTAGTTACAGCTCTCCAGCTGGACTTAGCACAATTGATCACCACTCTTTGAATTCTATCTTGTAACCAGTTCCTAATGCACCTCACTGTCTGCTCTTCCATCCCACACTTCCTGAGCTTGTTTACTAGAATATCATGGGAAATGGTGTCAAAGGCCTTGCTAACATCAAGGTAGACTACATCCACTGCTCTTCCTGAATCTATCCATAAAATCATAGAATGCTGTCAGGTTAGTCAAGCATGATTTCCCTGTTGTAAATCCATGCTGAGTACTCCTGATAACCTTCTTCTTTTCCAAGTGTCTTGAGATGCCTTCCAGAAGGAGCTGCTCCTTCATTTTTCCAGGGATAGGCATGAGGCCAACTGGTTGATAGTTCCCTGGAACCTCTTTCTTGTCCTTTTTGAAGACTTAAGTATCATTGGCTCTCCTCCAGTCCTCAGACATCTCTCCTGTCTGCCATGATTTGCAAAAATGATGGAGAGTGGCAAAGCAATAACATCAGCTTATTTTGGCCTGTTTTGGCCTGTCACAACAAATACTAATGCAAAATTTCCTGTCATGGCAGCTCACAGATACTCCCTTGTGGATTTAGTAGCACCTAGTAGTACTTCAGTAGTGCAGTAGTTGCACATTTTTTGCTTCAATAGGTTCCTGCTTTAGGTTGATTGCCAACCGTTTCCCCAGGAATACACAGAAGTTTAGAGAAATTGTGCTTTAAAGTGGTTTATACCTCAGCAAGATTTTCTAAGACAAAGAAAAGTCACTTCTTCAGTTCCAGGCCATTCTCTCCAGGCCATTCTCTCCATTCCCTCCCCTGCAGGGAAGAGGATGTGCATGAAAGCTTTGAAGAAAAGGTCACAGGTATTATTTATAATGAAAACTTCAGGCAAGCTGCCTGTAGATGCCATTACAAGATGACTTGTGTGTACTCAGAGGCCTAAGCTTAGAAACAATTCAGTGCAGATCCACCAGTGACTTAACTCTGCCTCTGATAAATCAGCAATTTTTAAGATTTACAGGTCTCCCCTCCTGCTGTTAGAAGAAATGTGAGAAACAGGACTGAGCTATATTTAGCATTATAATGTAAGGCATCACAGGATCAGAGGATCATAGAATGCTAAGGATTGGAAAGGACCTAAAGAGATCATGAAGTCCAACCGCCCCTGCTAGAGCAGGACCATACAATCTAGCTCAAGTCACAGAGGAACACAGTCAGATGGGTCTTGAAAGTTTCCAGAGAAGGAGACGCCACAACCTCTCTGGGGAGTGTGATCCAGTGCTCTGTGACCCTTACAGTAAAGAAATTTTCCCTTGTGTTGAGGTGGAACCTCCTGTGCTGCAGCTTACATCCATTGCTCCATGTCCTTGTCAATGAGCTTCTCTATGTAATGCTTGCACTTTTTTTGGTGCTCTAATTAAGGTTATTTTGCTAAGCATGTCAGTATCAGGACAAACAATTATGGTTTCTGCTTCCCCTTTTTGTCTGTTTTTGGTCTTAAATTGACACTTTGTTTGCTTTTTGAGTTGGGAGAAAGTACTGCCCTGCATGTTCATATGTGTATACTGCAGGTGGTTTGCATATACTATTAATGCATTAACTGAGAGGAAAAAGAACTGGTGGGCTCTGCTGGAAAATGAAATGGATGTCTGATGTTCTGGTTAATTGTGTTTGTCTCTGTATTGCACCAGGCACTGCAACATGTCTCACGAGTCACTATGTGTGATTGTACCTTACAGAATGCAGGAAACATTGCTTTTGGTTTATTTGAATGTCAGTGAATAGTGATGCATGCATACTTGAGGGTATGTATTGAGGATAGACTGATAGATGGAGAGCCATAGGTTTTTGTTTTGGGGAAAAACAAAAGTTAGATTCATTAATGTAGTCTGCTTTAGTTTGATTTACTTCAGCTTTCTTTGTATTACTTTTAACTTTATTTATTTTTAACTTTAGTAATTTTCAACTTTATTAATTAATTTTGTATTGATGCAGGCTCTGACACTTTGGCCACACTAACCCCATGCAGTGCTATGGACTAGGGGGTGAGTGGCTTGAGAGCAGCCTGGCAAAAGGGACCTGGGTAGCAAGCAGCTGTACATCATCCATCAGTGTGCCCAGCCAGTATGGAAGGCCAATGGCATCTTGGCTTGTATCAGGAACAGTGTTGCCAGCAGCACCAGAGCTGTCATTCTGCTCTGTGCTGGCACTGGGGAGGCCTCACTGTGTGCACCTCTGGGCCTTCACTGCAAGAGAGAGATTGAGGGGCTGGAGCAGGGCCAGAGGAGAAGTGATAAGACTGGGAAGGGGGCTGGAGGGGAAGGCTGATGAGGAGAGGTGGAGAAAGCTGGGGTTGTTCAGCCTGGAGAAGAGGAGACTCAAGGGGGATCTTATCACACTCTGCAATTACCTGAAGGGAAGCTGTAGTAAGGTGAAGATCAATCTCTACTCCCAGGCAACTTGTGCCAAGAGGAGAGGGCATGTCCTGAAGCTGTGCCAGGGGAGGTTTAGGTTGGATGTTAGGAAGCATTTCCTGATGGAAAGGGGAATTAGACACTGGAATGGACTGCCCAAGGAGGTGGTGGAGTCACTGCACCTGGAGGTGTTTAAGCAGAACTTGGATGTGGAACTTCATGCTATGGTCTGGTCAATGCGGTAGTGTTAGGTCATAGGCTGGGCATGATGAACTCAGAGATCTATTCCAGCCTCAATAGTTCTGTGATTCTGTGATAACTGCTGGGAATAAAGAATAAGGCAAAGGCAGCAAAGAGCCAGTGTGATTTTTGTATATGTTTAGATTGCTCAAAATAATTGATTTTCCAGTTCAGTTTGTCTTTCATATTATATATTTTGTTTATTTTTCTTTTATTATTTTTATTGTTAGGTACAGCAGGACTACAGTTACATGCAAGATCCCAGTTAGAGCACACATGTGGAACTGTACAAGAAATCTGTTGTTACCTTACCAGGAATAGAAAGATCATTCTCTTTTCTTGTATGTGTATCTTCTTTTTTTGGCCTGAGATTGTAGTTTGTGTAGCACATTAGGAAACTGGATAAAACTATCTCTGAAAGAAACCAAGTAATAGCGACAGTCATGTGTTGCTTTATTTATTATTATTGGGGTTTCTCAGCAAAGAAATTGTGCATTACCTTCTATCTCCCTCTTCTAAATAATTGCTTTCTTTTGACACTTCCATCCTGCTCTTTGTCTCGCCAATATCAAGATCCTCACTTGTTTTTATTCTTCATCTTCCTCACTTGCCCCATCCAACCCACTGTATTTAAGTTAGTTTTTGAGAGAAAACCTAAGGTGGATAGTTCCTCCAGCTTGTCCTCTGCAGGAATCCTGTCTGGATGCAGATCACCTTGTGATTGTATCACGAACTGAGATATGTCCCAACAAAGGATAAAATCACCTTTGCTTCCCAAGACAGCTGCTCACAGGATGTGGTGCAAACACATCCTGGGTGGTTCACCTGATAAGACTGCTGGTGCCCAGGGATGTGTATTGGAGGATTGAGTGGTGGAGGGGCCAGGAGTGGAGGTCCACTATCCTGGCACTGGACCCCTGCAAGCACACAGGAATACACAGGAAGATTCCCTTGGAAGACAATGGACTAGGATGTGGGCAAATGGGAGCTGTGATTAACTGAATAAAAGACACTGAGCCAATACCAACTTTTGTGAGAGGAAACCGCACTATGGGCATCCAGCCTGAAAACAGCAGCCCAGGAACCCTCTCTCCACTACCACCACCAACCAGTCCGTGCCCTAAGTTTTGCCAGCTCTAAGAAAAAAATAACTCCTAGAGAAGAGAGAAGAACTCCACTGAGAAACGCTACATTCAGGAGGCTGCTCAGAGAAGGAAAACACATCAGGAATGCTCTCTCCTTCCCCTCCTCCAGCTGAGCCAATAAGGATGAACCAAGAGACACGTCCTCCAAGCCAGAGCAGCAGCAGCCTTCCTTGGACCTCCTCCAGACAAAGCAAGTATCCTGGGGGATGGTGGTGGTAATACAGTTACTTTCCTAATTTTCTCCATTTGTTTCTCTCTCTTCCCTATCTTTCACTGTTCTGTTTGCTTTACCCTTTAATATAAATAGCCTCCCTTTGGCTATTTGGCCCCATTTGTGCCTCAATTTCACAACACGGAAATGTGTAAGAACAAATCTCTCTCCTCTGGTTCAAGATAATTTTAGTCTCTGTCCTCCAGACTAAGACATCCTCCTCAGCCTCCTTTGTCTTGCCACAAGACATGCTGTTTTCAATGTCATCTGTCTTGACGGATGATAACTTCAGCACCACTTCAGTGGCTTCTTTTAGATTTATTTAGAGGTGACTCTGCTTAGAATCTGCATAGACTTCTCCAGTCCCACACTTCCTCAAGTCCATCCTTCATCTCCCTTTGTTCAGAAACCTTCATTTTCAAGTGACTACTTCCTAGCCCTAAGTTACGATCAATACTCCATTCCCCTTATTTTAGACCCACCTACCATGTACTTTGAGACATTCTTCTTCAGGTCTTGTCCTTTTGGGATACCAGTGGGTATCTTGCCCTTTTGCTTCTGGTTCTTTAGTGGTTTCTTCAGTATAGAATACCTGTACAGACTGCCCAGTCTCTCTCACCAGGATACTGTTGGACAGCATCGATCATTTTTGTGTCCTTGTCTTCATGATTCACACCTCATTGAATTACTATATCTGACTGCATTAACCTGTCCAAGAAAAGGTTACATCAGAGCGTTCATAACCTTCTTCAGGAATGTTTGGCTTTATTCAAACCAAATCTGAGTTGTTCTAGAGATAAACCCTCCCTTCTTAGTTGAATATAATGTTGTTTGTTGCCCTGATGTCAATCCAGCCTAGCTGCACTTTGCAATCTACCTCTGGAATTATGTGCATTGTTTTATTTTCTTCCAGAATCAGTTACACCATTAGAATCCTGTTTTATTTGATTTCCTGGGTTTTTTACCCTCTCACCAAAATGTTCCAGTAAAACGCCTTAGTTCTCTCTTTCTTCTGAGTGATTTGAGGAGAAAATCTTATCACATCAAACAGTTCAGCTGTCAGCTGAACTAAGGCTGTTATAAAGACTATCTTGTTAATATTTACATATGGAAACACCTTAATTCATAATTCTTAAAATAAAATACACAACATCTACAGAATTATTAATGGGAAAGAAATACCAAAACTACTGTTGATGTTATACCACTGAGATGTCTTTAATTGAGACAATCCTTTAGCGAGCCACAGAATTCTATTTCTGTATAGCAAAGATCTTTTCATGTTAGACAAATTATCTCTTCCCTCCTTCAGGTTCATGTTGCTCAGTCGAAATCAAATGTAACTGTGTTCAGTTTTGGTGTCCCCAGTTTAAGAGTCCAAGAGAGGTCTAGTGGAAGGCTATGAGGATGACTAGGGGACAGGAGCACTGCCTGATGAGGAGAGGCTGAGGGACCTGGAGCTGCTTTTAGTGTGGACAAGAGAAGACTGAGTGGCCATTTAATAAATGTTTATAAATATCTGAGAGCTAGGTGTCAGGAGAGGGAGAACAGGCTCTGCTCACTTGCTCCCTGTGATAGGACAAGGAGCAATGGATATAAGCTGCAGCACAGGAGGTTCCAGCTCAACACAAGGGGGAACTTCTTTACTGTAAGGCTTCCCAGAGGTTGTAGAGTCTCCTTCTCTGGAGATTTTCAATGCCATCTGGGTGTGTTCCTCTGTGACCTGAGCTCTGGCAGGGGTGTCCCAGGTTGGGAACTATAGAGTTTTAAAAATCCTCTAGGAACTAGAAAATTGTTATTCGATCCCGTAATCCTGCTATCTCTTTATAAGCTCACAGCGAGGGCAGCTTGCCCTCCTTTCCTCCCCATCCAGCCCTGTGTCTGGACAAACATGTCAGGAGGAGGCCTGTTTTGGGGCCTCCACAGGCTTTTGTTTAGGCCTATGGATGGCAGAGGCATTGGGAGGGGAGGATTTGAGCACTGGGGATTATAGGTTTAGTTTTGGGTTGGGGGCCACTGTGGACTTTGTATCAGTTTTGTAATTTTTTTGTATCTCTCTTTCCAAATATGATTTGGTTTTCTCTCCAATTAATTTGAAAACGTCATTCCATCAGCTCTTTAAAAACCATGACATGGAGGGTTGGACTCGATGGTCTCTTTGAGTCCCTTCCAACCCCTGATGTCCTGTGATCCCGTGATGTTTCTTCTCCCATATGTGGATTTACACAGACCCCACACATCAGGATACTGGCCAATACCACTGCAGTACAGTAGATTATCATATGCAATTGTGGTTTTCCTGTTGCCTGTAGGCTCTCATTCAGCTGGGTGAAAATTGGCTTAAGTCAGACCATATCTGAGTTTAAATGTATGCAGCATTACGGAAATGAATGGGCAGCATGTGCCTGTTCCAGAAATGTGTGTCATCCTTTGTGCAATCTTGATCATGAGGTTTACTATGCATTAATGACAATATATACTTTGTAAAGGCTACAGAGATGGATAATTATTCATAGTTTAAAAAAACAAAGTATCTCAGGATGCATCAGGACTGTCAAACAGTGCACAATCAGTGCCAGTTGCAGAAGACTCATCAGTGGCAGAGATACCTGCTAACTGACAGCAGATTTTTAGTGCAGTGAAGATGTGTAAATGCCATAGGGATGGATGATTATTTATAATTTTTAAAAATCAAAATTTCTCATCCTGCATCAGGACTGTCAAACACTGCAGGATCAGTGCCAGTAGCAGAAGACTCATTCACATGTCAGTGGCAGAGATTCCTGCCAAGTAACAGCAGTTTTTTAGCACAGTGAAGATGATTCACTTTGTGAAAATGGTTTTCTGTATCCCCTGGCAACCAGAAACAGAATATATTTGTTCTTGTCTGCTAGCTTTCAAGAACACATCTGAAAAGTCATTTGTTTTCACAAGTCAGTCATTAGAACATTAGAAGCTCACTCCTACCCATTCTTCATAAGGAATTGTTCATAAAGAATAGACAGAAAGAAGACCTTTGGTGTGGCCTTATTAATCAACGATTTTTTCTTGGTCAAGTTGTAGGGCAATTTTTTTTTGCGTGATGTTTCAAATTCCATGCATGACAATCAGTATTGTATTTTATGCAAGTAACTTTCCCTATTTAATATCCATTATCTCCTATTTCTGTAGCAACACAGTATCTTAGGATTCTCTTGCTTGATGTGCCATTAACTTTTCTTTATATATCAGGAATTCAGGAAATAGATGTTTAAAGGCTTGTGTCAAAATAAGCACACAAGACATAGGGTCTTTTATTTAGGTTTGTTTTTCAGCAGTCATATCTTGTTCTCTTTCATCCCAGCATCATGCAATTGATGCTGTTTTTAGAAATTACTCTGATAATAATCACTCAGCAGACTTTAGATGAGTTGTTCAGAATACAGTGCACTTAGCTGGAGAATTGTGTGATGATGTACAGAAGGCTTTGACCTCTTCAAATTTCCAGTTTCCCAATTTTGTTTTATAAATGTAAACTATGAGAAAAAAAAGTAAAATAAAATTTAAAAAGAAAAGAAAAAAGGGGATTTATTCAGGAGATGAGCTTACTTACTAACTGTGTAGTAGATGCCTGCCTGGACAGTCCATGGGACAGAAGATGCTTTAGTCTTGAAGGAGTCAGGAGACTTGTTCACAGACTTATTTATCCTTGCTTATACAAATGCTGTAACCTGAACATTAAATTTGTGAATTAGACATTTAAATGGGAAGAAGCAAAAGAAACTCCTATGTGTCTTGAAATTTATTTAAATATATTTGAAAATTAAAATTTCTATTACTTTTCTACTAATCTACTGAAATTTCTATTAATTATCTAAAGCCATTATTCAGCTTTAATTATGAATGTATTCAAATGAAAGTGTAGAAGTGATCATAATGCTCAAAAGAAATAATTGAGTTCTAACTGAATTTTTACATTTTCCTCCCACTCAGTTGTTCCTTGTCTTTTTTTATTGGTGTTGATTTAATAAATTGAGCTTTAGTAACTGTGGTTCACTACCTCAAACCAAGTTGGATGTGACACTCCAGGTGGGCAGCACCATTCATCTGCTTGACATGTCTTACAAAACAGAAACATAAATCACTTAAACATGTGGCTGCTTGGCACATTAGATGCCTCATCCAGTCTCCTTTTAAACACCTCCAGGGATGGGAACTCCACCACCTCCCCGGGGCAGCTCATTCCAATGCCAATCACACTTTCCGTGAAGAACTTCTTCCTGACATCCAGCCTGAACCTGCCCTGGTGCAGCTTGAGGCTATGTCCTCTTGTTCTGTCACTGTGTGCCTGGGAAAAGAGACCAATCCCCTGTGGATACAACCTCCTTTCAGGTAGTTGTAGAGAGCAATAAGGTCCCTTTGAGCCTCCTCTTCTCCAGGCTGATTGTAAATTGGCAGCTTCCAGTTCCTTTGCAGCATCCTAGTCTTGCAGTATGTGTGTGATATATTAAAGCCTTAGGAAGCATTTAAAATCCATCATTATGTGGTCTAACTGAAATAGAACTTCTGACGCAGAGGCTCATGGCCACTGTACTGAAAGATATAGTAAGAGAGATAGGCATAGGCAATACTGGTGTTAGTGTTCCCTCAATCCATTCGTTCTGTTGAGAAGACAATGTTCCACAAGCATCTGCAGCATGTGCACTGAAAGTTTCTTACCTTTGACTTTCTCATTTCCCCAATGCCAGTGCAAACCCTTCCAAAAAGCATTTGCCTCTATTATCAGAGCAATGTCCTTTCCAAGACTGTCCTTTGTATACAGAATCTGATGGAAGCAAATAAAAAGTTAACCTTAAGAGGCATAAAAAGCAGACTGATGAACAATTTGTGCTGAACTTACCACCTTTGAAAGGTCAGGAATAGCAGTAGGACAGGAGCCAGAGTACAAAAGGAATAATGTGAGCCAGGCTTTTCAGGCTAGCTCTCTTAAACCTGGAGTGTTTCTGCTGTTTGCACATTATAAGATGCCTCAGAGTGTTGTTTTTATTTCTTTCACATATCAGTATCTCTTAGACTTCTTGGTGATTTTTGGAAGAATTTGGGGAGATAACTCTTGCTTGTTACTCAAGTGATAGCTCATGCCTAGGACTAGGTAGCCACATGCAGTTTGCTCTGCACGATCCTGCCTCTGGAAGCAGCTGATGCAGTGACAACCACACAGCAGCCAAATGATGTTAACACCTGCCATCACTTTTGTCGTGCTGTGGAGTGAAAGATGCAGTGACAATGCCATGAAAAACTTCTGGTTTTTACCATAACTGAGCCTGTAGCAATTCTTGTAAGCAGTGGCAGCTGCTGAGAGCTATAATTGTAGTGGTGGATGCATGAAGGGAAAAGAAGCAGATAAAAGAAACTTGATGGAGTCATGTGGAGATATTGCCATCAGATCAGGCAGGATGCTAGCTGCTCTGTGCCGTAACATGGATATGGATCAACTCTAAGCCTGTAGCATAAGCCTGCGGGTTGCTGACATGTCTCCGCACTTGCCTTGCCTCTTGCTGAAAAGACTATACCCATCTATAGAGCGTAGGGATAGATGGGTATAGACTTTTCAGGAGGGACAGACAGGGGAGAAGAGGGGGCATAGCTCTTTACATCAGTGATAAACTGGAATTCGTGGAGCTCGACCTAGGGATATCCAACACCAAAACAGAGAGCATACAGGTGAAGGTTAAAGGGAAGGCACGGGAAGGGGACATCATAGTAGGAGTCTGCTACAGACCTCCTGATCAGGAAGGTGAAGCGGATGAGGCCCTTTATAAACAAATAAGAGAAGCTTCACGCTCACAGGTCCTGGTAGTCATGGGGGACTTCAACCACCCTGACATCTGTTGGAAGGACAACACAGCACAGCACCAGTAGTCTAAGAGGTTCCTGGAATATATTGATGATACCTTCCTCTTTCAAGTCGTAGAGGAATCCACAAGAAAGGTGCTGTGCTGGACCTAGTCCTCACCAACAAGGAGGGGCTGGTGAGTGAAGTAAAGCTGAAGGGTACCCTAGGATGCAGTGACCATGAATGGTAGAGTTTAAGATCGTCAAAGCATCAAGGAGGGTATACAGTAAACTCACCACTCTGGACTTCAGAAGAGCAGACTTCAATCTCTTCAAGAATCTGCTCAAGGGAAAAAGCTCTGGAAGGAAGGGGGTCCCAGGAAAGCTGGTCATTGCTCAAGGATCACCTCCTTCAGGCCCAGGAGCAATGCATTCCAAAACAGAGGAAGGCAGGTAAGAATGCAAGGAGGCCTGCATGGATGAATGGAGAACTCCTGGATACGCTTAGACGCAAGAGGAAAGCCTACAGTGTGGAAGAAAGGACAGGTAATCTGGGACCAATACAAAGACATTGTTCATGCAAGCAGAGATCAGGTTAGGAAAGTTAAAGCACAGCTGGAGTTGAATCTTGCTAGGGACATTAAAGGGAACAAGAAGAATTTCTTCAAGTATATCAGTGAGAAAAGGAAGACTAGGGAGAAGATGGGACCCTTTCAGAAGGGAAATGGAGAGCTGGCGACAGGGGACATGGATAAGGCTGAGGTGCTCAATGACTTCTTTGCCTCAGTCTTCAGCAGCAAGTGCTCCAGCCACAATGTCCAAATTCCAGAGGGCAAAAGTAAGGACTGGTGGAGTGAAGACCTGCCCACTGTCATTGAAGATCATGTTCATGAGCACCTAAGGAACTTGAACGTGCACAAGTCCATGCAGCCTGATGAGATCCACCCATGAGTCCTGAGGGAACTGGCAGACAAAGTTGCCAAACCGTTGTCCATTGTATTTGAAAGGTCATGGCAGACTGGTGAAGTTCCTGCTGACTGGAAAAGGGCAAATATAAAACCTATCTTCAAGAAGGGAAAAAAGGACGACCCTGGGAACTACAGAGCAGTCAGCCTCACCTCTGTGCCTGGCAAGA
>VWZI01014208.1:27633-52188 GCA_013396835.1 Psilopogon haemacephalus
GTCCTGATCTAGTGGGAGGTGTCCCTGCCTGTGGCGGGGGTTGGAACAGGATGATCTTTGAGGTCTCTTCCAACCTAAACCATTCTATGATTCTATGATTTTTGTCATAGTTTGACCAAAGCTATTTTAAGGAATATTGATCATGACTGAGCCAATACCTTAACGTTTGCAGAATTACCAACGTGGAAAATAAATATATAATTGCAATAGCAGAGATGTGTGCAACATTACTTCCAAATAAAATAGGTTTGTTCTTTTTTAAAAGCACTTTTCATGTGAAAAGCTCTTTATATTGTGTTGTAGTTAAATGAATGTGGAAAGTGTGTTCAATTTTTCTCTCTGATTTCCCTATTAATGTTGAAGGGTAGGAAGATATACTCATCTGTATTCCTGAACATAGTATAAATGAAAAAATAATGTTTTATTGCTAATGGCTTTATAAAATAATATTCAAATATTTTAGAATATTTAATATTTCATTGTGAAACACAAAAACAAATCCAAAATGCTCAGCCGAGGGCTCTAGAAATAACAATAACGCAATGTCTAAGTGCAGGCAAGTTTTAACTCCTCCATTCCTGTGCAAGTTGCATCAGCTTCTTAAGCAATGCCCTTTGACCTGCCAAGACTGTATAGAGCTTGGAGATGAGAAGCTGTGTCAGAGTGGAGATCTGCTGTACTCTTGGAGGAGACCTCACCCAAAATAATGTGTCCAGCTCTGTGGCCCTCAACACAATACTGACATGGACCTGATGGACAGGGTCCAGAGGATGGCCACCAAAATCAGGCGGCTGGAACACCTCTCCTATGAAGGCAGGCTGAGAGAATTGGTGTTGTTCAGCCTGGAGAAGAGAAGGTTTTGGAGAGACACACAATCACAGAATGTTAGGTTTTGGAAAGGATCTTGAAAGTTCATCCAGTCCAATCTCCCTGTCACAGCAGGATCACCTAGAACATATCACACTGAGTCTCATCTAGGTGGGTTTTGAATACCTCCAGAGAAGGAGACTTCACAACCCCCTGGGCAGCCTGTTCCAGGGCTTCGGCACTCTCACAGTGAAAAAAAGATTTTCCTTAGGCTCTCATCAAAACACCACTGATTCAGCTTATAACTGTTGCCCTGATCCTATCATTGGACATCCCTGAGCAGAGCCTGGCTCCATCCTCCTGACATTGCCCTGCACATCTTCATTATCATGAATGTGGGCAGCCCTCAGGCTCCTCTGCTCCAAGTTCAAGAGCCCCAGCTCCCTCAGCATGGCCTCATAAGGAGGATGTTCTACTCCCTTGATCTTTCTTCTGGCTCTGTGCTGAACTCTTTCAAGCAGTTCCCTGTCCTTCTTGATCTGAGGAGCCCAGAATTTGCCACAGTATTCCAGACATGGCTTCACTAGAGCAGAGTAGGCCTTCCAGTACCTGAAGGGGGTCTACAAGAAAGCTGGGAAGGAATCGTTTGCAAGGGCTTGTAGCAAGGATGAGGGACAACTGTTTTAAACTGGAGAAGGGTAGATTTAGATTGGACATTAGGGTAGTGGAACACTGAAATAGGTTGCTCAGGAAGATGGTAGAGCCCCATGCCTGAAGACATTCAAGGTTAGGTTTGACTGGGCTCTGAGCAACCTGATCTAGTTGGGGATGCCCCTGCTTACTCCAGGGGAGTTGAACTAGGTGTCTTTTAAAGGTTCCTCCCAGCCCAGTGCATTCTATGATTCTATGCTATTTTTCAGACATGCAGTATCTGACCTGCTGTGCTGTGTTCCTTTTCAATGGACAACCAGTTTTATGGCAGCTACATCCCATCAGTGACCTAAGGACATTATTTCAGTCAGTTTTCTCTGTGTGAATGTATTTTTATATCTAAAGAGATGTATAATTTATCTTTGAGATATATATGTACACATACATACAAAGTATAGTATATATAGTTGAAGAGAGAGGAAATGAGAGGTGTGACACTCAACGTGAGTGATAATGCTCCATTTATTTGCGATTCTACAGCTTCTTTTATAGCCAGCAAGCGGGGAGCGTTTGTGAATACTACAAGGTAATTGGTAAAGGGCATTAAATGTGGAAGACAATAATTGGTTATTGTACAATAACAATGAAAACATCTTTATCGAGAAACTTCTGGGTAACTTTTCCAGAAGCAGGAACTTCTCCGTCTGCATCTCTGTTTTCCTTCTGTCCATTCCGGCTGCACTTTCTCCACACAGGCGTTCCGCTGTGCTTCTCTTTCAAACACATTACTGACAGCGGGGGTTGTTCACCACTATGAGGCTACTTCGTCTCAGAAATCTTCTCCAACATATAGTTTAATGTTTTTTTAATATGTCAGCCTATATATATGAGCTGAAAGGGATGAGTGTTGACCATATTTATCTTTCCTTTAATCATGAAAGCAGCTATCTGAAGGTAGCACCTCAGCATACTGTGTATGTACAAAATCAAGGAATATTTGGTCTGCCATGACCAACTTTGCTTTGGAGCCTGCTTCCTAAAACCTAAGAAAGCAGATTTGGCATGTGTCATAATGGTTCCTATGGTAACCAGAGTTTCTACATTTCAGGATCTGAATATTGCCTTCTATTATGCAAAGGGATTCAACTCACTACAGCAAATAAAACCCATTACTATTAAAACCACTGAGGAGCAAATGACATGGCAAAACTTACTAGATGTTTGCCTTTTATTTCCAACATTGTACAGAAGAAGTGCCACAGCCAGGGAATGTATATTTCAGATTGTTAAATGTCATTTGCTTCTTTTCTTGCAGTTGGGGGGAGGTGGGGAGGAATCTGTCCTCCATTGATTTAGAAGCAAACATATAGGGACGTTTAGAATGTCTCCTTTAAGCTGTTGTTGAGGAAGTCAAGACAGTTTTGAGAATGATGCCTCTGCATCTAAATAAGTTAAAATAACCTCTCAGAAGTGGTTCCAGACAAAGTGCAAAGTGTCTCATTAAAGTCTCAGTGAAATGCATAGCAACTGAAGGCATCTGAAGCTTTTTGAGAGGCACAGAAAAATAAATCATAGCTTCACACTAAAGCACCAGCGTGAACATCTGGAAATGTTGGTTTTGATGCTTACAAAGTAAAATAAAAGTAGAAGGCAACTGGACAATTGAGTAGCAAACTATTACAGGAAATTAGATTTACAAACTATGTGTTATTAATGATATGAACCATTGTCCTCATTCAGATGGTGTGCCAGGTGTGCTTCTCATGCTGTCACCAGTTTGCCACCACTGTGTGCCAGTAGCTTTGACTCCTGGACTGGGGCGGGGAGGGGGGGTCTGACATGCTGGTATAGTCTGTTCACTTGCCTGGCACCAGATGCCATGTAAAGGAGGTTGGATGAGATTCCTTCTGAAAGGAGGTTTGATCCAGGCAGAGGTCAGCCTCATCTCCCAAGGAATGACAGTGATGGAGAGGCGAGACTCTCACTTGGTGTAAGTAGAAGACAAATTTATTGATATAACAGAAGAGTATTTATACACTTACAGCTGCAAGCAGAATTTTCCATTACTTGCTCAACAGTTACATTGTTGTCTTGCTTAATTTCCTCAAGACAACAGCAACATGTAATTTTTTTATTCCTAGAACTACATCTCTGCTGTTTCCAGGGCTTTCTTCCTGCTCGAGTCAGAATGTTCATCTCGTACCATCAGTACAGAGCTTCTTGCTCAGCTACCTGGGTGCCCCCCTACATCTCCTTCTTTCTGTTCAACCACTGGAATTCTCTTCATAGATCTGTCTATCAGTGTATGTACACATTGTAAAATACATGGCAGACAAAGCAGTAAGATTAAAATAATAATTAATACATAAATTGCTTATAATCAATCTTTTAAAAAGCATTATTCTACAATTCCCAACTCTATCTATACCCATACTATCTAAAAAAAAATCTACAAAGGTACAGCTTCTGAAGATGCAGTTTTTATCCATCTTGATTCCAAAGAATGTTGTTCAACAGTGACAGGGTCCAGGAGAATGCATTCCACTACTCCTCCAGACACTCAGAAACCTTGGAAGATACAGGTATAGGGGTTCTCAGAGTGGTCTCACGTTTTTTGCTGGAATCCACCTTGGTCCGCTTTCTGTGGAAACATAAGCATAACCTCTTCCCCAAGTAACAAGGGGGCAGGGTCCCATAATTTTACCTGTTTCAAGGACCTTAATAAGAACTGGGGCTTTCTGCCTTATTTTTAATTGTGGGTTTTTTTCCCCAAAATGTCTCAAAATAGAGGGGGTTTGATCTATCAGGGAGCAATTAAAGGAATTAAAGACATAGAGTGCTTTCTGTAGAAATTTGTATACTGTTAGTCCCCCCATTCCCCCTTTCTGTTATAGCCAATGAAATAAGTCCTTATTAGATACTTCTTTTAAGACAGCAGCTTCAGCTTATTCAACTTTGCTTTCAACATAAGCAGAGTCAGGGGTAGACCATTGTTGGAAAGAAGATGTTAAAGCTTGCTCTGATTAGTTTATGCTTTGGTGCATGAGAAAAAAGTTGTCCAGCAAAGCCTGCTAGAGCTGTTTGGGGAACATCTAAGGTCTGTAATAACCACTGTAGGTAGGTATTTGTGATTGGAGATTACTGTTGTGGTGGTTGTCAGGTCCACTCCTGTGCTGCCAGTTGTTGCTGGGCAAAGACCTGAGGAGTTCCTGCTGGACTTGGCTAAGGCATTTCTGTCTGTGCGCTCTAATTATGCCCATACATTGGCAAGTAAAATGATGGGGAAAGATGGTGAAGGAGCCCCTCTGACTGTTGGTGAGTTTGCTGATCATATGAGGCAGATAGAGAACAGCCTCACATTTAATGCCATGGTGTCAGCTATAAATACTAGGGCTGAAAAGATAAAAGATGGAATAAAACAGCTCAAGCAGGAATTAAAAACCTCCGTATCTCAGTTGGTGAAGGACAATGACCTTTCCTCTTCACCATGAGAGTGGGTACATGGCTTGGCCATCAGAGATAGGCATCCTCCCAGGAGACCAATTCAAAGTAAATTAGCAATAGACAACAACAGTCACATGGGACTCTTTGGGTAATTGCATGTGATCAATTTGGTGAAAACATGGATAAGTGGGATGGGAAACCTACCTCACTTGTCCTAAAAAGAGCGAAGGAGTTGCAAAGTGACAAGACTAAAAGAGGAGTGGCCTCAGTTTCCCCAAATGACTCAAATGGGAATCTGTTGGCAAGGTGGTTGGATGTGATAAATAAAGTTTCTGCCATGGCAAATCCCACAACTAAAAATTATATGTTATCTTTCTTAGGACCAGTTGGATTTTGGAGGCTACACATCCATGGATACAATCAAATTGTAAAACCTTTACATGATGTGACTTGAAAGAGGAACAGCTTTATGTGGGGACCTGAATAACAACTAGCCTTTGATCAGATAAAGGAATTATTCCATGCAATGGGTTTGGGACCCATTCAAACTGGTTCAGACATTAAGAACATTCTGTACATGTGTAGTGGTTTAGCAGTTACCTGCCCCCCTACCTTTTGTAAACCCCGGCTAGGACTCAAAAACACTGGAAGTTAATAAATGAAGCTTTATATTTACAGCAATGCACAATATACAAGCAAATATTTACAAGGTATGACAGATACATATAGTAAAAAGGTAATACAGACACCACAACCCTCCCAGAGACCCAAATCTCCAAGGGAGGAGTAACCAACCACCCCCTACCACCATTCCCCCCTTCCCCAGTCTTATCTCACCACTTATTGATGCTGCAGATAAGCTGAAGTAGATCGGCCAGGGAGATTAGTGATAGAAAGGAGTTAGTAGTTTTACTCTGAATTAGCTACCAAGACAAAGGGAAAGGAGACCATATAAGAGAAGCAGCCACCACACCAAAAGGTCAGACGTTCATATAAACATTGACGTTCATATAAACATTGTCCGGGAGTGCAGCCAGACTCTGTTGTTTGCATTCCAGTTTCTTTATATCTCCTTTTCCTAGCTCGGTCAATTTGCCTGCTTAAAGTGACAGCGGTTTTTAAAATACTCAATAGAGATATTAATATTAATATTATTATTAATAGGAGATCTATCACACAGCTTAAATATACCACCGTGGCTTTTGAATATAAATTCTCACAGGGATCCAATATCGTAGTTTGGGGCATTATTACCCTGACAAGCACCGTGGAATCGTCAATTTGGCTGCTATTTCCTGATTTATGAAAAGCATCAAAAGCATCATTGGAAGCTAATTCAGTTAGATTTAACCCTACGTAGCTGAAGAAATAGTCTCCCGTAATCCCAAATCATCTTTTTAAACTTCTACCATGCCATATTCCAAATATAGGCACCAATTGTTACCACTAGCCATCTATGCAAAAACCAGAAAATCAAAGAAGGAAAAATTGAACACAGTACCCAGATCAGCTTCATTTTTAACTTGATACAAAGTTACATCTGCTTAATTTCAGAAAACTGTGGGTTCTTTGTTTTACTCTTCTTATCAGGGTTTTTACAACCTCTAACATCACCCTGCTCCTTCTCCACCAGGCACCACACATTCCTGCATGGCCAACATTTAGAGCCTGGGTGAGAACTCCTGCAATTTAGAGTCTGTGTGTCAGTTTTGAATTGGATGTTTAAAGGAAAGGAGCCATCATTGCATCACGCAACCGATGTTACCTGGTCTAAGCAAATGGCTCTCATAATGCAGAGAGCACTCATGGGGAGTTTGGAACAACCTGGCATAGTGGACATAATCACCAATTGGCAGGAAGGCACAAAGCGTATAAATGACCCAGAAGAGAGTAACATGGGCTGAGGAAGCTTCTCCTTACAGTGATTTGTCAAATGAAGAAAGGAACTATGCTTTATTCTCAGATTGTGGTGGTTTAGCAGTTACCTGCCCCTCCCACCTTTGATATAACCCCAGCTAGGACTCAGAAACAGCTGGAAGTTAATAAGTGAAGCTTTATATTTACAGCAATGCTCAATATACAAGCACATATTTACAACGTATAACAGATATTTACAGATATATACAATGAAAAGGTAATACAGAAACACCACACCCCTCCCAGAGATCAAAATCCCCAAGAGGGGTTTTCCAACCATCTCTACCACCTTTCCCCTCTTCCCCAATCTTATCTCACCATCTGTTGATGCAGCAGATAGTCAGAGGTAGATCGGTCAGGGGAATTAGCAGTAGGAAAGAAGTTAGTGGAATTATTGAGAATTAGGCTACAAAAGGCAGGGAAACGGAGCCATGCAAGGAGAGCATGCACAGCCCAGAGAGGTCTGGAGCACTCTGATTTATCTATATTTGGGTTACAACTCTTAAAACAATTTTTTTTTTCTTTCTCAGTAAAGCTGTGAGTGAAGTGACATCATGTATTTTCATTTCTCAGCCTATAGTCTAATTTCTCCAATTAGTTCAAACCAGCACACAGATGGTTCCTGTCACCTTGTTGGAAACAAGCAAAAATAGTGAGCTGGTGTTTGGAGCCCTGTGTGGGTGCATTGGGTTTAAGCCAGCTACCCTGAGCCCAAAAGCCCAATAAAAACTCGATCTGATTTGGAAGTAAAAAGGGTATAAAACTTTAACAACAAATAGGAGGAAAAGGGGTTTTATACAGAAGGTGGGAGAGAGGGGAAACAAACTCCAGGATATGGGAAATGAAGGAGAAGGATACAGAGACTGGGGATAAGGGGACAAAGGGGAGCAAAATGCAAATACAACCTGCGGCAGGCAATTGAGTCCCAAGGGTGAGGTCGATGGTTCTGGTGCTGAAGGAAAGCAAGATGCAGGAATTTTATGGTGAAAATAATTAGTCCCAGTTCCAGAAGAGAATAATGGTGCTCTCCATGCGGTGGCAGGGAGCACGCGATCTGGCAGCAGAGAGCAGCAAGCAGTTGCTCAAGCAGCCAGGACGAGGAAAAGAGAGAAAAACAGCATGGTTCCCCTCTTTTATAGCCAAAGTCCTAGCAGGAAGTGGGAGTGTCTAACTATGACACCTGGGAAAAGGACAGACCACCCTCTTGGGAGGAGTCAGGGGGCTCCCGGGTGGGCTTAACCCTTTACAGTGGGCAGTGACTGAAACAAAAGCTGGAGAATGGGAATCAAGTCAGTTTGCAGAGGTAAAAGCTATCCAACTTGCTCTTGATGTGACTGAGCTTTAGAATTGGCATATGCTTTACCTCTATACTGACTCGTGGATGGTGGCCAGTGCTTTATGGGGTTGGCTAAAGGACTGGAAAATAAATAATTGGCAATGGAAAGGAAAGCCAGTTTGGGCTGCTGACTTGTGACAGGACATTGCTGCCCATCTAGAGAAAATTCCTGTAAGAGTATGACACATAGATGCTCACATGCCCAAGAATAAAGCCACTGAGGAACATCAACACAACAATCAGGCAGATTTGGCTGCCAAGGTGTTTCAAATGGATGTGAACTGTAACTTAGATTTTAGACTGGGAACACTGAGGTGAACTGTTCTTAGCTTGGTGGGTCCATGATTCCTCAGGACATCAATGCAGAGATGCTACCTGCCAGTGGGCATGGGATAGAGCAATTGATGCTATAACAAAAGTCATACATGACTATGACATTTGTGCTGCTATTAAACAAGCGAAGCATCTGAAGCCCTTGTGGTATGGAGAAGCATGGCAGATTGAGTACGTTAATCTACTTGATTCTTGGACTGGAAAGCAATATGTGCTGACCATGCTAGAAGCAAGCACCGGATGGCTGGAGACCTATCCAGTTTCCTGTACTACTCCATGTAGCACCATTCTCAGCTTGTAAAGACAAATCACATGGCAACATGGCATTCCATAACTAATTGAATCAGATAATGGCACTCATTTTAAGAATAAGCTCATAAAAATTTGGGCCAAAGAGCATGGCATTGAGTGTATATACCACATGCCCTATTGTGCACCTTCCTCAGGCAAGATTAAGCATTAAAATGGTTTGCTGGAAAGAACTTTAAAAGCACTGGGGGGAGGAACCTTAAAGAATTGGGAGAAACATCTAGCCCAAGCTACCTGGGTAGTGAACTGAGCAGGGCCGGCTCATTCAGATTTGTTATGAAAGGTAGAAGGTGACAGCATTCCTGTAATTCATGAAAAAGAATTTGCTGGGAAAGTCTGTTTGGGTATCCTTCCCATCATGGGAGGCTACGCCTGTCCAAGTGGTGGTCTCTGCTGAAGGACCTGGCCCTACATACTGAGTTAGGCAAAAGAATGGTGAGACAAGATGTAGCATCACAAAGCAATTTGACATTAGCAGACAGAATGTAGATATAAATTGTTATGAGTTATTTTGCAGATGATTGTGGTGCCTATAAAACCCATGAAGAACCCACCATACATGAGCATGAACCCTGTGAATGTTAAGAGTCCTGCTCCACCCCATTTACTGAAGAAAATGTCTGACTGTTTCCTGAAACCTCTGAGCTAGCCAATATCTGAGACAGATGAAAACACAGAAATGGATAGCCAGGAATTAAGAAAATGCCAAGCCTGGATGACTACAATTCATGACACTGATGTTGTCCCTAATTTAGATGGAATGACTTGATGCTCCAATGGGAATTATATTAAAGGGGTGAATATTGTGGCCATTTGAGCTAGATTTCTGGATCAGACATAGGGCAAAAAACCCTAGAAGTGGAAGATCTGAGTGAAGAGGTGAACAATCTAGGGATAGGCTATTTAATGGCAACAATGGATAAGTTAATAACATTTCATTGGAGCATCAAGAACCTTATGTCTGGGAGCACAGCTTGTTCTCCCCCCTTAGTGCTTTTGCTGCACCTGCTGCTATCCCCCATCATTGTTTTGGCTGCTGCTGCTACTGCTGCTTTCCCACTGCTTGACCCCTTCCCCATCCTCCTTAAGGTTATTTTTTTCCCCTGTAGTTGTTTATTCTCTTTATACTGTTATATTTAGTTTAAACTATGAGAAAATACCATTTCATTTTTCCTGCTTTACAAAAAAAATCCATGTTGTGGTGGGTTTACAGTACCAGGGGAGGGATCCACTTTAACCTGGTGCAGTGCAGCACCATCCCGTGCTCCAGGTCTGGTTTCCCTGAGTGGATGTCCTTGAGCATCAAACTTAGAATAGCATTGGTTAGCAAAATGTCAACCTTTGCAATATTTTGGGCACATAACTTGTATTTTCAACTTAGCTTCTCTTCACCACTCTGTTTCCCACTGAGTAAATTGCATAGGAGTTAAGAGAAGCTAAGTGAGCACTTTAAGATCATGGTGGGTCATGGTATAGGCACTAAATACAGAAGTGAGTAAGCAGGAGAAATATGGGGAGCCTATTCTGTGTTCAGTTACAGTGCAACAAAGTTCTTTCATGACAGAGAAAGGCATTGTCTCCCACTGAGGGTTCCGCTGTCCCAGATATATCACCGGAGCCGCTATTCTTTGAGCAGTGTCTAACTCCCCCTCCTTTAAAGCCTGCCACTTTAAGCGAGCCAGATTATCATGGGAATCTGGGGGAAAGAGATTTGGCTCTTCTTCAGGGTCTATGCCACCAGGATCAAAAGGATTCTTGTCCTCACTCCTGCTGACATCAGAGCTATAGCCTGCAGCAAAGACCCAAGTCAGTCTAGAAAAATTGTTTCTCTCCCTTCTTTTTGGAATAGAGGCACTGATGGTCATATCAGCATATCCGCACCAGACTGCGAGGATATGGGAGCCTCAGTGATTTTAGTAGAAGCAATTGAATTGTCTGCATTATTGTCTGTGTGTGATGGTTTAAAAAACTGTCATTGTTTAAAAAACTGCTCTCCAAGAGGGAAGCATATTTACTGCTTGTTTATTCCCCTTTAGTGGCAGCATACCATAACTTGACCCACCACTTGGTCCCTGAAATATTTTGTAAAGGTCGTGGTTGGGGTTACTTTCAACATTCTGCTCACAGTCATTTGAATATTATTTTTAAATCATAAGGGGTTAAATTCTTCCCATGTTTTTCTAGGAGGTTTGTCATTAGTTCAGATATGACAGGTAGTGACAGGACTAGAGGGAATGGGGCAAAGCTGGAGATGGGGAGATTCAGACTGGATGTGAGGAGGAAGTTCTTCACCATGAGAGTGGTGAGAGCCTGGAACGGTTTGCCCAGGGAGGTGGTTGGGGCCACCTGTTTAAGGCCAGGCTGGACAACGCTCTGTCCAGCCTGATCTAGGGTAGGATGTCCCTGCCCATTGCAGGGGGGTTGGAACTAGATGATCCTAGTGGTCCCTTCCAACCCTGATTGATTCTATGATTCTGTGTCTCTTTCTCAGATAGACATTCCATGACCAATGTTCCCCACAGCTCACCTCCTTGTCCTGGAAGGATGGCTTGCTGGCTTCAGCTTCCTTTCAGCAGCACTTCAGTTCTGTGGGGCTCACTGCCAGCTGCTCGGATAGGTGGTTTGCTTCCTCACATGGGGCAACACTTGATGGTGGTGGAGAGACAGGATTCCCACTTGATGGAAGTAGAAGATAAATTTATTGATATAAAAGCAGAGTATTTATACACTTACAGCTGCAAGCAGAGTTTTCCATCACTTGCTCAAGTTACATTGTTGTATTGCTTAATTTCCTCAAGACAATAGCAACGTGTAATTTTCTTGTTCCTAGAACTACATCTTTCTTTGCTGTTCCCAGGGTTTTCTTCCTACTAGAGTCAGAATGTTCATATCTTGCACCAGCACTACAGAGCTTCTTGCTCAACTACCTAGGTGCCCTCCCCCACAAAGGAACAAGTCATAGAGGAAATGGCTCTGTATTGCACCAGAGGAGGTTTAGTTTGGACACAGAAGAAAAATTCTATCCAGAAAAAGTTGTCAAGCCATGGAACAGGCTGCCCAGCACAATGGTGGAATTCCCATTGCTAAAGGGATTGAAAAGCCAGGTTAGATGTGCTGCTGAGTGACACAGTTTAGTGGAGACCTGGCAGTGCTATCTTAATGGTTGGACTTGATGATTTGAAAGGTCTTTTCCAACCTAAGCAATTGTAAATCAACTATGTGGCAAGTATGTGGCAGGGAAACTCTAGACAGGAAGCTGACCATTGTGTTTCAGGAGATACCACCTTCACCCATGTGTACATATGGGCAAATGGATATACTGCACCATAAAACATGCTTTCTGCACACAAGTTTGGTCTATGAGAATATCTCTCCCTTAAAGAAAAACATTCCTTAATAGTAGGTACATAAACAATTTTGTGCTGCAAGAAACACATCTTTCTCTCATGAACTAACAGAGTCCCTCCGTACGCTGTAAGGAGAAAATGGACATCTTTCAGAGCTTCATGGAGAACAGTTAATTATATGTGGGCTTATGTCTCAGTCCAGAGGAGTGAGATTTGTTCTTATATCACAGAACCACAGACTGCCAGGGCTGGAAGTGACCTTGAAAGATCGTCTAGTCCAACTCCCTATATATATTTCCATGTTGTGGAATTAAGGCACAAGCGAGACCGAATATCAAAAGCAAGACTATTTATTAAAGGATAAAGTGAATGGAACAGAGAGAGAGAGAAGGGGAAAGAGAGGGGAAATAGAGAAAGAGAGGAGAAGATCAGGAAAGGGATTATATTAGCACTGGCCAGAGGAGGAGAGAGAAAGGGTTTCCAAAGTCCAAGTCCTTTTCAGTTTGTGTTGCCCAGGGATGTTTCCAGGGAGTGATGTCTTCAGTGGAGTTCTCTCTGGAAGGCATTGCTCAGGTTTTTTTATACAGCTTTTTAGTCACAGTCTCAGATAAGTGACCAGGTGTAGCTCCCCAGGAAATCTTCCTGTATATTCCCATGTGTTTGCAGGGGTTCAGCACTGGGGAGGGCATGTGCCTCCTCCTATGCCTTTTACCTGTCCATACACCAAATACACATACAGGGCTAATCAGGCCAGGTGGCCAATCTGTTGCTTAGTGCAGAAGCCTTTTACACCATCCTCCCTTTCTGGGGTAACTGATGTGTAGAGATGGCCTTGTCTTTGTTGCACATTCTGGGAGTCCTTGTGCCTTCAGGGGTCTGGCACCAGTGACCAAGCACCACGCCTACAAATATTCATCTATTAGCATAACCTAGGCAAGCACAACCCCAGTCACTCTGTTATTATTGTTATTCCGTAGGCCATCTGCAACCACTATCTCCTGATCTCATGTGGGAGCCAGTGACATGTTATGAGAATCAGGTCAGATGTCCTTCCTCAGCTGTGTGAATGAAGGCTGAATTGTTAATTATTTTTCACTCTCACCACATTCCCACATTGGTAGACTCTTCTTAGAGTGGTCACACACACGTTTTTTTCCAGGTTTAGGCTATAGCTGTAATATGTTGTATCGGTGTAATTACTCTTAGTACTTCAATGAAAGTTTTGGATTAAAAGAAAATCTGTGTAACTGTATTGGAAAAAAATATCATTAAACCTACTGTATGAGACAACTGTCATATTTGCTACAAAACTAAATGCAGTATGGGAGGGGGGGGGAAGTGCATATTTGAACCTGAAGTATCTCCTGCAAGGATGGGGAAGCAATTGAAGTAGGCAGCCTGCAGATTAGCATCCCAGGAGAGTTGCTGGCTCTCTCAGCTGACTGTTGAAAGAGCAGAAAAAGCTGATGTTATATGATATTATTAAGGAGGAATATACAATAACAAAATGTCAAGGCTGGATAGTATTGCCAGTGAAATATGAAAGAAACAATGGAAGCTGAAGATGCAGTAGAGTTTTGCACAAGGAAATGAGTTCTCCACTTTGTTGTCAACAAAACATTTGCATCTGTGAAAGCAATGTCCTGGTTTTTGTCAAGGTAAAAATATGCCAGGAGTTGCATTTAGCACAATGTATTGTAGTAGCAGTCCTGGTTCATACAGTGACAGTCATTGATGATCCTGCAGTACTCTTCAAGCAGTGATGTTAACTGGAAAGCCATCATGTCCAGGTTACTGACTGAAGAGAGTTTTGAGGGATTAACTTCAGCTGAATTTGCTGCTTGGGAAGGTAAAAGTGGTTATCTCCTGCATTTTAATGGACCTTTCAGCTAACCTCTGTGTGCTAGGAAACCTGTGTTTCTGTTTTATTACAAGTCTTGTGAAGGAAAGAAGGAAATAAGGAAATAAAGACTACCTGGAAGCATGGGCAAGGTAAAAACAAAGTGAAAACAAAGGCCAGAAAAAATTGGCTATTTGTTGTTAAATAAATCTCTCAGTTATGTGGTGATATATATGCCAAATTTTATCATGAGAAATGTGACTTTTACATGATCTGTGAAATGCCCCCCATGACCCGTAGAGAGTTATGAAGTAGGTCTCTTTATTACAGTGCCAGCTGGCAGGGGGGATATATCCACCAAACCCGTGTACCCTATACTGACACACGCCATAATTCATGTTACCAAAGCATACATATTCATGATAAGAGGTAGGGTTATTTTAGTTCTTGGAGATCATTAACATAGGTGTCCTACCTATTCTCTGCTCCAGTTCAACCCTCTCAGTGGTCTTCCAGTGGTCATCTGGGATTAAAGTCGTGGAAGGCCAAAATAGGCCCAATTCATGTTCTGGCTTGCCCATGCATGATCCCATGGTCCCCTGGGAGGCGGAGAAGCAGAGCACAGGGAGAAGACAAAAGGCTTGGAGACACCCATTTTGAGGGTCCAAGACTTGCCCAGACTTGTTCCTCCCAAATAAGGGAAAGCAAGCTCCTGACTTCACCTAATATGGTGAGGTTTGGCAAAGTGCCATTCTGACTGGTGAATTTCTATGGCCAAAGGGGCCATTGCATTCATGCAAACAATAAATAGGCTTTTGCCACATGCCTGCTCTGCTTTGGCTGCAACAACTTTTAAGACACCAACAGAACTCCAAGTGTTTGGGTACTGTCTGATACTATTTTGTGAGTAAACATTCAAAGCCTCTTTGTAAGAGATTCTGTAACTAGATTCTATTGTGCCTTCTGCCCCAGCAGCAGAAAGGAGTCTCTCGAATCCCCCAGTGGGCAAGCAGTATAACTGAAACAAACAACCTCTTTCCAGTTTTAAGTTTAATGTTTGTATTTGCTGGTTATTTCTTAACTAGGTTGCCTATTCCCTGTGTGTATAAATATGCAAACCATGCATTTTGATCATTGTAAATAATTTTTCTGGAGATATTTAACGTTAATAAACAATTTTCATAGTTATTAACAATATTTGCCTGGATATAAAAAATAATATAGAGTATTAATTTTGCATAATTTGTAACAGAAGGCCAGCAGTCTTCCTCACAGTGTACTTTTCACCTTCAGTCAAATTTTGCAACTGGCTTCTCCTAATTGCTTAATTAGTTTGTACTCAGAAAGTTTTGGCTCCTCCTCATTTCTGTCCTGCTTTCTTTAGTCAAAAAGAATGCAAATCTGGACTTTTCAAGGTTGCATATTACAAATCTCCAAATAATTGCTACAAACGCTTCTACAAAGCTTGATATTCATGGTTACATATTATAACTGTTCAACTGATTGCTACAAACATTTCTACAAAGTTTGGTATTTATAGTTTGCTACAAATACCTTGTGCATCTGGTCTGTGAGGCCCTTCGCCATTATTCTTTGATTCTATACTTTTCCCTTCATACAGAAAAACAGCCTTGTTCTCCATGTACTCAGTTGTAAACCATCATCTTCTAATTCTTGATTATCTGTTTAGTTCAGCTTTATACTTTGTTTACAAAATTAAAAGCATGTTTACTAAAGTGTTCTCTCTCTCCCTCATCTCTATTGGATATTTTATATGTTGGGTGTATAAATATTTCCATAATAACAGTAAATTTTGCCTGGTGCTTTGGTATTCATAAACTTCTGCATTTAATATAAGTAGAGAGTAGATAACTAGCTTAGTAAATTCAAATATGTGAGTAAATTAAAGATGTATAAATATGAAAATATCATCTGAGCCTAAACTGTTTATATGCTCTTCATGTTGCTTGCTGGTTATGGGCTTTGTAATTAATTTAGTCTAATTAAAGGTCTAAAAGAGCATTTTCTCAGCTACTTTTCAAAGTATAAACAAATAGTAGTCAACCAAACATCCTTTAAAAAACATTCTTAAAAAAAATTATTGTGCAAAATATTGCATGTAATGTGATTGCTCAGAGTTCCTGCCAACTCAGTCCCTAAAATAAACACTGCTGGACATACAAATGCTCTTAAGGGAACTGAGCAGAATCTTAAATGAAGTGAGGTGACATTTCCCACTACCACTTCACAGCTCAGGTGATTAGCTTTGTTTGCATTGTAAGAGGAACAGAGGGTAATCAGTCCGGCCCTATAATAAGTGCTGACTGCCAATTAGTTGGTTATTGAACCACTGAAAGCTTAACTTGACTATCCACAGCTCACTTGTTAGTATAAAGAGTGGTAGGCAAGAAGCATGGCAGCTGCAATTTGTGGTTCACAAATTGCTATGATAGCTCAGGTCAGATGCAAGATCCACATAGGCTTCTAAGCTATGGATCACACAGGATGTTGGGAGTTTGAAGGGACCTCTGGAGAACTTCCAGTTCAATCCCCCTGCCACAGCAGGACCAGAGAATATGGGTCACACAAGAACACATACAGAAAGGGCTGGAAAGGCTCCAGAGAAGGAGACTCCACAACCTCTCTGGGTTCTCTGTCACCCTTAGAGTCAGAAAGTTCTTCCTTATGCCTGTGCTGCAGTTTCCATCCGTTGCCCTTGTCCTATGCCAAGGTGCAAGTGAGCAGGCACTCATCTATTGACAGACATTGCTCAAATCCCCTCTCAGCCTTCTCCTTTGCAGACTAAGCAGACCCAGGGCTCTTAGCCTTTCCTCATCAGGCAGTGCTCCAGTCCCCTCAGCATCTTTGCAGCCCTCCCTTGGACTCTCTCCAGCAGATCCCTGTCCCTCTTGAACTGGGGAGCCCAGAACTGGAGGCAATATTCTAGGTGAGATCTCACTAAGGCAGAGTAGAGAGGGGGAAGAACTTCCCTGGATCTACTGGACACGCTCTTCTTAATGCTCCTCCGGACCCCATGGTCCTTCTTGGCCACCAGTGTGCATTGCTGTCCTATCCAGAACCATGGAGTCCACCATGACTCCAAGGTCTTTCTCCACAGGGCTGCTCTCTAGTAGATCACCTCCTACCTAACCCTTACTGGAAGCAGAAAACTCTAGGCAATGGACCAGGCAAATGCCAGAAAGTAACACTTGAACATTTCAGATAATTGCACATGTTAGCAATTAATAAAAGTAATTAAAGCTATATATACACTTATGACTAGAAGACTGCATGAAACAGATTTATAAATAGCCACCTGGGTAATATTCAAAGGTATTAGAAAAGAGGTCTTAGACACATTTTAAGGAGGCATGTATGTTCTTGCTGAGTGAGATTGGGTATGCTAGGGAAAATGGGATCAAACTGGTGAGGGTTGAGTTTTGAAAGCTCATTTTCTGTGTCTGCTGCTTTTTCTTACAGAACTATTTTTAATTTTTCTGACATCAATTGTTTATAGTAATTGTCTTTGCACAAAGTGTGTGTATCAGCAAAAACTCATCAATTATTAATTAAATTAAATAGAGTTTAATAACATAGACACTAAATAATATATAATATTGATACTAAATAATATAGATGCTACAAAAGTCTGTAGGGAAGCAGTGTGCACTGTGGGTGAACACCTTGAGTGCTTGGAATGGTCACTGATTTCTTTGTCTTTCACATCCCTTTAGAGCTTCAAGCAAGTCAGTTTTCCATCTCTTTTTTTGCTTTCACTGATCAAACAGGATAATAATATTTGAGCACAATATTTCAGAAAGATGTGCTGACCCATGTGCAGATCTTCGATTACCTGGAGTATATCATGTCACTACTGACACCATTCTGGAGAGGCAGCACCAGATCTGTCTCGTCAGATCCCAGCAAGCAACTCATGAGCTGAGAGTATTAAAAAAATATTGAAGGGTGATAAATCAGTGATTGCCTGTACCCCACGGGGAGCTGCAGCTGTTTGCAGCTTATTGGGCAGGGCCCTGATCCTCTGCCAGTGCACTACAGTAGTTCACACCTCTAGGGTGACCAGCCCGTGGGAGAAGAAAAAAAATGTGTATAGGAGTGAGGGAGCAGAAAGCAGCAGTGGTTGGTTCCTTCCTGGGCAGACAGAGGATCATGATCACAACATAGGCAAGAGGCACAGAGTGAGAGTGTTGGAACTCAGACCATGATGCCACACAAATGTGCAGGTGTGCAGGTTTCTGTCTGCAGTGAGTGCCTGATCTTGGCGCTTGAACTAGAAGGAGTGAAAGACACTGCAAACTTTACTGCCTCTGGTCTGCTAGACTCAGAGTCCAACTATTGAAAAAGAACAAAAGAATTCTAGCCTATGAGGTGGGAGCCATCATTGAGAGAGCTTTAAACTACATTTGAAGGGGGGAGGGGATGGAACCAGGCTCTCCAGAAAGGAAGCTGAGGGCAGTAAGCCAGTAACAGAGGTAAAATCAGCAGCCCAGCTGAAGTGCGTGTACTGTATGAGCAACAAGCAGGATGAGCTGGAACTCTCGGTGCACCAGGAAGGCTACAATGTAGTAGCCATCACAGAATCATGGTGGGATGCATTATGCAACTGGAGCACTACAATGAATGGATACAGGCTTTTCAGGAAAGACAGGAGAGGGAGAAGGGGTGGAGGGGTGACCCTGTATGTTAGGGAAGCCCTTGATGCCATGTAGCTTGTGATCAGCTTGTGATGAGCGGGCTGAATGCATATGAGTAAAAATCAGAAGGCAGACCAATAAGATAGATATACTGGTTGGAGTCTGTTACAGGCCACCCAACCAGGAACAGGAGGTGAATATGTTATTCCATAAAACAACAGCATGATGTTTCAAGATTGCCACCCTTGTTGTCATAGGTGACTTTAACCTGCCAGATATCTGCTGGGAACTCAACCAAGCATAGAGGTGGCAGTGTAGAAATTTTTTAGAGAGTATAGAGGATAGCTTCTTGACACAGCTGGTGTCCACCTGGAGACCATTTACAAGTGGCATCCCTCAGAGTTCAGTGCTGGGACCAGTGCTGTTTAGCATCTTCATCAGTGATATGGACAGATGAATTGAGCACCCTCAGCAACACTGCAGGTGACACCAAGCTGTGTGGCACAGTCAACTTGCTAGAGGACAGGGATGCCATGCAGAGGGACTTGGACAAACTGAAGAGGTGGGCCCAGGTCAACCTCATGACATTCAACAAGGCCAAATGTAAGGTCCTGCATCTGGGTCAGCACAATCCCAAGCACAAACCCAGGCTGGGTGGTGAATGGCTGGAGAACAGCCCTGAGGAAAAGGACCTGGGGGTCTGAGTTGACAAGAAGCTCAACATGAGTATTGTGCAATTGCAGCCCAGACAGCCAGCTGTGTGCTGGGCTGCATCAAGAGAAGTGTGGCCAGCAGGGCAAGGGAGGTGGTTCTCACCCTTTACTCTGCTCTTGTCAGACCCCACCTGGAGTACTGTGTGCAGTTCTGGAGCCCCCAACAGAGTCCAGAGGAGGGCCATGAGGATGATCAGAGGGCTGTAGCACCTCTGCTAAGAGGACAGGCTATGAGAGTTGGGGATCTTCAGCCTGGAGAAGAGAAGACTTCAATGAGACCTTATAGAAGCCTTCCAGGATCTGAAACAGGCCTATAGGAAGGCTGGGAAGGGACTATTGACAAGGTCTTATAATGACAGTACAAGGGGTAATGGTTTTAAACTGGAAGAGGGGAGATTTAAACTGGATGTTAGGAAGAAGTTCTTTCCAGTGAGGGTGGTGAGACACTGGAATGGGTTGCTCAGGGAGGTTCTAGATGTTTCCTCCCTGGAGGTGTTCAAGGCCAGGCTGGATGAGGCCTTGAGTGACCTGTTCTAGTGGGAGGTGTCCCTGCCTATGGCAGGGCGTTGGAACTGGATGATCTTTTAGTTCCCTTCCAACCTAAACAATTCTATGATTCTGTAATCTTCAGAGGTGCCTGTGTCTGCGAGCTCTCATCACGGTGTTTATCCTGTTCAAGAATCAGTTGTAGAAAATTAAATTGGCTGCAACCATTGGGTGATAAACACAGAACCGTCCATGTTTTATGATACAGTTAGCACGGCTGGATGCACAGGTCTCTTCCTACAGAAGATCAGATTAAAAACAAGAGTCTGTAGCAAGAAAAATGCCAGTTTATGAGGTGGGGTGACTTTGTGTTCATATAAAGAATAGTTGCTGAAGAGTGGAGGATGACAATTATTTTCAAGGAAGTATGCATTTACTGTATATTTGATCTTCTGTATTGCTGGAAGGACTCTGACTACATTCTCTAATCTGCCATTAGGCAATTTACGTAGGTATGCAGATGCAGGTTTTAAAAACATTCTGGTTTGAGGCAGTATTATGATTATTAATAATCAGTTATGAATTATTAATAATAACTTCATGGACATTAATTTTTATTAATAATAATTTTAAAATTGGGGGAAATTCCCTGAGGTTCTTTGGGTGTTCGGTCTATAAGAGGCAATTACACAAAGGTTATTAATAAACACAAAATCACAAAAAGCTTAAACAGTTTAAACAGTTAGAACTTGGTAAACAGCGAACCTGCTAACAGGGGAAATCCTAATCCTGCCTATACGCACAGACGTGATAGGTACAGAGTGTCCTGAGGAGAGGAGGAAAGGTTTGCCTTGCCACTGCTGTAGGCTGCAATGCATGCTGTAACCACGTGGCTGCTATGAAAGAGGTGCAAATAGAAGTCCAACCCCGGTAAGAAGCAGCAGGGAAAGAAGCAATGGTTCTAAATCATCCTCACTTAAGTACACTATTTTGAAGCGTGAAACTGGACAATAGGCATTAGCATCCATTGTTTTGCCCAATGAATTCAAGGTCCTTTGCCTAGGTGTCCACCCTAACACTTGAGGGACAGCACAAGACACCTGACTTGGTCATGTGCCATGGGGCTTTCTCAGACCAAACCCTCATTGTCTGCTCACATCCTGCTGCTCCCAGACCTTGCTACAGGAGGAGGAGAGCAGGGGTCTGAACCAATTTGTGCAGGATTTATGCCCTGCCAGGACAGGCAGTTATATCCAAAGGGAAGAAAACCAAACATTTTTAGCATTAGTCCAAGAATAAATGATTAGGGCAAGTCACCCAGGAACCCACGTTCCTGTGTCAGCTACCTTAAGTGGTCCTGCTTTGTAGGGGGGTTAGATTCAAATGATCTCTGGAGGTCCTTTCAACCCTTATCATTCTGTGATTCTCCAATCAGCATGGCCTATCAATGACTCCATGGTGCCCATTCAGTTTCTTAATAAAGGTGATGTATATTTAGGCTGATCAGTTCTAGAAATCAGAATAGAACTTGAGCATTGATAATTCTGATGATGACATCCATCCTCTAGACTGTCTGCTCTGAATTAAGCAAAAGCAGCCTAAAAGCACTGAAAGGAAAGCTTACAGAGTGTTTTTGGACATGGGTGAGAAGGAATTTTCTAACTGCTGTTTTGAGAAGTACTGGAATTGCTACTTCAGTCATTTTTAAAATGGAGTTTAGGTTGATTTAAGCTTTTGAAATTCTCTGTCCTCCAGAACACCCGCAGGTTACCAGCAACACAAGCAAAAGGCTCAGTCTACAAAACCCAGATCTGTCATTGCTGTGCATCAAAAATCCATTAAAAAAAATATTATACTTGCAAGGCAAAGGAGTGTGAAAATAGGATATAGCCCAATTTAACTCATTCTGTCTAGTATGTGTAATTATGGTACAGGTGATGTTTAACATCTTCAAGTTGTAAGGTATGATGCTGTATCATCTTCTGGTCATATAATAACTAGAAGCTGTTGGTGTTAATCATAGAATCATACAATGATTTAGATTAGAAAGGACCTCAAAGATCATCCAGCTCCAACCCCCCACCATAGTCAGGGACAGCTCCCACAACCTCCCTGGGCAACCTATTCCAGTGTCTCACCATCCTCACTGGAAAAAACTTCCTCCCAACATGCAGTTTAAATCTCCCCTCTTCCAGTTTAAAGCCATTACCCCTAGTACTGTCATTACAAGACCTTGTCAATAACCCCTCCCCAGCCTCCCTCGGATCCTAGAAGGCTTCTATAAGGTCTCAAAGCCTTCTCTTCTCCAGGCTGAAAAGCCCCGACTCTCTCAGCCTGTCCTCATAGCAGAGGTGTTCCAGCCCTCTGATCATCCTCCTGGCCCTCCACCAGACTCACTCCAACTGTTCCACATCCTTCTTGTCTTGGGGGATCCAGAACTGCACACTGTACTCCAAGTGGGGTCTGACAAGAGCAGAGTAAAGGGTAAGAATTACCTCCCTTGGCCTGCTGGACACACTTCTCTTGATGCAGCCCAGGACACAGTTGGCTGGCTGAGCTGCACGCACACACTGTCGGCTCATGTTGAGATTTTCATCAACCCATACCCCCAGGTCCTTTTCCTCAGGGCTGTTCTCCAGCCATTCACCACCCAGCCTGTATTTGTGCTTAGGATTGTGCTGACCCAAGTGTAGGACCTTAAACTTGGCCTTATTGAATGTCATGAGGTTGACATGGCCCACCTCTCCAGCCTGTCCAGGACCCTCTGGATGGCATCCCTGCATAACTTTAGGACATGATTAAAGTTAGTAGCTGTTTTCTCTGAGAACAGCATTGGTGTAGGCAGCATTGAATAATGTCAAGTCATTATTGGGTGTGTTCCTCACAGTGATTGTTTTTTTGACTGTATATGGAGCTTCAGACTGCAAAGTGTGATTATGATAAATGAGAGATGTGATGTTGTTTGAGGTTGTTAATATGTCCCTCCAGGAGGGCAAGCTGACAGTATCTCTCAAAGCAGTGATTAGTTTGGAAAGCATTTTTTTAATAGCTGGAGAAAAAGCAGTTTTGGTACTGTCTCACTTAATTCTCTATTGTAATAGACTTTGTTAGCTCAAATGTATTTAATTAATTTACACTGGCAGAGAAGCTGCTCTGCATTTCTTAGAGTGGAAAATTACTGAAGCTATTGGAGGGGACACTGGAGATATGTGTAAGTGGACAGCTCTAGTCAGATACAAGCTCTTAGAATCATAAAATCAGTCAGGGTTGGAAAGGACCACTAGGATTATCTAGTTCCAACCCCCCTGCCATGGACAGGGACACCTCACACTAGATCAGTCTGTCTAGAGCCTCATCCAGCCTGGCTTTAAATACCTCCAGGGATGGGGCTTTCACCACCTCCCTGGGCAACCCATTCCAGGTTCTCACCACCCTCATGCTGAAGAACTTCTTCCTAACTGAATCTACCCATTTCCAACTTTGTTCTATTCCCCCCAGTCCTATCACTACGTGACATCCTAAAATGTCCCTCCTCAGCTTTCTTGTAGGCCTCCTTAAGATACTGAATAGCCACAATGCCAATGCTCCTGTCTGGCCAGACTCAAACCATTTGCAGTCCAGAAGCTATGTAGTTACAGTGCCTCTACAAATATACTCTACTTCTCTGCAAGCTTTCTGGGTCAGGCATGGTACCTCATCAACATGGCATCCATGCCAGGAAGACATAAGTGCAAGTACCTCACACTTAATCCCATGTCTGGATCACATCCAGCTGTCATGGAAGAGTAATTGTTTTTCTGAGGTCATCATATAGATGGGCCCTGAGATGTTTTGTCAAAGCAGCTTTGGCATCCTCAGGGTTGTTTGCCCTTACGTTCCAGGTATCACTGAAGAACTTGCAGCTTGTGTAGTGTGCAGCTTCCAATCTGCTTTGCAGATACACGTACTGAGAATGTTTCAGTGCCTTACTGTGTGATTCTGATTGCAGTTTAGGGCACTTGATTGGCTTGGAAAGCAGCAACCTTATCTTTTTTTCCCTCTTAGGTTATTTCTGTTTTGTGTAGTTTCAAAGAGAAACTGTACCTCAGCTGGACTGGTGGCTTTGGAGGCAGAACATTCTTAGAGAGGAAGCTACCATGAGTTAAATCTAAGACTTACACCTCACTTCCTTTAAGTAAAGATTATCATCTACTTTCCTTGATGATCCAAGTGTCTCTGTTAGGATGCATGTTTCTGAGTAACAGAGCAATAGATTCAACATATTTCTGACTTGTTATAATCGCCCATATTCGTCAACAGCTTCTCAGTTGTTGAGGTTTTCTTTCTTTTAGGCAGTATTTTCCATGGCCCCCTTCTTTCTCCTTTACTTGCATCCCTTTCTTTTAGCAAGTAACCGTTGCCTTGTCTTTCGGGTGTGGTGAAACTGGTAAGAATATAATTCAGTGAAGTGATTTTCATAGAATCATAGAATCATAGAATAGTTTAAGTTGGAAGAGACCTCAAAGATCATCCAGTTCCAACCCCCCGCCACAGGCAGGGACACCTCCCACTAGATCAGGTCACTCAAGACCTCATCCAGCCCAGCCTTGAACACATCCAGGGAGGAAGCAGACACAACCTCCCTGGGCAACCTGTTCCAGTGCCTCACCACCCTCACTGTGAAGAATTTCTTCCTAACATCCCATTCAAATCTCCCCTCTGCCAATTTGACCCCATT
>VWZI01014208.1:54653-76495 GCA_013396835.1 Psilopogon haemacephalus
TCCTCTCCTCTCCTCTCCTCTCCTCTCCTCTCCTCTTCCCCCCTCCCCTTTCCTCTTTTTTTTTGTTTTCCCAAACTGTACAAAATGTCCAGATAGCCTGACTGGAAATACAACCTCCTGTGTGCTTTTCTTTCAGAGTGCAGACATGAGCCAAGCTAGTAGCAGCACCTCACTCCCTGTTAGCCCTCTTCCTGAGGAGCCATTATTTTTCAAGGTACCTTTAACTCCTTTCACAGTAAATACTCTCTGTGGCTTTGGGCTTACAATGCTTTTTGCTATACTGTTACATGCTGCCTTTTCTCTAAAGAAGTGTGGGAGCAGCAGGTGCTCTATATGTGTCTGTATGCACCACTAGTTTTGAGCTGACTTGAGCGATAAACTGCTACTTGGTAAGACTGTGTTATTATCCCTCTTACCTGCCAGTGATATGTTTTGATGTGTCCATTCCTGTGTATGTGTGTATGTAATGCTGCATCAATTAATTTCTATTTATATTGCAATTGAAGTACCTATTGTAATAAAATAATGGTTCGTTACCACTATGGCAGTTTGGAAGTTCCCCACCCCCAGCACACCCACAAATTCACCAGACTAACTCAGCCAGATGGAAGTTAAGGAATGAAGCAATATATTTACTGCATGGCACAATTTAGAAGCATATATATACAGCTGTATACAATAATACAAAAGTCATAAGTAATACAGGATACAAACCCCATACCAAACAGCAGAACCACCCAGGAGGGCTTTCAAACCAACTGCCCTACTTCTGCCTTCTTTCCAACCCCACTCCCTTGTCTCAGGATCCCCCTTACATGCAGGTGAGCTGTGAAAAGTCGGCAAGATGTTTTAGAAGGAAAATTATTAGTTCAGGTTACATAGATCCAGTCAGGCATAGATAATAGCACAGGCTATTTTGTTATTGTTTCTTATTTTTATTTCCGTAACCAAAACCAATGAGAGAGATAGACAGCACTATTATTTTCTTTTCACAGCCAGTAACCTAATTTCTCTCATTAAAATATTCAAATTAGTCTCAAGCCAGCACAACCCCAAAGATGCAGGTTTTGACATCAATCCAGCATAAGGCACAGCCTTCTCATTGTATTTAATTTTAATAATAAATTACAAGATAATATCCTCAACTTCAAAAGGTTTACACTGGAAGGAACAAATGACCTCTATGTCACTTTTTCTCCTGACTTCATAATGTTCAGCCCTGGGACACATAAGGGCCTTAAACACAACCTGACTCTTGGAAGAGGTCTCCTGGGGCTATCCAAGTGTTCAGAGTGGTGCTGTGGATGTAGGCATAGTGGTTGCCTTGCCAGTTGTTTGCTGGCAAAAGGAAGAGGGAAGTTGAATTTTTAGCACCTTTGTCTCAAGTGTATGTCATAATATAAACACAGTTACACGCAGGGAAACATCCCTTTTAAAATTTCTTCTTTCCCCAGTAACTTTTTGCCTACTGTATGAAAGCAGTGAGTAGTTTGGGTTGTGTTTTCCACTGCTTTGTGATGATGCTGAATTAAATCTAATAAAGTAGAATTAATGAACAATAAGGCTCCGAGGTGACATTTTTGTGGCCTTCCAGTATCTGAAGGGGGCCTACAAGAAAGCTGGGGAGAGACTTTTTAAGCTATCAGGTAGTGACAGGACTAGGGGGAATGGAGCAAAGCTGGAGGTGGGGACATTCATATTGGATGTGAGGAGGAAGTTCTTCACCATGAGAGTGGTGAGACCCTGGAACGGGTTGCCCAGGGAGTGGCTGGGGCCCTGTCCTTGGAGGTGTTTAAGGCCAGGCTGGCTGAGGCTGTGGGCAGCCTAATCTAGGGTAAGGTGTCCCTGCCCATTGCAGGTGGTTTGGAAATAGATGATCATTGTGATCCCTTCCAACCCTGACTGATTCTATGATACTATGATTCTATGATTCTCTTTAACGTTTATGTCTCTCTTGCACATGCACCCAGTGCAGAAAACACCAGTTTCCTTCAGACCTGGGCAACCTGTAATGGTAGGGGTGGGATCTTTCCCAAAAATTAGTATCATTTATTAATTTTGATATTCAGGAATCTTGCCACAGACCGTGATTTTTAGTAATAGGTTCTCTGCACAGTCATAAAAAGTATTGCACAGAGGGAACACAGGGAATCTAGAACACTTAATAAATAACTAGCAATATAACAAACATTAAACTATTTAGGAAAGAGAATCTTGTGGCCAATATGCCACTCACCCTCGAGGGAGACCTGAGAGACTCCTTTCTACTATGGCAGAAGGCACAATAGAATTCACTTATAGAGAGGCTTATGAATATTTACTCACAAAATGTTATGTCTGTATTCTCAGGGCTAACTACAGTTTCCAGACAGTAACAAAACACTTGAAGGGAGTTCTGTCAGTGTCTTGATAGCTATTGAGAGGCTTCTTGATCTTCCCAGGCTGTAGCAGGGTGCTGGAAAAGAGGCTCTGACCTGATCCTGGTTCCTCTTGGCACAGAGGTTTGCAGAGGTGCAAAGAGCACTGCCTTGGTGGCAGTTCTCACCACATCATGAGGCACATAATGCTTTTTCCTGGTAAACTTGAAACACAGCAAGTTTCCAGGTAGTCAAAGCTTGTACACCAAAGCTAAGCTGGTCTGAAGCATGAGGCAGAGCAGAACACACTGAAGCAGAGCAGAGCACAGTGCTTGCAACTTAGCTCTATTTATATTATTTTCCTGAGTATAATGGCTCCTTTGTCCACAGAGATTCACCAATCAAAACAGCATTTGCCAAACTGACCATATTAGATGAAGCCAGGTTTCGTTTACACTTATTTGAGCAAGACACTAACAAGTGCATAAACACCTGTGGGTACCTGTTTATCACTTTGGGAGGGGACATAATGACCCAAGCCTTTGTTTCCCTCCTGCCCTCACTTCTCCTATCAATATAAGGGTGGGGTAAGCTGTGACATATTTTAGGCCTGGCTCTGGCCTCCCACTATTTTGTATATCTAAGTAATAGTTGTACCCTACAGTTCACAAGCAGCAGAAGACCAGCCCATTTTCTCACTTGTGCTAGCAGAATGGTTAAGAGCTGTGCTTGCTCAGTAATTTCATCAGCAGAGGTACAAATGGGACATCTGTTGTCGCTGGTTCTCATTCCTCTTTTGGGATTGTATGTTCTCAGAGTTTGGTGAAATTGAATAAAGTTGTGCCAAGATACTAGGGTATGGAGTTTTGGTTGGTGTGGGTTTTTTGGGTGTGTTTTGTGGGTGTGGTTTTTTTGGGGTTTTTTTTTTTTTTTTCTGAANTTGGTTTTTTTTTTTTTTTTTTTTTTTTTTGCGGGGGGAGGGGGTGTTTTGTTTTTTTTTCCTTGGGAAAACACCTGAAGTACATATTAAAGCCTTATCAACGTTTTAAGGCAGATTGGGTAGTTGTTTCTCCCTGTGTCTGGGAAACCCCTAAGATACATTACATACAAAGAAATAGGTTTCTTGGCTGAGATAAAGGTGTAAGAAGTAGGAAAATCTAACTTGAAATAGTCACAATTAAGTCTCATGCTGGAATTCTCTGCTGTGGTAAGCACACACAGCTCTGCTTGCATCAGGAGCATTCAGACAAATATACCACAGTGTCTTTATTTATTTTTAAAGAAAATGGTGCTTGTATAGGTCAAAAAAGTTTGTAAATTAATTCTTTGAAGTGGAATTTTTGCTCTAATACAAATATGAGGTTATTTTTTCATAATAAAAGTCTTCTTCCTTTATATTTTATAGTAGAAAATGGTAGAAGAATCTGAAAAACAAATAAACAAACAAACAAACAAACAAAACCCAAGAAGCATTTTTAAATCTTTTATTTTCTGTTAATTTTCAAAATGGGAAACATTTTAATTTGGAATTCAAGTAAAATGCAGGCCAGACTAGGAAAAAGTCAAATACATCTCACAGTCAATGCCTTGAAGTAGAAATAAAGTTAATATAATATGTAAGTTTCTGTTATTTCTCCCTGACCCACTCGAAGAGAGATCGATATTTTTCCAGTAGTAATGTGAACGACTGGTTTTAAAAGCCATAAACCTCTCTAAATACTGACAGTCTGTAATATTTGCTTTTAATGATGGGATGATGCATTTCCCTTAGCAACATGATAATAACCTTTCCCACCTCTTTGATGTGGAACTGAAGTTTAAAAAAAGCGCTTCTGTGGTTCCAAAACCACAGGTTTAATGAAGCAGGGCAGTATAAATGCTGCATCTTCTTGGGACAGTTGAAATCTCTGAGCTAATGAGCTTTTATATTAGACTGCAAAATGAACCCAAGCTCCTGTTCGCAGTCATATCTGTTTTGACGCCAAGAAAAAGAGACTGTCCTCTCCTGGATTTTATCAACCATCTTCAAAAGAAAGGCTGAATTTTTGCATAAGGAAGGAACACAAATCCTGTCATCATGCTCTCATTACATCTAGCTTCATCAAAGCAGATGCCTGTCATTTTTTTATCCCGTGGGATATGAAATCTATAAATATGAAGCTTATTGAAAAATGTTTTGAGATTTTGAATTTAATCTAAGGAAAATTGAAAGCAAGGCTCTCGTAGAAGTGTTTTCATGTTGCATCTCAGCTCTGGTAATGCTGAACTCAGCCACCAGTTTTGCAACCTGCTGCATGTGCTGTGACATGCAGCACTGCCAGAAAGATCAAACCATGTAAATTATGGTCAGAAATATTTGGAGGAAAGGCTTTTCCAGTATAGCAAGGAGTGCTCCACCTGGTTCCATTCATAGAATCATAGAATGGTTTAGGTTTGAAGGGACCTCAAGGATCATCTAGTTCCAACCCCTTGCCATAGGCAGGGACACCTCACACCAGAACAGGTCACTCAAGGCTTCATCCAATCTGGCCTTGAACATGTCCGGAGAGGAAGCATCCACAGCCTCCCTGGGCAGCCTTGTATTGATTGTGGGCTATTGAAGAGGCTGAAATTATAAATTATGTAGCTTTTATAATTTCCAAAAGCCCCACCCACAATCTTTGTGTAGATTAGTTTAAGTTTGGGTTCTAATTCGGTAGGGAAAAGTCTTCACAAGGATGCCTTTTCTTGTAATTCAGGAAAAATCAGGAAAATGGAAAGGTTTGGGCATGAAACAGCTTTGCCCTACTTACAAATGGGAGACTGTCTCAAAGTCCGTGTGAGGTTCATGTCTCCAGGTCCATGTTCAGGTCCGTGCAGGTCCAAGTGCAGGTCCCAGTGAAGGTCCGTGCAAGTCCTTGCAAGTCCAAGCAAGTCCTTCTGCAATCTGTCCAGCTGCCATATATATACTGAGGCAGTTTGTTTTCTCCCTGTTCAAGCCCATGGAGGGTGGGAGAAGGCACTTCACACTTATTGTGCTAAGCCTCCAGTGACAGAGGTGGGGAGGGAGGAAGACCGTTTCCTGCCCGATTCACACCTCTGGTGGGGCAGTGCCCTGCCCTGCTACAGTTCGCACCTCATTTAAACCTCCGGTGGGGCAGTGCCCTGCTCTGCCACAAGCCTGTGCCACTGTCTCACCACTCTCACTGTACGGAACTTCTTCCTAACATCCAGTTTAAATCTCCCCTCTCCCAGTTTAAGCCCATTACTCCTTGTCCTGTCATTACAACTCCTTATCAATAGTCCCTTCTCAGCCTTCCTGTAGGTCTATTTCAGATACTGGAAGGCCACTACAAGGTCTTCTGGAAACCTTTTCTTCTCCAGTCTGAAGAGCCCCAACTCTTATAATCTCTCCTCATAGCAGAGCTGCTTCAGCCCTCTGAGCATCTTCATGGCCTCCTCTGGACTCGTGCCAACAGTTTGGTGGCCTTCTTGTGTTGGGGGCTTCAGAACTGTACACAGTACTGTTTAATCCTGAAAGGAACCCTGAGAAAATGAATGCAAACATATCCTTAATGCCATTCAACAACCTTTGCTACATAACTGTTATTAGTAGTGAAACAGCAATGGAATTTGGGTTTGCTTCAGTAAAGAGCAGCCTAAAATGCAAACGATAGTTGGTTTGACTTGGGGTTTCCTTCTCTTGTGCAGTTAGCATTCAGGGCAGTCTTCCCTAGCTCTGCTCTTCAGAAGCTTAGCAAAGGGTGCTGTGCAGAGTGGCATGCAGACCTGTATGTGTGCACATTTGCAAAGTTTTTCTACACTGATTGTTGATAAAACACTCCTCAACATTTCTTTTTAGCAATGTTTATATTGAGATCACATTCCAGCTTGCAGTCCTCTGCTGTGTTCTCTGCTTAAATTCACTTTAAAAAATAGCCCAAGATGTATTTTTTCTGTCACAAAAGAAGATATTTGTTAGTGGTATTGCTCAGAACATTTTCTGTATGGACGATCTTCCTATGAACAGAAGTTTATCCTCCTGTCCCTGTGTAATGTTTCTAGAAGAATAAGAGCCTTATTGTGATGGTTTGGGAGGTTCCCTCCCCCTTTCCAACAAATTCACCCAGGTGGAAATTAAGAAATGAAGCTTTATATTCACAGCTTAGCACAATATACAATTAGATATATGCAATATATTACAAATATTTACAATTACATATAGAAATACACAAATTAAAAGTAATACCAAAACACAGTACCCCTCCCAGAAATCAGAGTCCCCAGGAGGGGCTCCCAACCACTCTTCCACCTTCTCTCCACCCCCCAATATTATCCTGGAATCTGCCTTATGTTCAAGGTGGATTGGAAAGATCAACGAAGGGGCTTAGAAGCAGAATGATTAGTTGGGTTACACAGATCCAAGCAAAAGCCAGGGAGAGAGACAGACACCAACAGATTCTGACAGAGACTCACACTGTCTTATCTATGTTTGTGTACTTGTTTTTATACATCTCAGCAAACCTGTGAGTGAAGTAGATATCACAATTGTTTTTCTTTTTACAGCCTATGATCTACCTGCTCTCATTAAAATATTCCAGTTATCCTCAAACCAGCACACTAATGTTGGGGGAAAATGCTACATCCTTGTTGAAAAATTTCAGAATGAAGCATTTTAAATAAACAGAGCAGACTGGCGTTTGTCACCCAACCTTAACTCAAATGTTATTCTGTGTTATAATAGCAAAGCTGGAGCTGGCTTAAATGTGAGTGACTTTTAGTTGTGACTACTTATATCTGTTCTCATAAGCTGTAATTACAAATAATCGTGCCCTTAATTTAGAAGATCAGTGAAGGAAGAGGTGTTTCTGAAAGATTAACTTACCAAGAAGTGTCTCAATTATTTTTAAGAATCTGTTCCTTCTTCTTACTCATTATACTGCATTTTATTCTAACACTATTTTATTGTTTTTAAACTATTCTAAAATACAATGACATGCACTTTTAAGAAGGGATCTACGGCAGCCATTTAGCATGTAAGATAGTCTAATATTACCTAATTGTATATTATCTGCTCTAATGACCACCAGTCTTACTGGCTATTAACCACAACCAAGTTGTAAATAGTAATCATAATAGTAATTAATTATAGCAATGTTCAATTGCATTTAAATTCTGTGATTAATCTCAACTGTGCTTTACTAATTGGCATTAAACTTCAGAAAAATATCTCTGCATTCTTTCCTTTCTGTTTTTAGTGAACCAAACATTTCCTTCATCATTTAATGTCTTGCTGTGTTCTGGCATCCATAATTAATAGTCAATGCTAATCCCTGAATGCGAGGGGAAGTGCCAATCAAGTAGCAAATGCTAACAGTCACTAGCGGTGTTACCACTGGTACAGGTCTAATAAGGTATAGATCTATACTAAGTTTGGTCTATACTAATAGCTCTGCCACTCATCCTGCAGCTCTCCAGGCTCTCTAAATGCAGGTCTTTGCAGTCACTATTGGGCATGACTCTGGCAGGTCATTATATAGAATCATAGAATGGTTTACGTTGGAAGGGAACTAAAAGATCATCCAGTTCCAACCCCCCACCATAGGCAGGAACACCTCCCACTAGAACAGGTCACTCAAGGCCTCATCCAACCTGGCTTTGAACACCTCCAGGCAGGGAGCATCCATAGCCTTCCTGGGCAACCTGTTCCAGTGTCTCACCACCTTCACTGGAAATACCTTCTTCCTAACATCCAGTTTGAATCCCTTCTTCCAGTTTAAACCCAGTACTCATCATCCTGTCATTAGAAGATCTTGTGAATAGTCCCTCCCCAGCCTTCCTGTGGGCCCCTTTCAGATACTGGAAGGATACCATAAAGTCTCCTCAAATCCTTCTCCAGGCTGAAGAGTCCCAACTCTCATAGCCTGTCCGCACAGCAGAGCTGCTCCAGCCCTCTGAACATCTTTGGAGCCCTCTTCTGAATTCACTCCATGAGTTCCATGTCCTTCTTGTGTTGGGAGCTCCAGATCTGCACATAGTAGTCCAGGTGGGTTCTCAGGAGAGCAGAGTAAAGGGGGAGAATCCCTTCCCTTGCCCTGCTGGCCACACTTCTCTTGCTGCAGGCCAGGACACAGTTGCTGTCTGTGCTGCATGTGCATACTGCTGGCTCATGTTGAGCTTTTCATCAATTCCTATGTACAATTTTAACAAGAGGTAAGTTTTCCATCTGGTCAATAATCATATGAACAATTTTGCTGCAGATGTTGGGAATGATCGATATGACAGTCACAAAAATAATTACTAGCTGACCAGGGTGATTTCTCTTTAAGAGCATGGTTTACCTATCCAGCTGAAGAATGAGGTCTCATCTGTAGTCAGCAGTGATGACAACAAATTTGGCCTTTTCTTCAAACAGCTTCTTATGGTGGTTGACACACAAGCCAGCTTCTTTATCCCCACTTCCTTTAAATGCACTCACTCCAATACTTTAAATGTTTGCTGGCATTTCTTTGAATAAAACAACTGTACTGTATTTTTGTCTTTGTTTTCAAAACAGACTCTGAATTAGATATTATGACCTGTGGGCAGCTACAGATTAGGGTTCAGTGATCCACTTTTATGGGCAGGAGTCCTCATTACCTTTTGTCCCTCTCATTCCACCTTCCACATGAATTTCTGCGTCCAGTTAGCATCATGTCAGCTCTGAAGCCTCCGCAGGTTTTGCTTGTTACAGGAAGAAGATTGTTGGCATTTCCACTAGTGCCATTTCTACAGCCTCACATCCTAATCTGCCACTCCAATCTCCAGTTTATTTTTTAAAAGTCTCTAATAGTTCCTCCTTTTTATTTCCTGTTATCGCATTCACTTTCTCTGTGATTCCTTTTTTCTTCCTGGTGTAGCACAGACTTTAAAAAAAAAACCAACTTTCTGGCTTTGATGAAAGAAAGCTTCCAAGTTTTGTAATTTCTGAAAAAAGTTTCATCTCCCTGATTTGTTTCATTGTCTTTAACATCACAGTGTGTGAGATCCACAAAACTACTGCCTTTATTCTGAAGGCACTATAGGTCCTGCTGCAAGAATCATAGAATCAGTCATGGTCAGAAGGGACCACCAAGATCGTCCAGTTTCAACCCCCCTGCCATGGGCAGGGACACTCTACCCTAGATCAGGTTTGGCCGGAGCTTCATCCAGCCTGGCCTTAAACACCTCCAGCGACGGGGCCTCAACCACCTCCCTGGGCAAGCATCTGTGCATCTGACTTGCATTAACCAGGATATCACCAGCAGGGTGTTGTGTTTATTAATAATATGTTATGAATTAGTAATAATATGTTACGAATTAATAATAATATTTTTATTAATATTAATTTTGAATATTAATAATATTTATAAATTCGGGGAAATTCCCTGAGGTTCTTTGGGCATTCGATTGACAAGAGGCAATTACACAAAGGTTATTTATAAACACGGAATCGAAGAGTTTAAACAGTTTAAACAGTCAGAATTTGATAAACAGGGAACCTGATAACAAGAGAAATTCTGACCCAGCCTATCATCACAGACCTGATAGGTACAAAGTGTCCTGGGGAAGGATGAAAGGTTTGCCTTGACACTGCTGGTGCAAGTGTGCAATGCATGCTGCAAACACCGCTGTGAACGAGGTGTGAATGGCCATCTGGTCCCAGTGAAAGCAGTGGGAAAAGGAGGTACAATGGCTCTAAATCACCCTTACTTAAGTACACTAATTTGCAGGTTGAAACTGGACAATAGGCATTAGCATCCATTGTTTTGGCCAATGAATTCAAGGTCCTGTGCCTAGGTATCCACCCTAACACTTGAGGGACAGCAGAAGACACCTGACTTGGTCATGTGCCTTCAGGGCTTTCTTAGGCCAAACCCTCATTGTTTGCTCACTACCTTTAACCCCCAGACCTTGCTATAGTTGGAGGAGGAGAGCAGGGGTTTGAACTAATTTGGTAGGATTTATGCCCTACCAGGACACAGGGATAAAGATGTCATTGTCCCGCTGTGCTCAGCACCTGGCAGGCCTGAGCACAAGTATGGTCCCCACTGTAGAAGGACATGGACAGGCTGGAAAGCATCCAGAGAAGGGCCACAAGAATGATCCGAGGACTTGAAGACCTGTCATATGAAAGAAGGCTGAGAGAACTGTGTTTGTTCAGCCTTAAAAGGCTTAGGGAAGACCTCATAACCTGGGCTGCATCAAAAGTAGCATTGTCAACAGATTGAGAGAGGGGATTCTGCCACTTTTCTCTGGTGAGACCTCACCTGCAGTGCTGTATCAAGCTCTGGATCCCTCAACACAGGAAGGACATGGACCTGATGGAGCAGGTCCAGAGAAGGGCCACAAAAGTGATCAGGGAGTTGAAGCAGCTCTGCTACAAGGACAGGCTGAGGGAGCTGGGTGTGCCTTGTGGCCAGGAGGGCCAGTGTCATTCTGGAGTGTAATAAAAGGACTGTGGTGAAGAGGTTGAGAAAGGTTGTTCTCCGACTTTACACTGCCCTGGTGGGGCCACACCTGGAGTACGCTGAGAGAGGTTGCCCAGAGAGGCAGTTGAGGTCCCTTCCCTGGAGATACTGAATGCAATGCTGGGCAGAGCTCTGGGCAACCTGAACTAGTTGAGGATGCCCCTGCTTACTGCAGATTATATTCAGAAGTCCCTTCCAACCCAGACCATTCTGTATTCTATGATTCTCACCATGTACAAGTACTTAAAGGGTGGCTGTCATGAGGAGGGAGACTCCATTTGTACAAAGAGTCCCATGGTAGAGATGGACGGTGATGGGCATAAGTTGCTGCTAGAGAGACACCGACTGGATGCCAGAGGAAAAAACAACTTTCACCATTGAAACTATTGGACATTGGAATAAACTCCCAAGTGCAATGGTAGATTCCCATGCATTTGGCAGTTCAAAGGCCCAGCTTGACAGAGTGTTGGGCCAGCTACTTTTAACTATATTCTTACCCTGAAAGGTTGGACTAGATGATGCTTGAGGTCCCTTCCAATCTGGTATTATATGAATGTGTGAACCTGTCTACTCTCTCTTCCTTTTCTCTCAGTAGCTCTGTGCACACATTTCCTAAGCAATAGGCTCTGCCAGGAAGTCTGCTGTATGGGCAATGTTTGCATAGGTTTGTTCAGCAGGCCTGGATGTGGCTGGGAAACTCTCCTAAGATTTAACTAACATGAAGTGGAATGAGAGAGGATAACTTCATCAAAATAGAACTCAATGGAAGAAAAAAAAAATTAAAAGTGTGTATATTTGTTTTAAATATATATATATATACACATATACATATACTTGCCCAGTTTTTTCCTGACCTCTTAATTTCTTGGAGGTCTTTCTTTATCCTGGCCTGTAATCTGACTCTGGGAATTTGTCTTCCTTTGAATGTGTTCTCTCTGCCTGTCATTGATTCTGCCTTCTTGCTTTTGTTGAAAAAATGCTGTGTTCACAGCCCAGTTTCAACACATTATTATGTACCTTGCTGTGTCTGTGGAAAAAGCTGTCCTGTACACCATGGAATAAGAAGTATCTACCTCTTCATGCAGGTTTTGAAGGGAGGAAAGACAATGCAACTACTGTGTAATTTACATTTACTGCTATAGAATTTTAAGAATACTTTGAATTAGTTATGCAGGCAATGTACTGCTTATCTGCTTTGGGTTATTAGACTTCCCTGTATGAAAGTACTAGCTTTAGCTCTCTTAGGGGAAATCAGGTGAGGAAGAAGAAATAGTCAGTCTAAAAATCACCAGGACAGAAGACTGCCTCCAGGATTTGGGCTCCATTCTCCTTTGGTTAGTGGCACTAATTGTCTAATCTAAGTGTAATAAAGTCTTAAAAAACAGGTGGTAGAGGAGAGATAATGTCAAGAACACCTCAACGATATATTTTGTTTTGAATGACTGATTTAAAGCTAAGGAGGGATTTACCAGCCAGAAAAATTGTTCTTGAGTGCCTGTGGGTGAAGCTTTCTGTTTGGAGAAGACAGACAGATAGTTTCACGTTCTGAACACAAGCTGGTGTTTCCTGAAGCTACCATTTCCTTCAGGGCTTGCAACTCAAAGTTTGATCTGCTTGAAGAGAGGTAACAGCTGGAGGCTGTAACATGTGAAAGGCAGGATCATTTGAGAATCCTTGCATAAGCTCAGAAGTACTGTTCTCCTGCTACAAGGACATTTTACAAGGTTTAGCTTTTTCACACACACACACACACACACACACACACACCCTCCCCCAACTTTAAAAAAAAAAGAAGTTGTTTGTATTGCAGGGAACATAGATAAAACATCTGTAACTTCCCAGTGCCACTGCTGTGATGATTGAAGAAATCAGGGATGAGACCAGGAACTACCCCTGTGTTGTCTGATTTCTTTGATGCCTCAATCATAGCTGCCTTTCCCAAATTTCTGCAGGGACCAGAGAGTGGTGTTGAATGAAGCCACATGCAGTTGGCAGGCAGGTACTAGTGGTGTGCCCTAGGGATCAGTGCTGGGTCCAGTCCAGTTTAATATCTTCACCAATGATCTGCATGAGGGGATTGAGTCCTCCATCAGTCAGTTTGCATCCAACACCAAGTTGGAAACAAGTATGGATCTGTTAGGGGGCAGGAAGGCTTTGCAGAAGGACCTTGTCAGGCAGGACAGATGGGCACAGTGTAATGCTATGAGTTTTAACAAGTCCAAGTGTGTTGGTTTGAGCTAATTGGAGAATTTGAGTGAGAAATTAGACTATTGGCTAAGAGCGGTAAACACAGTGTGTTACTTCACCCACACCTTTACTGAAAAAGAAAAAAAAAAAAAAGTTGTTTTTAAGAACTGTTCTGAAGACAACAGATAGCAGATGGCTTCTGACCATTCTTGTTGCGGCTGTTTCTCTTGTATGGTCTCCTTTCCCTTTGTCTTGATAGCTAATTCAGAGTAAAACTACTAACTTTTCTCCTACCACTAATCTCCCTGGCTGAGCTACTTCAGCTTATCTGCAACATCAATTGGTGGTGAGATAAGACTGGGGAAAGGGGGAAAGGTGGTAGGGGGTGGTTGGTTACTCCTCTCTTGGAGATTTGGGTCTCTGGGAAGGGTGTGGTGTCTGTATTACCTTTTCATTGTACATATCTGTAAATATCTGTTACACCTTGTAAATATTTGCTTGTATATTGTGCATTGATGTAAATATAAAGCTTCATTTATTAACTTCCAGTGTTTTCTGAGTCTTAGCCGGGGTTTACGAAAGGTGGGGGGAGCAGGTAACTGCTAAACCACTACACCAAGTGCCAGGTTTTGTACTTTGGCCTCCACAACTTTGTGCAGTGCTACAGGCTGGGGACAGAGTGACTGGAGTGCATCCAGGCAGAGAGAGACCTGGGGGGACTAGTCAACAGCAGCTGAACATGAGCCGTCAGTGTGCCTAGGTGGCCAAGAAGGCCAATGGCATCCTGGCCTGTATGAGCAATAGTGTGGCCAGCAGGATGAGGGAAGTCCTTCTGTCCCTGTACTCAGCACTGGTTAGGCCACACCTTGAGTCCTGTGTCAGTTCTGGGCCCCTCAATTTAAGAAAGATGTTGAGGTGCTTGAACATGTCCAGAGAAGGGCACCAAGGCTGATGAAGGGCCTGGAGGCTGAAGGAGCTGGGGGTGTTCATCCTGGAGAAGATCAAGGTCAGGGCAGACCTCATTGCTCTCTACAACTACCTGAAGGGAGTATGTAGCCAGGTGGGGTTGGTCTCTTCTCTCAGGCACTCATTGACAGAATAAGAGGACAGAGTCTCAAGCTGTTCTGGGGCAGGTTTAGGCTGGATGTTAGGAAGAAGTTCTTCACAGCAAGAGTGATTGGCATTGGAATAGGCTCCCCGAAGAGGTGGTGGAGTCTCCATCCCTAGAGATGTTTAAAATGAGACTGGATGAAGCACTTGGTGCCATGGTTTAGCTGATTAGAAGGTGTTAGGTGATAGGTTGGACTCAATGATCCTAGAGGTCTTTTCCAACCTGGTTAATTCTGTGATTCTGTGAATTTTGAGAACGTTTGTTCACTTTTCTTTTATCATCTTTTCCTTAATTTATTGAAACATTCTTCAGAGTGAGAGTTAGTTCAATATTATTTCAAAACTGCAAGCCATTGCCTCAGGCAAATTGATGCCTTCCAGTGCTTTATTTTCTCAGCAGCTACATACAGAAAAAGATTGTTTGGCTTACCAAAATCTCCCAAACCCACCAGGAATGCAGACAGTGCTTCAACCAAAGGCATGCAGAATTATCAGCTTTCCCCCCCCCGCCCCCAATTAACAGGCTTTTCATCATAACTTGAAAATTAGTACAGTCAGTACTATGAAAGTAAATATTAGGTTGTTTCAGGTTCCTTCCCTCAGGCAGATGCAGCATCGTGCACTTAATTTTAATCTATAGATGCAAGGTACATTATTCCTGCTAAGTGCTTTATATATGAGATGAAAAATTCATAAAACGTGTACCATTATAGGTTTCCGAAAACATGTTATCACTAAAACTGTGAAAAAAAGATTGTCTTGAGGCTTACTAGGGATCTTGGTATCCCTAGTAAGAGAATTTGAAGTCTTCTCCTAGTAATCTTGGCACAGATAGTAACTACTCTTAATTTCCCTTGGTGACAGACCAGCAGGCATAAGTAAATCTGGGTGAGGACATTGGCATGTGGAGTATCTAAACAAATATTCTTTCAGTGAGCAGAAATATTTCAGGTGCAAAGATGATCCACAGGTCCTACAGCTGGGTTGAGCCAATCCGAGGCACAAATATAAACTGGGTGCAGAGTGGGTTGAGAGCGGCCCTGAAGAGAAGCACTTGGAGGCAAGCAGGTCAGGAGAGGGGATTCTGCCTCTTTGCTCTGCTCTGCTGAAGCCCCACCTGGAATACGGCATCCAGCTCTGGTGTCCCCACTGTGACAATGACATAGTTCTGTTGGAACAAGTCCAGAGGAGGCCACAAAGATGATCCAGGGGCTGGAGCACTTCTGCTAGGAGGACAGGCTGAGGCAGCTGGGATTGTTCAGCCTGCAGAAGAGAAGACCCCGGGGGGAGCTTAGAGCTGCTTTCCAGTACCCAAAGGGATCCTACAGGAAGTCTGCAGAAGGACTTTTTACAAGAGTGTCCAGTGACAGGACAAGGGAAATGGATTGAAATTGAAGGAAAGTAAATTTGGATTGGATCTTATGAAGCAATTCCTCACTAGGAGGGTGGCAAGGCTCTGGAATGGGTTGTCGAGAGAGGTTGTGGATGCCCCTGCCTGGAGATGTTAAAGACTAGGTTGGATAGGGCCTTGAGCAAGCTGGGCTAGTTGCCATGGCAGGAGGTTGGGTTAGATGATCTCTAAGGTCTCTTCCAGCCTGGGCCATTCTGTGATTCTTATGCTGTATAAATGCCAATGTTACTCTAGGTAGTTCAGGGAGAATTAGCAGTATTAAGAATAAATGGTAATTATTATTTTTGATTAAAAAGACCTTTCCTTTTAAGCACTTATGTTTGTTACACATACGTTACAGTTACAAAGTCACCATAGCAGTGCTTGCCCATGCAGTGTGGAAGGCACAGTAGTTACGTTGTAAATGAGATAAAATTTGAGTGTTTTCATAAATTTCATTACATATAATTAAAATGTTGAACTGTTTGCAAGGCAATAATTTATTTAGTAACAAAGATTCAGTTTCCAATATATGTTAGAATAGTACATCTTTTCTCTCTAGAATAAAGTAAGCAACCCAGGGGCTTGCAAATGAGTTCCTTACATCTCAGACAAGTCTTTCAGCAAATAGGAGGTGGTCTGTCTGGGCAGCTGTTGTATCTTTCATCCCAAACTCCTCCAGGCTCTTGCATGGAAACATGACCTTCTTCTGAAAATAAAGGGTTGTCTTTGTCAGATAAAAGCTTTCAAATGAAAACATCAGTGAAAATATTTCTGTCTTTTCTATAAAAAACTTGTATCAACAGCTTTTTATCTCTTGGAGGAAGATGAATGCTGTAGACAAGATAAGAAGGAAGAGCACAGTTTTGATATGGATAATGCTTTGTGTTTTAAACTTACACAACTATGAAGGGAAGAGCTGCGTGCTGGTATGGGTAGCCTTGTAATAGATTTTACTGTTTAAAACTGGAGTTCTAAGTATTAAATAAAGACTAATGAGGAAATAGTGGGGAAAATTTCCTTTAAGTAGATGGCAGATCATTGAGAGATCCAGTTCCCAGATCTATATGTGTAAATCCTAGTGATTGTTTGGTCTCATAAAGGCCAGCTTTCCTTCATGACGAAAAAGTTATTTTGCTCCATAAAATCTGTCTCTGTAGTTAATTCGTGACAGGTTTTAGTCTTGATAAGAGCAGAAAATATGGAAGGTTTATATCCAAATAATGGTAAGTTTTGGTAGGATTAAGATTAGCAAGGAGGTTACATGAGCAATGAATGGAGAGGTATCCTCAGGTACAGAAGTAAGGATTTGAAAATATATGGGAGAAAAGCTTTATTATTGATGATGAGTGGATCAATTAACTTCCTAGACAGTGGATAATAAAGTTCAGGAGCAGCAGCAGCATGGTTGGTCCTTGTTAGGGCCTGGGGATGACAAAGACCTCCTCTCCTTTCCAGACAGTTCTTCACTCCTGTGGCCATCAGGTCTAGGGAGGTTATTCTCCCTCTCTAATCTGCCCTGGTGAGACCACATCTGCAATACCGTGTCCAGTTTTGGCCTCCCCAGTTCAAGAGAAACAGGGGCCTGCTGGAAAGAGTCCAGCAGAGAGCCATGAGGATGACTGGGGGACTTGAGCATCTCCCCTACGAAGATAGACTGAGAGCCCTGGGGCTGTTTAGTCTGGAGAAGAGAAGGCTGAGAGGAGATCTGATCAATGTCTATCAATTTCTGAGGGGTGGGTGTCAAGTGGAAGGGGCCAAGCTGTTTTCACTGGTTAGCAGCAATAAGACAAGGAATAATGGCTACAAGTTGAAGCATAGAAGATTTCACCTCAACATGAAGAGAAACTTCTTTACAGTGAGGGTGACAGCCCTGGAATGTTCAACTCTCAGAGACTCCAATACTCTTCCGCTTCTAAGTTTCTCTATTCCCTATTCTTTTTAAAGGTCTGAGCTAGAAATCTAGCTCAAATGGCTGCAGAGGAACAAATGTAGTAACAGTCAGTGTTTAAAATAGTGAATTTAGCATGCCAGTGTTAAAAAATATAGGTGTTTGACACACAAGTTAATTTTTCAGCATTATGTGAATAATTTACAAGGTAGTGAACATTGTTTTCATGATGTCATTGTGTCTGCAAAGTAGGACAAAGAGTCATAAGCAGCACAAAGGGTCATATTTGAGAGGGAAACTAGAAATATAACATTGATTTGTTATTGTTTCTGAGTGGTTGTTTGGATTTCTGTAGGTAAGTTTTATCAGCTGCATTTCATTTAGACACAAACTAAGTATTCCAGCATTTGCAAGTTCCATAAAGCAGCACCTTGCAGCAGATGGCTCTGGATGTGTATTCGCTGCTCTGTCCACAGTGCACTCCGCTCACTGAACAGCACAAAGAGCAGGGGTTTTCTGCAAAGAAAAGAATTTGTTGAAACTGCTCTCCTGACTGCTAATTGTCCAATTGGTACAGAACTAAATGTAGCTGGAAAATGGTTGTCTCAGTCCAGAAGTGAGAGAATAAAAATGTCTCCATCCAGAGAGAGATATTTCTTTTTATATATTTCCATGTTGTGGAATTAAGGCACAAGCGAGACCAAATATCAAAAGTGAGACTATTTATTAAAGGATAAAGTGAATGGAACATCAAAAGAGAGAGAAGGGAAGACGGAGAGGGAAAAACAGGGAAAGACAAGCAGGAAAGGGATTACATTACCACTGGCCAGAGGAGGGGAGATAGAGTCTCCAAAGTCCAAGTCCTTTTCAGTTTGTGTTGCCCAGGGATGTTTTCAGTGAGTGATGCCTTCAGTGGAGTTCTCTCTAGCAGGCTCGGGTCTTTTTATGCAGTTTTTTTTAGTCACAGTCATGGGTATGTATCCAGGTGTAGCTAGCCAGGGAATCTTCCTGTGTATTCTCATGTGTTTGCAGGGGTTCGGCACCAGGGAAGGCCTCTACCCCCTCCTGTGCCTTTTACCTGTCCACACACCAATTACAGATCTGGGGCTAGTGAGGCCAAGTGGCAAATCTGTTGCATAGTGCAGAAGCCATTTACGCCATCCTCCCTTTCTGGGGTATCTGATGTGTAAAAATGGCCTTGTCTTTGTTGCACATTCTGGGAGTCCTTGTGCCTGCAGGCACTATCACCAGCAATGGGCTTTTGCCCCTTGCCACTTCACTTTTCACTTCTCCATTACACATCCCTGGGCATCCCTGAGCAGCTGTTGTCTCTGAGGAGCAAAGGTGATTTTTATCTTTGTTGATTTACATGTGCAAGAGAGAGAAGATTTAGTCTCGCACAGCAGTCTCCCTGTCCAGTGGAAATGTTTACCATTTCAGGAGAGTCTGACGCTTTTCACAGGCACAAGGGAAGTGCTTCATATGCTGTGCCGTTTGACTACACTTAGTTGTAAGGAACAAAGCCTTTAGCAGTGACAGTAAGGCATTTGCCATAATTAGAAATTACTGGAATGGTGCTTCTGGTTTCTCAGTATCTTTAATTTGTTTATGTCTTTAAGTTATTGATCCTTTAAGTCTTTTGCTTCAGTCTCCTCCTTTGAATATCTTTATCCTCTTTCCTCCTGCATCCACAGGATGGTTGATTCCAGTGCTCTTCATTTGATTTCTATAATCATTCTCAGTCATGTGTGAGGATGAATGTAGATTCGTTAGCAAATTTGGAAATCCTTATGTCAAGAAAAAAATGTGCAGAATTATCTGTCCATGAATTAAAACAACACTGTTACTGGGTTTATTTTATAAAGCACCTCTTAGACAGAGAGAAGTCCTCAGAGTAAATGAAATTAAAAGTGGGGGGAAAACTAACAAATGTTACAAAGCTACCATTATCTTTTATGGAGAAGTGCTGCAATCAGACTGCTCACATACTGTAGATATCTTCAGCATGCAAATTTGAGAGGACTGATCATCATAAATCTTAATTAATTCTGAGATGCCAAAGTTCTTGCAAGCGTTAATCCTCCTCACACTGATATGGGAGGAAGAGGCATTGTTATCTTCATTTCATAGAGAGAGATTTGAGGTAGGACCACTGTATTGATGTAGTGCACTCTGTCCTGGTCTCAGACTGAGGAAATTATTCTGCTTTCCATTTCCTGCTGTTCATTATTGCTTGCCAAACTGTTTTGTACTCAACATGCTATTGGCTCACAGAATCACACATAAATACTCTTCCTTTTGACAACAAGAATTCTGCAACTACTTTGCTACCCAAACTGGAGAGCCCACTCTGCAGCTACATCTCCCCACGTGCAATCACAATTTCTCTTTAAATAAAGAAATAGCATCTGAAGAATATTTATTATATATTAAGATAACTTTCAATTCAATATATTATCAAACAGAAATGGTCCTGTGCAACTTGCGTCTTCTCTGCTTATAGGAATGGTAAGAGAAATCCTTTTCAAGTTTCATTTATGCTATTTGATGGGAAATGTAATGTGTTAAATATTCCTTTGTACCACTGTTTTTTATGGCCTACAGAGAAACCTACAGAGTTCTTCCTATGTCATATGGAAGTAAGCCTTGCTTGCTTTTCTTTTTTTTTTTTTTCCTGCTATGTTTTNCTTTGTTTTTTTTTTTTTTTTTTTTTTTTTTCCTGCTATGTTTTTTTCTATTGGGAGTCTGTACAGCAAGGTCTGGAAATATAAATGGAAGACACTTGATAAAAAAACCCAAAACCAAACAAAACAAACAAACAAACAAAAAAACTTAGTCACTCTTCTGCCAGAGGGAGTTGAGATAGCCCAAGGTATTCAATCCCTTATCTAATATCTTTTTGAGCTTATTTTGTGTTTTTTGGGGAATCACGACTGCTTGGCTGCTCATAGGAACATCTTGCACACATCAATGAATCAGAATTGTGAGGGCTGGAAGTGACCTCAAGGATCATCCAGTTCCACCTCCCCTGCCATGGGCAGAGACATCTCACACTAGATCAGGTTGCTCAGAGCCACATCCAGCTTGGTCTTAAAAACTTCCAGGGATGAGGCTTCCATCACCTCCCTGGACAACCTGTTCCAGTGTCTCGTCACCCACATGGTGAAATACTTCTTCCTAACATCCAATCTGAATCTGCTCTCCTCTCGCTTGGATCCATTCCCCCAGTCATAACACTACCTGACACCCTAAAAAGTCCCTCCCCTGCTTTCTTGTAGCCCCCTTCATATACTGGAAAGCAAACTATTGGAATCAAGAGGGCAAGCAAGCTTTGTGATGCAGTTAACTCAGAAGGATATTCCCAGCAAGGTCCAAAAAGGCAAAGCTTGCTATAGGCCAACATTAATGGGATGAGTTTCAACAAGGCCAAAAAATCACATGAGGAGTGACTGAGGGAGCTGAGGCTGTTTAGTTTGAGGAAGAGGAGGCTGAGGGGAGACCTCATTGCTATCTACAACTACCCGAACAGAAGTTGTGGAGAGGCTGCTGCTGGTCTCTTCTCACAGGTAATTTGAGATAGAACAAGGGGGAATGGCCTCAAGCTGAGGTGGGGGAGGTTTAGACTGGATATTAGGAAAAAGTTTTTCATGGAGAGGGTGGTCAGGTGCTAGAATGAACTATCCAGGGAGGTTGTTGAGTCACCAACCCTGGATGTGTTTAAGGGTCATTCGGATGTGGTGTTTGGGGATATGGTTTAGAGTGAATCTTGTAGAGTAGAGTTTTAAGTTGGACTTGGTGATCCTGAGGGCCTTTTCCAACCTGGATGTTTCTGTGTTTCTGCAGGATATGGCAGAACAAAGGTTTGGGACTTACCTGGGAGTTTTCTTGCACACAGTGAAAACTAAAGTATTTCCAGGCCCTGCAGTTTCAGTCTTGGCAGACAGTTGTGCCAAAGATGTGCAGGTCAAGATGGGGGAGGTGTGAGTGAATGGACAGATGGGTAGATAAAGTCAGCTGTAGGCCATGCTACTTCTCTCCTCTGTAATGAAGGTGTTAAGCCTTGACAAGTCCAACCAAAGTATAGTATGTGCACAACAGGGCACTGCTGAATAGTGTGGACCAGTGATTGAAATATGAATTAAATGTCCTTATCTGTGTGACTAGCACCCTGCTTTATACCTGCATCAAAATAGTCTGAAGGCAGATTGTGTTGGTTTGAGCTAATTGCAGAATTTGAGTGATAAATTAGACTATTGGCTGAGAGAGAGTTAAACACAGTGTGTGTCACTTCACCAAGAGAAGAAAAAAAAGTTGTTTTAAGAGCTGTTCTCAAAACAATGAGATTAGCAGTTTGCTTCTGTCTGTGTCTAGCAGTGGCTACTTCTCTGGCATGATCAGTGACATGGACAGAGGAATCGAGTGCACTTTCAGCAAGTTTG
>VWZI01014209.1:3002-15823 GCA_013396835.1 Psilopogon haemacephalus
TTTTAGTGATGGTTCTCAACCCACTGCCCTGAAGCATCCTGGGGACAGAATAGTGCATCCAGGGTTCTGCAGAGATGGGCCATATCCAATTCAGATTCTGTCTGCCAAGGGGGAAAAATCAAGTGGTAATTCATGTGGTAGTAATGGCATGAGGGGTGGAGATAAGCTAGTAGGTAAAGACGTATCTGAGCATAGACAAGTCAATATACTGACTGAGAAAAAGCATGCTCAAAGAACAGAATGCATGCTCAAAGAACAGGATAAAAGAAAATCAGTGAATAAGTCAGCTCCAATAGAGGCACAACTGAAATGCCTCTACACTAACGCAAAGAGCATGGGGAACAAACAGGAGGAATTACAAATATGTGCAAGTCTTCAGGGTTATGATGTCATTGGCATCACTGAGACATGGTGGGATGGATCTCATGATTGGAGTGCAGAGATAGATGGGTATAGACTCTTCAGGAGGGACAGGCAGGGGAGAGGAGAAGGGGGTGTAGCCCCCTGGATTCAATTTTCACACACACTCTGAGATTTCATAAGAAGAATACTAGATTGCATAATACCTCTCTATATGAGATAAATAAGAAGATGTGATGCCTTTTTAAAAATATCTTGATAAAGGCCACTGCAAGTACTAAAAAGTACCATAGCATTTATGGAGTCATATGCTGAGTTAGTTAGCAATCATGAAAGTGCAGGAAGATACTGAAACAAAGAACAGACCTGCCTACACAGCACGTAACGTACAATCATTTTACAAGACAAACATTGCCTGCAACATTGCAGCACAGGCAATAGTCACACATGCTTATGCTAACTTGGCGCCCCTGCCTTTTAAAAACAAAAAAAGGGGGGATTCTACATTGTACAGAGAGATTCAGCCTAGAAAGGGCCAATAGATTTGTTAGTGTAGGGAAAGGATATGCTTGTGTTTTGTCACCTACAGGTCCTCAGTGGGTACCAGCAAGAAAAAGTTAGGCCATATCAGGACCTGGAGAGACAAGTTCCTCACCTTGGTACCCCAAGCATCTCAGCTGACAATGCAGAAATGGATGCATAGGCAAAACACCTCTAGGAAGTCCACAGTCACCAGCACCTTCAAAAACATTGATGCATTCTGTTGTGGTTATTCAGCCCACACAAATCTGCCTCTGTCTTGCCATGACAGCCATTTGTCACCAGACCAGGCAGATGAGGCTTTGCATGGGCAGCCAGGTGAAAGGACTGGGGCTAAGCAAGTACCTCGTACTGTGGTCAAGGGCAAGGCTGGATTGTCTTCTGTGTTTGCAACCATGAAGATCCTCTAGCTCCACTGCTGGCTGCAACCCAACAGGTGTTGCTTATTGGAGACACAAGTTGTACCAGACCTTGACATGAGGGATGGATTTCTCTGTCATGAAGAGTCATCCAGGAGGGGAGAGCAGGCCCAGCAGCCTTTGGTTGGCAAAGTCCCATGAACCTGAAGTCCCTGCTTTGATGGTGATGGCCAACAAAGGCTGTGCCCAGAAACCTAGAATCAACTAACCTAAGACTGATCATATGCTATGATTGATCTGAGACTGACTGCGTGTAAATTAATCCAGAAGACATCTAAATCAGGATGGAGAAGCATGCTTTTCATGGACTCAAAAATTGAAAACAAAAAGGGGAAATATGTTGGAACTTGAGGATTAGCTAAATGGGTTAGATTGTATAGTTTTTATCATTGATGTTGAGATTAGATTGGCAAGAAAAAGAACCAAAAATTTTTGGGATGGTTATTATTTGCTATAATTTCAGCTGTAATTATATTAGCTACTGAATCTGTAGCTGTTGTTGCTTTGTGAGGCCTTAACAAATGTTACCAAAGAACTGAATACTCAAGAATCAGTCACAACATGAATGCGACATGATACTTCAAAACAAGAACTTCAAGGCCAGTTACAGCAGCTGCAGCAGCTACAAACTGAATCTGTACATCAAATGCTTTGGGATGATCTGTCTTGGATAACTCCAAAGTATTGGCTTATTGTTTTAAATCTTTGAACATGGTTTTTTATTCAGCTTGCATTTATTATGTTCATAATTTGCACTGTAGCTTTCAGTGTAGGATTTTACTGTATAAGATCAGTTAGAGTCATAAACAAGTTATGTTCTCTTTAATAGTTAAAAGTGAAAGGAGAAATTGTGGAAACACAAGAAAGAAAAATAATGAGCTGTGTAGAAAATAATCCTTCCTAATTCCCAGAAGTCACAGGATGCCAACTCAGTGGGAGAGAAGTAGAGGAAGATACAGGTGGTACAGGAAAACAGGAGATGAAAATGAAGAGTTTGTTAGAAAAACAAGGGTGAACATCATCTGTATTATGTTAATGCTTTGTCTTATAGTATAAAAAGGAGCTCTATGGGATTCTGCTTTTGCCCCAGTGGAGTCCAGCCACATTTCTCTATACCAAAGCACCAGAAAAGTCATTGTAGAGCACCAGAAACTCAATGCAAGCCTTCCTGCAACTCTCCTGAGGCAGGATGACATAGCATGTGTCTCCTGGATATTCCAGCCATATACCTTTGGTCATATTGGATGACAGAGCACTGGAACAGGCTGTCCAGAGAGGTTGTGAAGTCTCCTTTTCTAAAGGCTTTCAAAGACAACCTGGATGTGTTCATGTGTGGGCTGCCCTATGTGCCCTAGGAAGGTTTAACCCAGTGATTTCTGGAGGTCCCTTCCAACACCTGACATTCTATGATTCTGTGATCATCACTTTCTGGGTTTTCAGCAGCCACACACACCACCACTTAAGCAGTGTTCTACCTGTCACCTTTCACAGAATCACAGAATTAACCGTGTTGGAAAAGACCTCTAGGATCATTGAGTCCAACCAATCACCTAACTCTTCTAAGTGCCTCATCCAGCCTCCTCTTAAACACCTCCAGGGATGGTGACTCCACCACCTACCCAGGCATTCCAATGGGCAATCACTCTTTTCATGTAGAACTGCTTCCTAACATCCAGCCTAAACCTGCCCTGGTGCAGTTTGAGACTGTGTCCTCTTGTTCCGTCACTAGGTGCCTGGGAGAAGAGACCAAACCCCATCTGGCTACAACCTCCTTTCAGGTAGTTGCAGAGAGCAATAAGGCCTCCCCTGAGCCTCCTCTTCTCCAGCCTGATCAACCCCAGCTCCCTCAGGCAATCCTCAGCTCCCTCAGCAGCCTTGTTGCCCTTCTCTGGACATGTTTCAAGCACCTCAAAATCTTTCTTAAATTGAGGGGCCCAGAAATGGACACAGTACTCAGGGTGCAGCCTAACCAGCACTGAGTACAGGAGCAGAATTACCTTCCTAGTCCTGCTGGCCACACTATTCCTGATACAGGCCAGGATGCCACTGGCCTTCTTGGCCACCTGGGCACATTGCTGGCTCATGTGCAGTCACCTGTTGACCAGTACCACCAGGTCCCTCTCTGCCTGGCTGCTCTCCAGCCACTCTGCACCCAGCCTGTAGTGCTGCATGGGGTCATTGTGGCCAAAGTGCAGAACCTGGCACTTGGACTTGTTAAAACTCATGGCATTGGACTGTGCCCATCTGTTCAGCCTGTCCAGGTTCCTCTGCAGAGCCCTCCTGCCCCCAACAGATTGACACATGCTTCCAATGTGGTATCATCTGCGAACTTACTGATGGTGCACTCAATCCCCTCATCCAGATCATCAATAAAGATATTAAACAGAACTGGATCCAGCACTGATCCCTGGGGCACATCACTAGTGACTGGTCACCAGCTGCATGTGGCACATTCATCACCACTCTCTGGACCTAGCCATCCAGCAGGTTTATAACCCAGCACAGAGTGCCCCTGTCCAAGCCATGGGCTGCCAGCTTGGCCATGAGTTTTTTATGGCAGACAGTATCAAAGACCTTGCTGAAATCCAGGTAGACTACATCCACAGCCTTCCCCATGTCCACCAGGTGGGTCACCTGGTCATAAAAAGAGATCTAGTTGTTCAAGTGGGACCTGCCCCTTCTAAATGCATGCTGGCTGGGTTTGATGCCCTGGTCACCCTGTAGGTGCCCTGTGATTACACTCAGGATGAGTTGTTCCATTATGTTGCATGGCACTGAGGTCAGGCTGACAGGTCTGTAATTTCCCAGGTCCTCCTTCCGACCCTTCTTGTGGATGGACACCACATTGGCCAGCTTTCAGTCTTCAGGGACCTCTCAAGTGAGCCATGACTCTTGATAAATGATGGAGAATGGCCTGGCGAGCTCATCTGCCAGCTCTCTGAGCACCCTAGGATGGATCCCATCTGGTCCCACAGACTTTCACTCACTCTGTTATTTTAGGAACCACATGATATTTTTAACAGGGATTCTGTCTTTCCCAGCTTCCATCTCCCTCCTCACAATGACATTTTCCTAATTAAATAAAACTGGGTAGTGTACACAAGAAAATTATTACCCACACAGTTTTAGTGCAAACGGGTTTAAGGCTACAATCACAGTGGAGAGGCAGGGAGGTTTAATCATCACTACTAAATTGCGTCAGTTGCAGGTTCAATACTAGTTTCTGGTCAACAAATCACAAGATTTTATCATGTGGTCAGTTTTCCTGGGCAAACACTTGAGATAAGAAGCACGGGACTCTTGTAGATACTGAAACTCAGAGAGATGAAACTCATCTGTTGAAGAAGGGATCTTCACTCCTGCATACATGAGAAAGCAGAATCTAGCAACAGCTTGAAGAATGAGTGGACTGGACTTAATTGCCACATTTGACTGCCCCAGGGGTGGAGACATGCCATTTGAGACATATGTGGACTGATCCAGATTGTGCCAAGAGGGACTTTAAGAGAATCTGCAAGGATTTGAGTGAGGATGGAATGGGACTGTTCATTATTTGATGTTGAGTGCTGCTGAGCACAATGCAGATGAGATGAAAGTTCCTCTGTTTGTGAAAAGGATCTATTAGAGAAAAAAATGTATGGGTATTTTTCTGCCTTTAGGTGGGGATACAACCTGTCCTAGGAGTGTTGTTTTTGTTTCTTTTTTCTAATGGGGGAAGTCCAGGACATGTATGCTGGGTGATGCAGAAGGTTGGTAAGTTCAAGTGTGTTCCACAGAGGAGTTTGATTTTGATTGAGAAGAAGTCTGAGTTTAAAGTATGTACAAGTTATTATTAAGTCTTTTTCATGTAACAGATGTCATCTGAGAAGTCCCATTTGATGAGAAGAAGAATTGTGTCTAGGATATGAGTGATAGATCAGATTGAGGAAAGTATTATAAAGATGATTTGAACGGCACCATTTACTATATAAAATATGATTCTAGTTAGATGAGCAGAAATTATGGGATTGAATAAGGGGTGGAATNCTAGGAATGGCAGAGGCATGGGGGGAAGGACTTGTAGCATTGGGGTTTATAGATTTAGTTATGGGATGGGAATAAAATTCCGGGAATAAAATTCAAGGGGGTTGCTATAACCTCTACATCTGCTCTGTACCTTTTTCATGCCTTTCTCTATCCAAAATATAATTCTGTTATTTTCTCTAATTCATTTGAGAGTTTTTCTTCTGTTGGTAGTAAAACCACAACACTTCTTCTTGCTGGTACCCACTGAGGACCTGTAGGTGACAAAACACAAACACATCCTTTCCCTACACTAACAAATTTATTGGCCCAGGCACCAGGTCAGGTTTAGGCTGAATGTTAGGATGAACTTCTACATAAAAAGAGTGATTGCCCATTGGAATGGGCTGCCTGGCAAGGTAGTGGAGTCGCCATCCCTGAAGGTGTTTAAGAGGAGGCTGGATGAGGCACTTAGTTAGAAGGGTTATGTGATTGTTTGGACTCAATGATCCCAGAGGTCTTTCCCAACATGGTTAATTCTGTGATTCTGTGAATCATAGAATTGTTTTGGTTGGAAAAGACCTCTAAGATCATTATGTCCAACCATCAGTATAACACCACTATGGCCATTATATCATCTCCCAAACTGCCATCTGCACTACTTCTTGTACAGCTTCAAGGATGATGGCTCCACCACCTCCCTGGGCAGCCTGTTTTCCCTGGATTATTACAGCTCACTCTCAGAACCCTCATTATCTACACACAGACTTGAGGGAAAGTAACACAGAAAGACTCTGCGTTGTGATAGAGATTATGAGATTATAAAATGCACAATTACATTAGTCTATTTGCAGAAATGAGAAGCAGAACGAAAAAGCAACAGCAGAAGCCAACAACCTATCTGCCCCACTCCCTGAGATGCATCTAGCCCAGCTGAAAAGACCAACACCCCTAATCCGGAAACTTAAAGCAGCAACTAGAATAGGAAGCCTCTCATTTTACAATCTGAACAAAGTTCTAGTATTTTGGTGGCATTTGGAAGCTGGCGTGACTCTCATGGGTTCAACCTGCCAAGCCATCAGTTCCACACAGTCCAAAAAACTCAGCTGTTCCACTCCTCCATCCAGCTGAAGGCAGGGCCTCTCTAACTCACATTGTAATCACTTGCATCTTGTGAAGTAGTATCAGCTTGTCTGCTTTCTTCGGGTGACTTTCCACTGGAAACTGGGCAGCATTCTTCTGGGGAGAATTGCCTTGCAATTCACAGACTTGTGCAGCTGGGACTGAAGTGAGGTCTCCATCCCATGGTCATGTAAGTAAAACCAGAGAGTACACTGTGGTGTCTACCTCCTAGATTCTCTCTCTCAGAAAGAGAAGGTCCTAATAGCTGAAACAAGAAACCATACCTATGGATAATAAGACACGTTCTCTTGGATTCACTCGATCATCTGTGACAATTCTTTCACAGCTGAAACACAGGCCTGCACAGAGGAAGAGAGACTTCCCTCACATAGCTGTGGCCTGCTATTCATTTCATCCAGTGTTTGTCCTTGGACATCTTGCAAAGCCAGAGATAAAGATCAAGTAAGCACCCCTAATGATAAAAATAAGTAAGCACTGCTGGCTCTTTCTTTTCTTCCCAAGATGACCTTGATTCATCCTCATCTTTTGCCAGACAATCAACCTTCCATGTATATTTCTTTTGCTAGCTGACACTGGCATGGGATGGTTCTTTGTTGTGTCATGACTGTTGGTGTGTCTGTAGGCGAAGAAACCTTCTCTTGCCCTAGAGCACACTAAATGATGATGAGAAGTCATGGGCAGGGCCGAACATATCACAGTGATTTCTGTCTCCAGGAAGCTTTTGGGCTGACAATAGACTTTTTCCAAACATTTCACCATCTTGTCAGGATTTTGCACTTGCTCAGGGATGAAATTCCAAACCACCAGAGGTGACCATCACTGTAGGCACTCCTCCACACTCTCCTACACACCCTACCACTCATAATTACCCAGCCTTGGGCCAGATCTCTCAGTAATATTCTTTGAAGTGTCCTGCATTCTCTGAGCAATACCTGGCATTCCAGTAACCAGCACAGCAATAGCACAGCACTAACCTGTCCCCAGAAGGTGGTGCTCAGCACTACAGCAAGCACATATGGGATCCTAGCACATTGGCTCCAACCACCCCCGGAATGAAAATACACCAACATTGTGAATGCACCAAAGGAAAAAAAAAAAGTATGAAAAACTCTGTTACCAAGCCTCAAGCCTTAAATTTAATACACTTGTTATCTCGACCCTTTTGTCTCCCACCAAAACTGATGTCCTACTTACAACAGCTTCTTTCAAGCCCTACATTGGGTGCCAAATATAGATTGTCCCAGGTTAACACAGCTTGCTCTCACAAGTCTCGCAAGTCACACAGATGCAAGGGAAAGTAACACAAAACAACCTCTCTGGGTTGAGATAAAGACAGTTTAATGGGATAATAAGATGCACGATTACCCTAGCCTATTAGTAGAAAGGAAGAGCAAAATGCTAAATCAGTGGAAAAGACCCACACTCCAAACCCACAACCCAAAAGCACCAACCTGATCAGGAAGCCTCTTATGTCACAATTGGAACTTCAAGGCCCATGATACTTTGCTCCAGACAGCACTTACACTTTGAAGTTGGCATGACACCATCATGGTATTGAGTATCAGCAGCATTCAACTCATGACATTATTCCAGTACCTGAGCACTCTCTCCATAAAGAATTTTTTACTAACATCCAATCTAAATCTCTCCTGGCATAATCTCAGACTATTTTCCCTCATCCTACCACCTGTTAATAGAAAGAGACAGAAGTCCATCTAAATACAACCTGCTTTTGGATAGTTGTCTTCCCTCAGCCTTCCATTCTCCAGATTAAACAATCCCAGTTCCTTTAGCCATTCCTGCTAAGACTTGTTCTCTAGACCCTTCACCAGCACTGTTGACCTTCTCTGGACACAGTCCAGCACCTCAATGTTCTTCGTGTAGTGAGGAGTCCAAAACAGAAGACAGTATTCGAAGTGCAGCCTCAACAATGCCAAGTATAGGGGCACAGCTACATACCTGCTCCTGCTGACCACTTTATTCCTGATACAGGCCAGCATGTTTTGGCCTTCTTGACTATCTGAGCACGTGGCTGGTTCAGGTTCAATTTGCTCTCAATCAAAATCCCCAGGTCCTTTTCTGCCAGGCAACATTTCAGCCACTCTACCCCAAGCCTGTAGTGTAGCATGAGGTTGTGGCCCAAGTGCAGGATCCGGCATGCAGCTTTGTTACTGCGCATACAATTGACCTCAGCCTATTAGTCCAGCCTGTCAAAATTTCTCTGCAGAGTCTTCTTACCCTCAAGTAGATCAACACTCATGTCCAACTTGGTGCCATCTGCAAACAGGATGACAGGTTTGTAGTTCCCCACATCCTCCTTCCAGTTCTTCTTCTAGATAGGTGTCACTTTTGCCAGTTTCCAGTCATCTGGGACCTCCACACTTATCTAGGATTGCAGACACAGTCTCAAGCTGTGCCAGGTCAGGCTTAAGCTGGATATTAGGAAGAAGTTCTATACAGGAAGAGTGACTGCCCATTGGAACGGGCTGCCTGGCAAGGTGGTGGAATCACCATCCCCAGAGGTGTTTAAAAGGAGGTTGAATGAGGCACTTAATGTCTTTGTTTAGTTGATTAGAAGGATTAGGTGATAGGTTGGACTCACTGATCCTAGAAATCTTTTCCAACCTGGTTAATTCTGTAATTCTGGGATTTTGGGATTGCTAGTAAAGGATGGAAAGTAACTTGGTGAGCACTTCTGCCAGCTCCCTCAGTACTGGGTGGTGTATGCCGTATGGCCCCATAGACTTACATATGTTTCAGTGGTGAAGCAGGTAACTGATGCTCTCTGCTTGGACTATGGGTGCATTTCACTCCCCATCCCTATCTTTCAGCTCAGGGGACTGGGTATCCAGTGAACGACTGGTCTTACCACTAAAGACTGAGGCAGAGAAGATGTTGAGTACCTGTGGTAGTTTAAAACTAATACTCTAGCCTAATTCTGAATTATAAACAAGAAATTGGAACTTTCTGGATGTATTTGAGTAAGAGGTAAATAAAGCAAGGGATTGGATACAAAAGAACAGTAACAGACATAACCATATAATTCCATTGGATTGTGGATTAGGATACAATTTGCTGCACAACCTGTTCTTTGTTTTTCCTTTTCTGTTCTTAACTCTGGCTGCTGGCTGGTGCTTTTGCATGGCTTTGTTGACCTTGTGTTATGTATTATGCAAAAATAATAATAAATATTATTTTTTATATGCAGGTGAAGACTGTTAATAACTATGAAAATTGTTTATAAAGTCGTGCCAGAAAACTTATTTAAAATGTTTGAAACACAGTTTGGAAACTTATACACACAAGGAACAGGCAAAACTAGAACACTTTAAGAAATAACTAGCAAATGCAAATAAAACTGGAAAGAGGTTCGTAGATTCAATTATACCTCTTGCTCACGAGAGGACTTGAGAGGCTCCTTTCTGCTACTAAAGCAGAATGGCACAATAGAACCCAGTTACAAAATTTCTTAGAGGCTTTGAATATTTACTCACAAAATAGTATCAGGCAGTACAAAAAACTTGAAGGGAATTCTGTCAGTGTCTTGAAAGTTTTTGCAGGCAAAGCAGAGCATAACATGGCACAGTAAGGCAGGCAAAGTAAAATGAAAGCAGCAAAAGCATGTGGCAGAAGCTTACTTGTTTTGCCCAAATGTAATGGCCACTGTGGCCACACAAATTCACCAATCAGAATGGCACTTTGCTAAACCTGACAATATTAGATGAAGTCAGGAGCTTGCTTTCCCTTATTTGGGAGGAACAAGTCTGGGCAAGTCTTGGACTCTCAAAGTGAGTTTCTCCAAGCCTTTTTTCTTCCCCCAGTGCATTGCTTCTTTCTCCCCCCCAGCAGAGGGAAGGGACCGCGGCATCATGCCCGGGCAAGCCAGGACATGTATCTTCCATGACACCTTGGCTGAGGCTGTTGTTATGGCTAAGTAGATAGCAGCAGGACTTTTCTTTTTTCTCTCTGGGAGGAGAGCTATTCCCTTTTCCCTTGTCCAGAGGCATAGGGGAACAATTCAAGGGGGTCCTTGTGTTGTTTCTGAATTGTAAATGTATTTTGCACATATACATTGTATTTTATGCTTCTAGATTTTAGCTTGCTTCTAAATATAGCTTCATTTTGCTTCCAAACCTTCAGAACTAGTCTGGTGATTTGAGGGTAATTTCAACCCACCACAGTACCTCAGCCTTTTCCTCATCCTTGACCACTATATACCCCCCTGAATCCATCAAAGGGACAAAAATTCTCCTTAGTCTTTCTTTTGTTGCTAATAAGTTTGCAGAAGCATATCCTGTTCTCTTTAATAGATGAAGCCAAATTAATTTGCATTTGGGCTTTGGCCTTCTCATTTGCTCCCTTCATACCCTCATGACAATCTTGTAGTCCTCCTTCTTCCATCAATCACAAATTCTCATTTTCTCCATAAGCAACAACCAGACCTCTCTGTTCAACCAGTCTAGCTTTCTTCCACACCTACTTGACTTTTGGCATATGGAACATCCTGTTCCCGTGCCTTTAAGAGTTCTCTCTTTAACAGTATCTGGCTTTCCTGGACACCTTGACCCCTCAGGACTACCTCCCAAGGAACTATGTCCACCAGTCTCTAAAACAGTCCAAAGTCTGCCAGGTGGAAGGTCTGCCGGCCTCCATGTTTATTTCAACATTAAGACCTCTAACATTTCTTGATCCCTACACTCAAGATGGCCCCAAATGTAACACTGCTCACAAATAAAAGATCCAGCATGGAACCATCTGTAGATGGCTCTATCACCAGCTGTGTCAGGGAGTGCCATGGATTAAGTTGACCCTGCTGCTGTTATTCATATCATGCTGTAGTCATGCCAGTTTCAAGTGCTAATTGTAGCAAAGCCTGAAGTTCAGATTGGAGCACAGGAGGTCTCCTCTTCTGGTTGCTGCTTCTGTGTTCCGGGTTCTTGAGTGTGGGCTCTTTTTCTGCAGGCAAGGTGGTGAACTGGAGAGGAGTCAGAAAGCTGCTGGATTTGGTTTTCTCTTTTATACTCGAGGGTTTTTTGCCCTCTGCATTTCACTGTGTTTCTTCTGCAAATAGACTAAGCTAAGGTAATCATGCATTGTATTATTAGACTGATTTGCTAAGGTAGTTATGCATTGTGCTTAGGATATCTCACATTACATTAAACTTTTATCTCTTTATCTCAACCCTGGGTTTTTTTGTGTTCTTCTTCCCCTCACTTTTGTGTTGAGGGAGCAGGCAGGTTAGCCCTTGCATTAAGCCATTACAGGAAGTTATCTTCCACACACTCTAGGGACCTCTGGGACTGTATTTTATTTCCAGCAGGCATCAGGGAAGTTGAAACACCTAACAAGAGCAAGGGCCACCAATCATGAGACTTCTGCCAGATACCAAAAGAATATTTTTCCGTCTCCTCCTCGTGGCTGGGTAGTCTATAACAGACTTCCACCAGGGTATCTGCTTTGTCAGCCTTCCCCCTGACTCTTACTCATAAACACTGGACACTGTCATCCCCATCATCAACCTCAATGCAGTCAAAACACTCCCACACAGAGTCTCCTTAACTCTTTTAAAGTAGTTAAAACTCCACAGGATTGGATAGAGACCTTACTCAGCATTATGTTCACATAATTGACTCTCAGCACTAAGAAGCTTTAACCTTCCAAGCTCCAGATGAGAGACTGGCAGGAGGGACAAACAGATCATAGAATCATACAATGGTTTAGGTTGGAAGAAACCTTAAAGATCATCCAGATCCAACCCCCCACCATAGGCAGGGACACCTCCCACTAGATCAGGTGACTTAAGACCTCATCTAGCCTGGGATTGAACACTTCCAGGGAGGGTGCAGCCACAACCTCCCTGGGCAACCTGTTCCAGTGCCTCACCACTCTCACTGTGAAGAACTTCCTCCTAACATCCCGTTCAAATCTTCCCTCCGCCAGTTTGAACCAATTCCCCCTCGTCTGTCATTACAAGACCTTGTGAACAGTACCTCCCCAGCCTTCCTGTAGGCCCCCTTCAGATACTGGAAGGCTACGATAAGGCCTTCTCAAAGCCTTCTTTTCTCCAGGCTGAAGAGCCCCAACTCCTTCAGCCTGTCCTCATAGCAGAGGTGCTCCAGCCCTCGGATCATCTTTGTGGCCCTCCTCTGGACTCTCTCCAGCAGTTCCATGTCCTTCTTGTGCTGGGGGCTCCAGAACTGCACACAGTACTCCAGGTGGGGTCTGAGGAGAGCAGAGTAAAGGGGGAGAATCACCTCCCTTGCCCTGCTGGTAATACTTCCCTTAAAGCAGCCCAGGCTGAAAGAGTTGGGACTTTTTAGCCTGGAGAAGAGAAGGCTTCGGGGAGACCTTATAGCA
>VWZI01014210.1:0-19170 GCA_013396835.1 Psilopogon haemacephalus
CAGGGCAGAGTAGAGGGGGAGGAGAACCTCCCTCGATCTGCTGGGCACACTCTTCTTAATACCTCAGGATTCCATTGGCCTTCTTGGCCACAAGGGCACATTGCTGTCCCATGGACAATTTGTTACCCACCAGGATGCTGAAGGGTCTGGAGCACCTCTCTGGTGAGGGAAGGCTGAGAGCCCTGGGGCTGTTTGGCCTGGAGAAGAGCAGCCCCAGAGGCGATCTGAGCAATGTTTATAAATATCTGAAGGGTGGGGGGCAAGAAGGCTCTTGTCAGTGGTGCCCAGGAGCAGGACAAAGGCAACGGGCACAAGCTGGAAGCCAGGAGGGCGCAGCTGAGCAGGAGGAGAAAGTTGTTTGTTGTGAGGGTACTGAGGCCTGGAGCAGGCTGCCCAGAGAGGTTGTGCAGTCTCCTTCTCTGGAGACTTTCAAGACCCATCTGGATGCATTCTTGTGTGACCTGCCCTGAGTGATCCTGTTCTGGCAGGGGACCTCTGGAGGTCACTTCCAACCTCTGCCGTTCTGTGATCCTGTGACACAGCTCTGGCAGGTGCTGTGAGAGACAAGGAGAGGTCACAATGCTGGCAGAGGCTGCCAGCACCACCTTAATCCTCTCTCCTCTGCTGCAGGGTGACAGTGGAGGTCCTCTTTCATGCCAGGACAGGAAGGGGCCATACTTCTGGCTGGTGGGAGTGACCAGCTGGGGGAAAGGCTGTGCCAGAGCCAGGCAGCCTGGCGTCTACACCTCTACACAGCACTTCTACGACTGGATCCTGGTCCAGATGGGCCTGTCCACAGAAGCAACAGCTCCACCCCCACCTCAGACAGCCTCCGTCTCCCCCCCCAGCCAGCCACCGACGGAGCAGGCCTTGGCTGAGTCCTGTCCCTTCCCACGCAAGAAGCTGCTGGAGTTCTTCAGCCTGCTGCAGGAGCTGCTGCAGAAGCTCAGGGGCAGCAAGGCCTGAGCGTGGGGGATGAACGGGGTGGAGACCAGGCTGCAGAGTGCTGACCTGCAGGCAGCCTCAGCAGCCACCTCTGCCCTGCCCAGGCTGTCCAGGAGCACCCCAGTGCTTACCTTGACCCAGATCTTGAAATAAAGTGGCCAGTGTCCCAGCTTACCAGGCTTCAGCTCCCCTCAGTCTCCTGCACAAGGACTTTCAGCAGTTACCTGCTGTCAGGGCTGCTGGCGAAGGATGCTCCAGGACTCCCATGCAATTCAATTTGAATTAGCAGAGGCAGTTTATTGCCCTTTACACATGTGTTTATATAGACTGAGCACCGAGCACCACGCCTTCAAATATTCATGCATTAACATGACCCAGGGAAGCACAACCCCCCTCATTAATACGCATGATAGCCTGTTATTCTCTAACCAGATGTTTCACTATCTCTTACTCCATTGTGGGAGGTAGTTGCCATGTTATGAGACTCAGAGACCTGTATTAGCTTGTTTCCCTCAACTGTGTGAACCAAGGCCAGACTGCTCATTATTTCACATTCCCACAACCTGCCAGCTGTGACCACCTGGCACAGCATTGCCCCACCACCCCCTGGCGACACTTGGTGCTGGGCAGCAGAGCGTGCCCAGGAGACAAGTTGACTCTCTGAGGCCTTCTGCTGCCTGCCTTAAGCAGCTGTGGGACAGCACCTTCCTTCCATTTTCAACACACAAAGCCCCCAGTCCTGGTGCCTCTTCAGGGGGCTCTCAGAGCAGCTCTTCCCATGAGCCTGCCCTGTCCTCCTGGGGCCCAGGCTGCACACACAGCTGGGTGCCTTAGGTCTTTCCACAGCAGCCAGGATGGCTGAAGGGAGTTCCTGTGCCTTTTGTGAGCTTGGAGGGTGCTGCTCTTCAAGTCACTGCTCTCTGCCCTCCAGGAACCTCATGTGGTGGTAGAGTCCCCATCCCTGGCGGTGCCCAAGAAACTTGTGAGCATGGCCCGTTGAGACATGGTTTAATGGCCATGGTGGTCCTAGGTTGAAGGTTGGACTCAGTGCTCCTAAAGAACTTTACCAGTTGAAGCATTTCCTTCATTCTGTGACTTGGACCTGCTCTGCAGATGCTACTTACGTGGTTGGTCTCTGCTTCTCTCCCAGAGCTTCCTTGCAACCCTACAACTGGGGAAATGAGGCTGGATTTCCAAAGCCTCAGCACAGACAGGGATCTGCTGAAGCAGGGCCAGAGGAGGCCACAGCAATGGTGGCAAGGCTGGAAGCCCTCTGCTGTGAGGCCAGGCTGGGAGAGTTGGGCTTGTTCAGTTTGCAGAGGAGAAGGCTGCAGGGAGACCTTCTGGAGGCCTTGCAGTGCTTCAAGGGGTCCAGCAGAAAGCTGGAGACAGAGTTTTGAGCAGGGCCTGTTGTGGCAGGACAAAGGGGGATGGTTTGAACTGAAAAAGGGAGATTGAGAGTGGAGAGAAGGGAGAAATGTTGGATACTGGCCCAGGTTGCCCAGAGAGGTGGGAGCTGCCCCATGGCTGGCACCATTGCGGGTCAGGGTGTCAGGGCTATGAGCAGCCAGCTTTGGTTGGGAATGTTCCTGCTGAGTTCAGGTGGGTGGACTTTAAGGTTTCTTCCAAGCCAAACCAGTCTGTGATCCATCCTGTGACTTCTGTACCGGTGGGTAGTTGAGTTAGCCTGGGAGCCTGGACCATCAGTGCAAGTGAGCTGTGGGAAAGTCTCTTGGCATTCTCCAATTCTATCTACACTGTTCTGTGCACAGAGACTGGGAAAAACTGAGGAAAATTGGTGAAAATACTGTCCCAACAGAGAAATAAGTTTGGTTACTACCTAAGAAGGGGCAAGGAAATGTTACAAAATCATAGATCATATGATCATTGATCATTTATAATCATTGATCTAAATGATCATAGATTATTTAGAGCAGAAAAGATCACAGAATCCTAGAATGGGTTCGGTTGGAAGGCACCTTCAAGACCATCCAGCTACAACCCCCTGCCGTGGGCAGGGACACCTCCCATCAGCCCAGCTTGTTCAAGGCCTCATCCAGCCTGGCCTTCAACACCTCCAGGGAGAGAGCAGCCACAGCCTCCCTGGGCAACCTGTGCCAGTGTCTCCTCACTCTCAACAATTTCTTCCTCATCTCCACTCTCAGTCTCCCCTCTCCCAGCTCAAAGTCATTGTTCTCATCCTGGCACTCCCAGCCATTGTCAGAAGTCCCTCCCCAGCTCTCCTGGAGCCCTTTCACGTACTGGAAGGCAGCTCCAAGGTCTGCCTGGAGCCTTCCGGGGTGAACAGCCTCAACTTTCCCATCCTGTCCCCGCAGGGATGATCAAGTCCAACCTGAATGATTGCACAGGATGCAGCACCCATCGGCACCAGTCACCGAGGCAACAAAGAGCCCATGGTGATGTGTCCCTCACCTGAAACTCCAGAGATTTTGGGGCTCTCACTCTTGCAGGCTAAAAATAGCCAAGCCCGCCAGTGGCAGAGATGCCCACGGGCCACAGACTCAGCCTCAACTCTGCTGCCAGCACCTGCCCCAGCTGCTGGCCAAAACTTCCCCAGCCAATGATAATCCTGGCTTGAGCCTGTTCAGCCTGAGCTTGGATCACCTGGTAGCAGCTGCCGGTGGAGCTCTGGTGACACTTGGCGGTATTTTTGCTGAGGGACATCCAGAGTTCTTCACCCTGGCAGGAATAAAGACTCTTGAGGTCAAGCTTTGTGTTCTCTTTTGAGCCTCACTTAACAGAAACAAACCAACAACAAAGAGCAACCTTGGGGCTTCACCATTGCAAACTGACTCCTTCCATTAACTGGGGGGTCATCAGAGCAAGCATTCATGAAGAGGAAATCACCCTGGAAGCAGTTTTGATAGCTTTCTCCGATGGCGTGATCAACCAAGGAGATGTGGAGAGAGCAGGGGATGATGGCTACCTCAGCTTCAGCTAGGCTTTGGACACTGCCCCAGAACATCTTCATAGGCAAACTTTGGAAACTAGAGTGGGTCAGATGAGCAGACAATGAGGTGGGTTTAGAACGGCTTGAAGGACACTTCTCAAATTGATGTGATCAGTGGGGCAGAGCCTTCTTGGAGGCCTGTAGCTTGTGGTGTTTCCCAGGGGTCAGGACTAGGTCCACTCTTGTTCAGCAGTGACCTGGATGAAGGAGCAAAGTGGACCCTCAGGCAGTTCATTGCTGGCACAGGGAGCAGTGGCTAACACCCTTCAGGCTGTGCTGCCAGCCAGCCAGACCTGGACAGGCTGCAGAGCTGGGCACAGGGAACCTCGTGGAGATCAGCAAAGGCAAGAATAGGATCCTGCCCCTGGGGAGGAACAACCTCCTGCAGCAGGACAGCTGAGGGGGGACATGCTGAAAGCAACTCTGCAGAGATACGCCTGGAAGTACTGGGGGACAGCAAGTTGCCCATGAACCAGCAACATGCTCTTGTGGCCATGAAGGCCAGTGGTGTGCTGGGGTGCATGAAGGAGAGTGTGGCCAGCAGGGCAAGGGAGGTTCTCCTCCCCTTCTCTACTCTGCCCTGATGAGAGTGAGGCCACTTGTGGAGTCCTGGGTTCAGGCCTGGGCTCCCCAGTTGCAGAGAGACAGGGAACTGCTGGAGAGAGTCCAGGGGCAGCTGCAAAAGTGCTGAGGGGCCTGGAGCAGCTCTGTGAGGAGCAAAGGCTGAAAGCCCTGGGGCCATAGAGCCTGGAGAAGAGCAGCCCCAGAGGGCATCTGAGCAATGCTCAGCAAGAGCTAAAGAAGCTGTGGGGGGCAAAAGGCTGGGGCCAGGCTCTTGTCAGTGGTGCCCAGTCCAGGACAAGGGGCGGAGGGCACAAAGTGGAAGCCAGGAGGCTGCATCTGAGCAGGAGGAGAAAGTTTTTGTGAGGGTACTGGAGGCCTGGAGCAGGTGGCCCAGAGAGGCTGTACAGTCTCCTTGTCTGGAGAGCTTCCAACCCCCCTTGGGCATTGTGCTCCTGGGCAAGCTGCTGTGGGTGCCCTGCTTTAGCAGGGCGGGTGCGCTGGATGATCTCCAGAGATCCCTTCCAACCCCTACCGCGGTGGGGATCCATGGCTCTGCCACTGCCCTGACAGCAGCGCCACGGGGAGGTGCTTCCCTAGAGCGGCCGCCAGGGGCCGCCATCATGCCGGGTGTGCCGCCTTGTCCCAGAGCCGGGGGAAAGGAATTGAGCGGGACGGGGTGGGGTGCAGTGGCGCCCCGAGGGCGCCGGCGCAGGGCGGGAGGGGNGCGTGAGAGCTCCCCCCGCCGATCTTCTTATCCCTCCCAGCCCCATCACGACGGAGGCGGTGGCCAGGCTGGGGTCAAGGCAGTGCCCTGGGGCGGAGGGGCACACACACACACACACACACGAGGGTGTTCAACCCCCACCCGCCATGGTGCCCCGACCCCTGCCCACACATCCCGAGCCGGGAAGAGGCGGGGGTGTCTGAGTGTGTCTGTTTTTGTGTGCAGAGCAGCCCCTTCCCTTCCTGCAAAGCTGCGCTGGCGCCAGGATGGGAGCCGGGAAATGTTGGTGGGAGCTCAGATTTTTAGGAGACCAAAGGACCGACTCTGCCAAAATGAGGGGGTGTGGAGGACACACGCGACAAGGCGACGACGCACGCACGGCACAGTCTGTCTGCATCCCACCCCCTTTGCGAGGGGCTGTGTAAGGGACGTATGGTGCCTGTGCATGGGGCCGGACCCTTCCACCTTTTTCCCCGGCTCCTCCCCGGCTCCTCCCGGCGCCTGGCTGGAGCCGGCGGCGGCGACGGCGACGGCGACGGCGGCTGCGGGGCGTGCGGAGCATCTGGGCCGAGGACCGGGAGCTCCGAGGTGCTCTCGCTATTGCGAAATCCAGCAGCCAATGACGGAGCCTCGGGGCGGAGTGAGTTCACGGCGCGGGGGGGGGGTGGGGGTGGTGCTCATCGACACCACCACACCCCACACACACACCCCCACTGTTTTCCCCGGGAGTCTTTGAAATCTCATCCGCTGAGCCCTCCTCCCCGCGGGGGCGGGCACAGGAGGCAGCACCCGGGAATATAAAGGCGGTGGGACAGCGCAGGTAGCTGCTGCTTGGGCGCCGCCGGAACGGTTCTGCTGTCAGAAATATCATCGGGGAACGGGACGGGACGAGAATGCGGGGTCTGGTGGCGCTTCTGGCGGCGCTGAGCTGCGCGGCCCCGCTGGGGCGGGCGGTGGGACCCGCCGGTGCTCTCAGCTCCAATGCCATCAAGGGTCCCCCCCCAGGGGGGGCGGCCGAGGCCAGCGCTGCCCCCGCTCCTCCCTTCGACGGCAGCAACAAGTCGCCTCCGGCCGCCACCCGGCAGGTAAGAGCGGGACTGGAGCGGGGACAGACTAGGGACAGAGGAGGGCAGACAGACGAGGGATGTGGGATACGCGGCAAGGATGAGAGGGCAGTGACAGAGCAGAAATCGGGGACACACAAGGGATGGGAGACAGTCGCCGAGGGTGAGAGTGACACACTAAGGGAGTGGGCGGCACGCACTGGGGATGGAGACATGGAGGCACACACACCAGGGATGGAATGTGGAGGAGATGGGGAGGGCATGGCGTGGAGTGAGTGTCCTCATCAGAGGTGAGGATGCAATGGAAATGGAGTTGGAGGGACACACTGGGGATGGGAGGGATGCATGGAGTATGGAGTGTTGGGGACACACAGGACATGGTGTTTGTGGGGGTCACTGGGGGTGGAATGAGGGAGGCTGCACCAGGCATGGAGCAGAGGGAGAAACAGGAGATGGAGTCGGGGGACACACTGGGTGTGAGAAGGGGACACATGAAGTAAGAAGAAGGGACATACTGTAGCTAGAGTGGGGACATAGACCAGTGATGAAAGGAGGGCACATTAAGGTGAGGAGGAATGCACTGGGGATGGAGATGGGACACAACAGGGAAAAAGCTGGGGACATGCCAGGGATGGGAAGGATGGAGACAGAGACATACATGGGGGATGAAGGTGACAGTCCCGCTGATCCCCTCTGCCTCCCCTCTGCCCCCTCCAGCCGTTCCCCTGCACCGAGGATGAGGACTGTGGCCCAGAGGAGTTCTGTGGGGGGGCTGCCCGTGGCGGGGGTGCCCCACTGTGTCTCGCCTGTCGCCGGCGTCGCAAACGCTGCCTACGTGATGCCATGTGCTGCCCTGGCACCACTTGCAGCAACGGTGAGGAGCAGCGGGGCCCACGAGGGGGTGGCCCTGGGAGTTTGGGTCAGGGTCCCACCAGTGGCTGACAGCCGCTCCACTTTATCCTGCAGGGCTCTGCACACCCCTGGAGCATCCTCATGGTGGCAGTGAGCTGGATGAGCTGGGCACTGAGGTTCTGCCCCGACGGACGCCTGCCCCTGCCTGGCTGCCAACTGCCAAAGGTAAGTGGGTCCCTAGTGCTGTGACTCCCCATGGGGCTGCCTATCCTACCCCTGTATCCCCCAGGAGATCAGTTCAGGATGTCCATCCTGCCCAATTGTCCCCCTTGAAGCAACTCTACACTGCTCGCTGACCCCATAGGGTCTGCCCAGGATGGCCACCTTGTGCTGCTGTCCCCCACAGGGTCAGTCTGTGATGTCAGCCATGCTCTGATGTCTTTAAGGCAGCCCACTCTGCTCACTGACCCCCATGGATGCCCACCCTGCCCTACTGTCCCCCATGAGGTTGGTCTGGTATGCCTGCCCTGCCTCAGTGTCCCCTCTTGAAGTAGGTCACTGTGCTCACTGATGCCATGGGGTTGGTCCAGGATGTCCATCTTAGCTCAGCATCCAGTCTGCCCTGTTCACTGATCCCATGGGATTGGTCCAGGCTGCTCACCTTGCCCAACCGTCCCTCCATAGGGCTGGTCCTGGATGTCTATCCTGCCTCAGCATCCCACATAAAGCAACCCACTGTGCCCTACTGTCCCACATGAAGTGGGTCCAGACTGCTCACCTTGCTCCACCATCCCCCGTGGGGTTGGTCCAGCTTACCTGCCCTGCCTTACTGTCCCCCACAAGGTCGGTTCAGGATGCCCATCCTACCCCAATGACCCCTTAAAGCAGCCCAGGCTGGTCACCCTCCCATTGCCCGTGGAATCCCACCCAGGCTGCCCACCTTGCTCCACCAACTCCACGCGAGCCTGGCAGGCTGACCCCAGGGCTCTCTGTGCTCTCTGGCAGGTGAGGAGGGGGAGTTCTGCCTGCGCTCATCGGACTGCGGGGCCGGGCTGTGCTGCGCCCGCCACTTCTGGTCCAAGATCTGCAAGCCGGTGCTGCGGGAGGGCCAGGTGTGCACCCGGCACCGGCGGAAAGGTGCCCACGGGCTGGAGATCTTCCAGCGCTGCCAGTGCGCCGAGGGGCTGGCCTGCCGCCTGCAGCGCCCGCAGGGCCCCGCCGATGCCTCCCGCCTGCACACCTGCCAGCGGCTCTGAGCGGCGGCAGCGGACAGAGGCCTCCGGCACCGCCGGAGCAGAAGGTTGTTTCTCAAGGGAACTACTCCGACGCGACTTTACTTGCAGTACGTTACTGTGTTGTGAATACTGGAGCTGCACTTAAGCTGTATGGGATGCCAGGACTTCTTCGGGGCACTGCTTGCATTTGTCTGCTCCCAGGAGGGTGCTGCCCTGCGCTCTGCAAGCCGTGACTGTGACGCTGTCCACGCTGGGTTCTCGAGTCTAGCCACAGAAAGGATGCAGCCGTGTTGTTGGCGAGCGAATAAACTGTGCCTTCGAGCCGCAGAATCCTAGAGTTGTTTGGGCTGGAAGAGGCCTCCAAGACCATCCAGTCCAATCATCAACCCGGCACCACCATGGCCACTAAACCATGGCCCCAAGTGCCATGGCCACACCCTTCTTCAACACCTCCAGGCATGAGGACTCCACCACCTCCCTGGGCAGCCTGTGCCAATCCCTGACCACTCTTCCAGCAAAGACATTTTTACTACTGCTCTCCAACCTAACCCTCCCCTGGCACATTTTTGGGCCATTTCCTCTCCTTCTCTCAACTGAGAATGAAGAGCAGACCCCAACCCCCACCTGGCTCCAGCCTCCTCTCAGGGAGCTGTAGACAGCAATGAGGTCTCCCCTCAGCCTCCTCTTCTCCACACTGAACACCTCCAGCTCCCTCAGCTGCTTCTCCTAACACCTGTTCTCCAGTCCCTTCCCCAGCTTTGTTGCCCTTAAAATCATAGATTCATAGACTCACAGAATGGTTTAGGTTGGAAGAGACCTTCAAGACTGTTTAGTTCCAACCCCCTGCCATGGGCAGGGTCACCTCCCATTAGCCCAGGTTGCTCAAGGCCTCATCCAACCTGGCCTTCAACACCTGCAGGATGGAGGCATCCCCAGCCTCCCCAGGCAACCTGTGCCAGTGTATCCCCTCCCTTGCTGTACAGTCTCCCACTGCATCCCCTCCTTCTCATCCCTCTCCACTCATCCCTGCCTAAGTGTGGTCCCTGCCCTATCTGAGGGGACATCTATTCCAGGATGGAAATGTCCAAAGAGAGAGGGATGAGCATGAGGTGGCTCATAATCAGCACCCCATTGCAGAGTCACAGCATGTTAGGGGTTGGAAGGGATCTCTGAAGGTCATCCAGAACATCCTTGCCAAAGCAGGGTCACCTAGGGCAGTTTGCACAGGAACATATCCAGATAGGTCTTGGCAGTCTCCAGAGATGGACACTCTACCACCTGTCTGTGTCACCTTCTCCAAGGCTCTGCCACATCCAAAGTAAAGAAATTCCTTCTCGTGTGCAGATTGAACTTTTTATGGGCATGTTTATGCCAGCACCTCTTGTCCTGCCAGTGAGGACCACTGGGGACCTCATCAGAAGGGCCATTTGGTTATCGCTTTTTATTCAGGGTTTGCCATGGTGGCCACCAACATCCTCTAACCACTAGATACGTGGCCAAGGATGGTCACCATGGGAAAGGAGCATCAAAACAGCCTCCTACATGAGGAAGGACTGAGAGATCTCCAGAAGGCTTGTGCTGGACCACGGGTACATGGTCAAGCACAGAACAGGTGCTGAGGAGCACAGAGGTCACAACAGCTGCGTCAGCACAATCTTTGTGCGCAATAAAGACTTGGTTTTGACTTCACTCTCCTCCTGTGACTATTCTCCCTTTTAGGGTGGGTTTGAGTCAGGGAAAGCTGCAAGCATAGGGGCTTTTCCCACCTCCTCTGGCTTTTGGTATTGTCCCCACCTCTTGCAAGCAGTCCCTTCCAACCCGTCCCATTCCGTGATTCCATGGCATGTCCGCTGCTCTCACTGCACACACCTTTGCAACCACTTGCAAGTGGTGCCTCCGAGGTTAAACACTGCCCAGGTTAGGGACTGTGGTGCTGTTCTGGTCGTACAGGGAATTACTGATGGGAACCCAAACTCCAGCTCTCAAAGGGCTCTGTGTGCACCAGCTGGTGCTGAACCAAGCCCACAGGTACAGAAAATGCAAAGAAGGGACACAGGCAGGCTCAGCTACAGGGCAATAACTAAAGTGGGATCTTCCTCTTGCAATGGTGAGGGGTCACACCCTGCTTCGCTCCAGCTCTTTCCAAGCCTGAGGTTGAATGGCACCTAGACAGCCTGAGAACAGTCAAAGATTCCCCAAACTGTAGTGGAAGAAAGAGCCTGCAATGGAGGGGACATAGGGAAGCTGCCTGAGCACCAAGAGGCCTGGTCAGAAAGGCTAAAGCTCAGTTAGAATTAAATCTACCCAGGGAGATCAAAGGGAACAACAAATACGAAAGGCAAAAGGAACACTAGGAAAGGTGTGGGTCCCTCAGGAAGGAAAGGGTAGAAGTGGTGACAAGTGTTGAAGTCCATGGTACCTGACAGGATACACCCACGGGTACTGAGGGAACTAAACTGCTCTCCATTATATTCCAAAATTCTTGGCAGGCCAGGGAAGTCCCAACTGTCTGGAAAAGGGGAAACATCAACGCCATTGTCAACAAGGGAAACAAGGAAGAGCCAGGGAACTACACACCAAACAGTCTCACCTCTGTGCCTGCTGAGATCATGGAGCAGACTCTCCTGGAGGCACTGCTGAGGCAGAAGAATAACAAAGAGATGATTTGGTACAATCAGCATGGCTTCACCGTGGGCAAATCCTGGTGAAAAACCTGGTGGCCTTCTATAACAAGGTCACAACATCAATAGATGAGTGAGGAGCAAACTGACGTCATCTACCTGGACCTGAGCAAAGCCCTTGACACTATCCCACATGGCATCCTGGTCTCCAAGCTGGCACAAGGTGGGTTTGAAGGATGGACAGCTCAGTGGGTACAGAACTGGCTCCATGGCCACACCCAAAGAGTGGCTGTCAGTGGGTACATGTCACAGTGGAGGCAGGGACAAGTGGAGTCCCTCAAGGACAGGGACCTGTCTTGTCTAACATCTTTGTCAGTGACATGGACAGGGGCATTGAGGCAGGCTCAGCACCAAGCTGTGTGGTGTGGCTGACAGCTGGAGGGAAGGATCCATCCAGAGGGACCAGCACAGACTGCAGAGGTGAGCACAAGACAAGCTTACCAAGTTCAACAAGATCAAGTGCAAGGTCCTGCAGCTGGGTTGGAGCCATCCCAAGCACCAATATAGGCACTGGGCAGTGCCTCCCTGAGAGCAGCCCTTGGGAGACACACTTGGGGGTGCTGGTGGATGAGAAGCTCAGTACAAGCTGTCAGTGTGCACTTGCAGCCCAGAGAGCAACCAGAGCCTGGGCTGCACCAAGAGAGGTGTGGGCAGCAGGGTGAGGGAGGGGATTCTGCCCCTCTGCACTGCTCTGCTGAGACCCCAGCTGGAGCTCTGTGTCCAGATCTGGAGCCCTATTACAGGAAAGATCTGGAGGTGCTGGAAGGTGTGCAGAGAAGGGCCACAAGGATGATCAGAGGGCTGGAGACAGGCTGCTGTGGGGCCAGGCTGAGAGAGTTTGGGCTGGTCAGTCTAGAGAGAAGAAGGCTTTGAGGATACTGGAGGTGGCCTTCCAGTATCTGAAGAGGGGAAAGGGAAAGCTGTGGAGGGACTTTCTAGGGTGTCAGGTGGTGATAGGACTGGGGGTAATGGAGTGAAACTAGAAGTGGGTAGACTGAGATTGGATGTTAGGAAGAAGTTCTTCCCCATGAGGGTGGTGAGAGAGTGGCACAGGTTGCCCAGGGAGGTGGTGGAAGCCTCATCCCTGGATAGTTTTGAAGGCCGGGCTGGATGTGGCTCTGGGCAAGCTGATGTAGTGTGAGGTGTCCCTGCCCATGGCAGGGGGCATGGAACTGGATGATCCTTGACGTCTCTCCCAACCCTGACTGGGCTGCACCAAAAGCAGGGAGGCCAGCAGATCTGCCCATCTGCTCTGGCGAGAACTCACCTGGAACACTGTGTCCAGCTCTGGAGCCCTCCAAACAGGAAGGACTTGGACCCTTCCTGTTCAAGGATGGAGAGTGTCCAGAGGAAGTCACCAAGATGATCAGGGCGCTGGAGAACCCCTGCTGTAGGGACAGGCGGAGGGAGCTGGGGTTGTGCAGACTGGAGAAGGCTCCAGGCAGACCTTAGAGCAGGCATCCAGTACCTGAAGGGGCTACAAGAAGGCTGCAGAGAGATTGTTCCCAAAGGCCTGCAGGGACAGGGAGAAGGGCAAGGGCTTGAAATGAGAACAGAGCAGATTGAAATTGGATGTGAGGAACAAGTTCTTTGCCATGAGAGTGCTGGAACACTGCAACAGGTTGCCCAGAGAGGTGGTTGAGGCCCCATCCCTGGAGATAGTCCGGGTGAGGCTGGACAGGGCTGTGGGCAACCTGACCTAGTGGAAGATGTCCCTGCTGAGTGCAGGGAGGTTGCACTGGATGAGCTTTGGAGGTCCCTTCCAACCCAGTCCATTCTGTGAGTCTATGATTCTATATTTAGCTTTCTTACAGGAAGATGTAGACAACCATCTTCAAATGTTAATGACACTGAAGGTTTTTAATGGTGACAGGCAACTTACTAGGAAGTACTGCAAAGAAGTGGCCTGAAGTAGCTCCAGGGGATGTTTAGGTTGGACATTAGAAGAAACTTCTTCACCTGCAGTGTTCTCAAAGCCTGGTACAGGCTGCCCAGACAAGTGGTTGTATCCCCATTCCTTGAGGGCTTTTAAAGAGGCAGAGATGTGGTGCTGAGGGACATGGGTTAGCCCCAGCCTTGGTAGGGACTGGTTGGATTAGATGACCTTAGAGGGCTTTTCCAATCCAAACCATTCTATGAATCTAAGCCTTCAGGACTAAGATGCTACAACAACAGGAAGGAGCTCCAGCTTTTAAAGGCTCTTGCTTTACTGATTTGTTTACTTAATTACATCCACAGCTTAAGACAGAATCAGATCTAAGGAAGGGTCAGAATGACACAGTAATGAGGATCTGACTTTCTAGGCCATCAAATTGTGGAGAGGCTGCTGCTGGTCTCTTTTCACAGGTAAATAGTGATAGAATCAGAGGAACAGCCTCAAGCTGCGACTGGGTAGGGTTAGACAGAACATTAGGAAACATTTTTTCTCAGCAGGAGTGGTCAGGCATTGGAATGGGCTGCCCAGGCAGGTGGTTGAATCACTGAGCCTGGATGTGTTTAAAGGTTGTTTGGATGTGGTGCTTGGGGATATGGTTTAGGGTAACCTTGTGGAGTAGGGTTAATGATTTGACTTGGTGATCCTGAGGCGCTTTGCCAACCTGAATGTTTCTGTGATTATGGAGATGGCTTCAGGTCTGGTCCTATTACCCAGGAGTGTTTAAACACTTCTTTGAGCTGACCTCCCCAGTCTAAGGACGATGCCTGTGTTACACAACCACTTCCATGTATCAGTGCAGTAGGCAGGAGGCCATAGCAGATCAATAGGACATGGAACTGTTGGAGAGAGTCCAGAGGAGGGCCACGAAGATGATCAGAGGGCTGGAGCACCTCTGCTATGAGGACAGGCTGAGAGAGTTGGGGCTTTTCAGCCTGGAGAAGAGAAGGCTTCAAGGAGACCTTATAGCAGCCTACCAGTATCTGAGGGGGGCCTACAGGAGGGATGGGGAGGGACTGTTCACAAGGTCTTGTAATGACAGGACGAGGGGGAATGGGTTCAAATTGGCGGAGGGGAGATTTGAACGGGATGTTAGGAAGAAATTCTTCACAGTGAGGGTGGTGAGGCACTGGAACAGGTTGCCCAGGGAGGTTGTGTCTGCTCCCTCCCTGGATGTGTTCAAGGCCAGGCTGGATGAGGTCTTGAGCGTCCTGATCTAGTGGGAGGTGTCCCTGCCTGTGGCGGGGGGTTGGAACTGGATGATCTTTGAGGTCTCTTCCAACCTAGCCCATTCTATGATTCTATGATTCTATGTGCAGCATCAGGAACTTCATGGGTCAGAGCCTGGCCTTCTCCCAAGCTCAGAACAGAAGTTCAGCAATGTGGCCAGATGGTTTGCTAAGCAAGCAGACCAGCCTGGGAAAAAACAGAGGCAGGAGGGTTGCAGCTGATACCTGGGGTTGCTCCACAGCACAGGAACTCAGGCAGGAGACAGCTCACAACATGAGAAGCATTTGCCACCAGTCTGCTGAATGAGCTTCAGAGGGTCAAGGAACAACCCACAGGGTAGGACATGACAAACTGTTCTACATGTCATGCAATGATATAATTGGTTTGGTTGGAAGTCACCTTTGAGGTTATCCAGTCCAACCGCTAACCCAGCACTGCTGGGTTCACCACCAAACCACGTCCTAGAGCATCAGATCATCTCCATGGCTTTGAAACCCCTCCAGGGGCAGGGACACCACCACTTCCCTGGGCAGCTTGGGCCAGGTCTTGGCAACACTTTTGGGGGAGAAACTGTTCCTGATGTCCAACCGGTGCACTGTCCTGTGGTGCAAATTGATGCTATTTCCTCCTGTCTTATTGCTTGCTCCCTGGGAGAACAGACCAACCAACCTCCTTTCAGGAAGCTGTACAGAGCAATGAGGTCTCTCCTCAGCCTCTTCTTCTCCAGGCTGAACCAGGTCCCTCAGCCATTCCTCGCAAGACTTGAGCTCCAAACTTGGAGTTGTTGTGACCATGTGATTAAACTTTCCAACAGCAATAAAGCCTGAAAGATCTGCAAGGGAGAACCCTAATGTCCTTCTGCCCAGATGGTGGTGGTAGTGGTGTTTTAAAATGCCTCGGTACTATGAAGACTTCACAAGTCCAGAGGCAGCAACAGGATATAGTGCTGGAGAATAAAACCCCCACCATCATTACTTTCTGTGGTGATTCCTTGCCCTGGGTTTTCCAGAAGAACCATGCTGGGCTTTAAATGGGGTCCAAAGGAACTTTTACATGTCAGATGGAAGTTGGAGGCATAATTTTCCAGTACAATGCTCAGTAAAGCAGTTATGGTGTCCCCAGCACAAGAAGGGCATGGAACTGTAGAAGAGGGTCCAGAGGAGGCCACCAAGATGATGAGAGTGCCGGAGAACCTCCCCTGTGGGGACAGGCTGGGAGACTGGGGCTGTTGAGGCTGTGCCAATCCCTGACAAATCTTAAAATCAGATGCTCACACTCTTGCTTCCACTGATCTTCACTTCACACTTACCCTGGAAAGGTTAGACCAGATGATCCTTGAGGTCCCTTAGGAAGAAATTCTTTAGAGAGAGGGTGCTGAGATGATGGCTCAGCTTGCCCAGGGAGGTTGTAGATGTCCCTTCCCTGGAGGTATTGAAGGCCAGGTTGGATGAGGCCTTGAGCAACCCAGGCTGGTGGAGTCGTGGAATCACAGAATGCTCTGGGTTGGAAGAGACTTCCAAAGCTCATCCAGTGCAACTCCCCTGCACTCAGCAGGGACATCCTCTTGTAGATGGTTGCCTACAGCCCTGTCCAGCCTCACCTGGACTAACTCCAGGGATGGGGCCTCAAACACCTCCTTGGGCAACCTGTTTTGACGTTCCACCACCTTCATGGTAAAGAACTTGTTCCTGACATCCAACAGGCATCCCTGCCCGTGGCAGGGTGTTGCAACAGGATGATCTTGAAAGTCCCTTCCAATGCAAACAACTCTATGATTTAGAGCTGAATTCACATGCCACTGAAACCTCATTTGAGAACCAAACCTTCTCTCTATGCTCAGGAAGTGCAAGAAAGGGTTACAAAAGTCCTTAAAGCCACCTCAGACATTGAAAAGAGCGAAGTTCCTTTTTTCTTGTGCTCACCTCTCCTGACACAGAGCAGGGACCTGCACATTCCAGATCAGAAATATGAAAGCCCTGAACAGGGAGCAGGTGAAGACCTTTATGGGTGTAACCTAACACAGAATGCTTTGGAGACTGTTTGGGGTTTGTTTGCCCTGATATTTGGTACTAGGTTTTTCTTGGAGGAGTGTGGGGAGAGCTGAAGCTGCTCTTTATAGTAAGGCTTTCAGCTGAGGGCTTGGTGAACCAAACCTTGATCTGCTTTGCGGTGGGTAGGGGAGCATGCAGGTGGCTCAGCTCCTCATCAGCCCTTGCAGACCGTCAGTGTCGAATCCACCAAGCTCCTTCAAACTAACACTCCACAGCCCTGCTAACCCAAACTAATGATTTTTTTTTTTTCCTTCTAGTAGCCTTTTTTAGGTTTTTTTGTTTGTTTGGTTTGGTTTTCGTTTTTTGTTTTACCCCTCAGTGCCTGACTTGTGTCCCTAATTAGCACCTAAAGGGGAGGGTGAGGATAAGTCAGATGCTTAAAGAGGGCACTTCTGGGCAGAGCTTCTAATCTGCTTCTCAGTGAGGGAGGGGATCCATTAGCAGGTGATTTCAGTGAGTAATAAGTCCATCAGCATGCAAATACACCCAAGCCCAATGAAAGGGTTGGCTGTGGAGAGTGAGAGGCCAGCTGGGCCACAAAGGGATGTTAAAAGCCTCCCCGCTTCTGAGCACTCGGTAGGGGTGCTCCCTACCTCTCCAAATCTCAGATCTAAGCGGATGGATCAGTCCAGAGAAGCAGCTGTGAGCGAATGGATGGAGATTCTGGTGGACTGAGCCAAGTGCCAGATGTGAGTTTTGCATGAGAAAGTGGTGCTCTGCCAGTCTAGGAGAAGCTCTTAAAGGAATCCACAAAGAGGTAGAGGAAGGTGATTGCAGCTGATTGCAAGGACCTCGGTGAGGAGCCTCATCAAAGGCATGAAGCCGCAGCCGGGGGAAACAAAGGCTTTCCTCCTTTGAAAGGACTGAGAGTCAGCCCTGGGTGCAGAGGCTGCTTCTGCTGGAGGGAAGTGGTGGAATCCTGGAATCAGAACCACAGAATCGTTTTCCTAGAACCATAGAATTGGTTTGGTTGGAACAGACCCCCAAAATTATCCAGTTCCAGTCCCTGACCACTCTTGCAGCAGAGAAATTTCTCTTCCTCTCCAACCTAGCCCTCCCCTGGCACAATTTCAGGTCGTTTTCTCTCCTTTTCTTACCTGAGACTAGGGAGCAGAGCCCAAAACCCACCTCACTGCAGCCTCCTCTCAGGGAGCTGGAGAAAGCAATGAGGTCTCCCCTCAGCCTCCTCTTCTCCACACTGAACACCCCCAGCTCCCTCAGCTGCTCCTCCCCAGACCTCTCCTCAAGACACCTTTGTTGCCCTTCTGTGCACCTGCTCCAGACCCTCAATGTCCTTCTGGGAGTGAGGGTCCCAAAACTGAACCCAGCATTCAAGAAGTGGCCTCAGCAGCACCCAGCATAGGGGCACAATCCCTGCCTTTGTGATTTGGTTGGGAAAGACTTTAAAGCTCATCAAGTTATTGTGGCCTTCCAGTATCTGAAGGGGGCCTACAAAAAAGCTGGGGAGGGACTTTTTAGCATATCAGGGAGTGACAGGACTAGGGGGAATGGAGCAAAGCTGGAGGTGGGGAGATTCAGACTGGACGTGAGGAGGAAGTTCTTCAGCATAAGAGTGGTGAGGCCCTGGAATGGGTTGCCCAGGGAGGTGGCTGGGGCCACATCTCTGGAGGTGTTTAAGGCCAGGCTGGATGAGCCTCTGTCCAGCCTGATCTAGGGTAGGGTGTCCCTGCCCATGGCAGGGGAGGTTGGATCTAGATGATCCTTGTGGTCCCTTCCAACCCTGGCAGATTCTATGATTCAGAGTCCAACATCTACCCCAGCACTGCCATGTCACTGGCAAACCATGCCACTCAGGACCACACTTACATAGCTTTAAAACCCCTCCAGGTGCACTGCCAGTGCAGTGATAAAGAGCTAATGCCACTGCCAATCTGGGTGCCCTTCACTCAAGCAGGCAGCAGTGCCTGTTGGTGTAACCAGCTGAAAGGCAAGGGAATGCAAAAGGGAAGCCCTTGTGACCCAGATTATTGAGGTGTTGTAGTCCTTCTGGCAAGATTTTTTGTTTTCTGAAGCTGAAGACAGCACAAGGTCCTCAACATTGAAATTTGGCAGCTGGCATTGAAAGCTGCCGGCACTGCAATGGGCATAGCACACCAAGGGGGAGGAGGGGTGTAACGGATTCCTGGAGAAACCAACTTAGCATTTCCCAGGTTATATCATGAAGCCACCAGAATCTGAAGAGACCAGCCGGGAGGGGAGAATGCTTCCTTTCATGTGACACGCACTGAAAATATGTCAATGTTTCCAGAGCTGTCAATAACTTCTGTTTGGTGTTAGACAGGATGTTCTCCAAAACTAGCATATAGTTGTTGTCACAGAATCACACAATGGGTTGGTTGGAAGGTACCTTCAAGACCCATCAAGATCCAACCCCCTGCCATGGGCAGGGACACCTCCCACCAGCCCAGCTTGCTCAAGGCCTCATCCAGCCTGGCCTGCAACACCTCCAGGGAGGGGGCAGCCACAGCCTCCCTGGGCAACCTGTGCCAGTGTCTCCCCACCCTCACTGTCCTGGTATGGGCGTGATTATTGCCCAGAGTTGGTTCAGTTCCTGGGGTCCCCCTCCCCCTTCTGTTGCAAGGTCCAGAGGTGGGTCGCAGGGGGGCACACTGCGTGGCCCTGGAACCAAGAGATCTTGGGCTGCATGTACAAGTCACACGCCCAAAGTCAGGTAATCTGTGCTGTCTCTTAGGCTGTTAGAACCCACTCCTGGGCGCGGGACTGCTGGACCAATTGGCCATTCAGTGGACGCTAAGTGCCTATTGGTCAGTTCCACACTCCCCTAATGGGGTATTTAAGGGGGTGCAACAGCCCTTAGCGTTCTGCTTCTTCTTTCTCTCCTGCCGTGAGGATCTCAAGACTCGGCACCCAGCCCAGCACCAGCCATGTGCTCAGCAGC
>VWZI01014210.1:19392-33051 GCA_013396835.1 Psilopogon haemacephalus
CTCAAAGCCATTGTCCCTCATCCTGGCATTCCCAGCCTTGTCAAAAGTCCCTCCCCAGCTCTCCTGGAGCCCCTTCAGGTACTGGAAGGCAGCTCTAAGGTCTGCCTGGAGCCTTCTCTTCTCCAGGTGCATAAAATTGCTGGGGACAAAAAAAAAAAATCACTGTTTTCAACCCAAAGTGACCTGGCTTGCAAGTGAGCTACTCAACATAGACAAAATAGAGGTGAGGAAAGAAAATCAGATGTCACCAAGAACCAGCACAACACTGGGCCCTTACAAAGGGGCTTTGTTTTTTTGTTGACTTCCTTGGGATGTTTGAGGAAACAACACCAAGGTTGTTGTTGACCCCCAAGCTGATGAGGTCAGGACAAGCAGTTGAGGTATAGACAGAGATTTTTAAGGCACAGCTTGGCCTCCTCCTGTCTCTCTTCTTGTCTTGGCTAAAGCTGAGATGACTGATGTGGTCTTTCAGCAGAGCCAGTGCATCTATTGCAACCTCTGGCTTAAAAAATTCTTAAAGCTCTTAAAGCCCTCTCTCCCTCATGGTCCAGTCTGTGACTTATGTTATGAATCTCCACTCTGGCTCCCAGCACACCTCGTGTATGGCTGCATCCTTACTCCCTGCTCTTCCCTGCTTCTTACAGCATTGACCTGGTGCTCTGACTCACTAACCAGAAGCAGCTGTCCTGTGACTCTCCGCCCCTGTGCTAGGGAAGGGTAAGGTTGAAGATAAGGAAAACTTACTTTGCTGCAAGAGTGGTCAGGGATTGGCACAGGCTGCCCAGGGAGGTGGTGGAGTCCCCATGCCTGGAGGTGTCCAAGAACTGCATGGCTATGGCACTTGGGGACATGGGTTAGTGGCCACAGTGGTGCTGGGTTGAAGATTGCACTGGATGATCTTAGAGGTATTTTAAAACCCAAACAGTTGCTGGAAAGATCATTTTCTTTTCCCATCTTTGATGGGATCTGGTACCATGATCCTTATGTTTTCTCTCCTTTCTACCCCTTCCTATCTCTCTACTCATCTATCAAGCAGAGACAAAAATGTTTTCATTTTCCAGATGCCCAGCCTGATGTTCTTTGTCATCCTGTCCTACTGGTGGATGGAAAGATGCACATAAGCCAGCAACATACAGCCACAGCCCAAAAGGCCAGAGGAGACTGCCCCTCTGCTGTGCTCTGCTGAGACCCACCCTGCAGTGCTGGGGCCAGCTCTGGGGTCTGCTGGGGGTGCAGAGCTAGAGATGAGCCAGCACCAAGCTCTAACAGCCCAGCCCCAGCCTGCCCTGGGCTGATCCCCAGCAATGTGGGCAGCAGGGGCAGGAAGGGGATTCTGCCCCTCTGCTGTGCTCTGCTGAGACTCCCCTGTAGTGATTGGGCCAGCTCTGGAGTCCTCAGCACAGCACAGACAGGGACCTGTTGGAGCAGGGCCAGAGGAGGCCACAACAAAGCTGGTAGGGCTGGAAGCCCTCTGCTGTGGGGCCAGGCTGGGAGAGTTGGGCTTGTTCAGCGTGCAGAGGAGAATGCTCCAGGGAGACCTTCTGGAGGCCTTGCAGTGCTTCAAGGGGTCCAGCAGAAAGCTGGAGACAGAGTTTTGAGCATGACCTGTTGTGGCAGGACAAAGGGGGATGGTCTGGGCTGAAAAAGGGAGATTGAGAGTGGAGAGAAGGGAGAAATGTTTGACTCTGGGGATGGTGGAGCACTGTGCCATGTTGCTCAGAGAGGTGGCAGAATCCCCATCTCTGGAACCCTTCCAGGTCAGGTTGGTTGGGGCTCTGAGCACCCTGCTGTGGTTTGGGATGTCTCTGCTGACTGCAGGGGGGTTGGACTAGATGACTCTTGAAGGTCCTTTCCATCCCAAGCCATGCTGCTTTCATGTTGAAGTTATTCCATCCCAGTCCCACCAATCCCTTGAAAACCCTGACACTGGAAACTTCCAGCAGATAACAATTTCTTATGCTGGAACCTATCCAGAATCTCCAGCACCATCACTTTACTGTCCCAAAAATAGATCCTCTGATACCTGAGAGCTTCCCTAAGCCAAAAGGATGGGAGATAGTGGACAGCAGAGACAGAGCCCGTCTAGACCTGCAGTGTACCACCCGCTCCTGTCTTATTTGTTCACAAACAACTCTGCCTGCTGGATTTTATTTGTCTCCCTGAGGTCCATGTTGCTCTTAAATAAAGATGATTATACCCTGCCTGGAGCTGCAGCTCACTCCAGACACTAAAAATAGCAGTCAGAGAAGTCGAGACTTCAATTAGATGCACACTGCTCAACAATTTCATGTCTAATTGGCTTGTGGTTATCCCCCAACTAGGAACCAACCCTGTTGTGCTGAGAAGATTCTCGATCTAACAAAACAGGGACCTGAAGAAAATGTGGTTTGTTTTTTTTAAAGTGAAATGACCTCGAGAGAGGAGACTTCTGTGCTGCACCTCGAGGAGCAGCAGCACTGGGTGCCACTTATCTTACAGCTGGCCACTGCCTATGCATTCTCACCTTCCTGGGCTTGGCCAGTTCAGCCCCATAAACTCTCCTCAGCTCCATTTCTGTGGCACTTCAATGTTCTTCTAATGTAATTTGTGTTAGATTTGGCTCCCGATTCAGCTTGTGGTGCAGCACTGGGCAACCTGATCTGCTTGAGGGTGTCCCTGCTTATTACAGAGGGGGTTGGACTAGGTGAGTTTGGGAAGTCACTTCCAAACCAGGGCCATTCAATAATTCTATGATACTACTGCAGGACCCTTGTCAAACCATACTGGCTTTGACAGCTTCAGCTCCTCATCCTTTCCCCCACCTCCATCTCTTTGATGCCACCTTACAAAGCTTTTCTAGCCTTATTCAGGTAGATTTGCATCTCAATTCAACTTCTGTAATTCATGACAAGTGGTCAGAGGCATCTTCAGAGCATCTTGATTTCTGTCCTCCACTGCTGCAATCCAAAAGCTATTTTCCATCCAGCTACAGCTAGCAGAGCCTCTGCCATCTGCACCCTTCCAGCCGCAGCTAGCAGAGCCTCTATCATCATCATTCCCTTCATTTTCTGCTGTATTTTATTATTCTTTTTGACTCAGCCTAGAAGCTCAATGTGTGATCTGTCACACCCTCAGAGAACATCAAGGGGTCTTCAAGATTATTGGAGTAATTTGTCAGACATTGGCATGATGAGCAGCCCATCAAACTCGTTGCAGAATGGGAGGAGGATGGCAACAGAACTCATTCTTTTGCAAGATGGCAAAACCCACCACACTGCCTGCTGTCCATTTCAGCTCAGCTTTGAGTTTCATTCCACCCTGGGAATATGATGGCTTCAGTAGAGAAAGATTCCCCAAGAGTGTGGTGAGACAAAGAGGTGGATTTCCATGGTATACAAGCAAAAGATGATGGGAGGTTGACCATGAGCCAGCAATGTGCTCTTGTGGCCAGGAGGAACAATGCCATTCTGGGGTGTATTAGAAGGGCTGTGGTTAGAAGAATGAGAGAGGTTCTCTTGCCCCTCTGCTCTGCCCTGGTGAGGTCACATCTGGAGTACTGTGTCCAGTTCTGGGCCCCCCAGTTCAAGAGGGACATAGAACTGCTTGAGAGAGTCCAGCACAGAGCAACAAGGATGCCAAAGGGAATGGAACATCTCTGTTATGAGGAGAGCCTGAGGGAGCTGGGGCTCTGCTGCTTGGAGGAGACTGAGAGGTGACTTCATCAATGTTTAAAAACATGCAAAAGGTTAGTGCTAGGAGGCTGGAGCCAGGCTCTGCTCGCTGATGCCCAATGATAGGACATGGGGCAATGGGTGGAAGATGAGGCAAAGGAAGTTCCATGGAAAGGAACATGAGGAGGAATTTTTTTCCCTGTGAGGGTGGCACAATACTGGAAGAGGCTGCCCAGCGTGGTTGTGGAGTCTCCTTCTCTGGAGAGATTAAAAATCTGCCTGGATATGTACCTGTGTGATCTGCTCTAGGTGATCCTGCTCTGGCAGGGGAGTTGGACTGGACAAGCTTTCAAGGTCCCTTCCAGCCCCTGACATTCTGTGAGTCTGTGAAAAAGATGTAGAGCTGACTACATGTCCAGCAAGAAGATGAGAGCCTTTCCATCTACCTGCAGCCAAAGGTTCACTCCTTTTCTTTTTTTCCCTCAGGAATAGTCCTTTCCTGCCAACTTATTTCCAAGCCAACTTTTCGCTCAACTCAACACCCATAGAAAACTTGCCTCCAAAACAACTGACACCATGCAACAGTATCACAGTAGGGAAATCACTTCCATAGCCCCCCCTGTGTGGTCTGGACAGGCTGACTTGAATTACATATTCATATCATCACAGAGTGGGTTGGATTGGAAGGCACCTTAAAGACCACCCAGTTCCAACCCCCTGCCATGGGCAGGGACACCTCCCACCAGCCCAGCTTGCTCAGGGCCTCATCCAGCCTGGCCTGCAACACCTCCAGAGAGGCGACATGCACAGCCTCCCTGGGCAACCTGTGCCAGTATCTCCCCACCCTCACTCTTAACAATTTCTTCCTCATCTCCACTCTCAGTCTCACCTCTCCCAGCTCGAAGCCATTGTTCCTCATCGTGGCACTCCCAGCCCTTGTCCAAAATCCCTCCCAGGCTTTCTTAATCTCCCTTCTCTCAGTGGAAGATGTGACCCCATGTCCTATCATTTCATGCCCTTGTAGAAAGTGCCTCCTCATCTTTCTCTTAGATCTTATTTAGATACTGGAATGCTGCTCTACATTCAGCCCTTCTTCCCCAAACCATGTCTCAGCAGCCATCCATTCCTTGTGTGATGTTTCCCTCCAGCAAGGAGAATCCCAGTTTTGCATTCTTTCAGTTTTGCATTATTTGTTGGAGTTCAGTCCTGTCCTTATCTGACTCCTGGCAGGTGATGTTTACTTAGCCAAGGCTGCTGCTTGAGGTGGCATAACAAGGAGGGGGGTTTGCTACAGGGAACTGAGGCTGGTGAGGGGTCTTGAACACAAGTCCTGTGAGAAGTGGCTGAGGGACCTGGGGGAGTTCAACTTGGAGAAGAGGAGGCTGAGGGGAGACCTCGTTGCTCTCTACAACTCCCTGAATGGAGGCTGAGGTGAGGTGAGGGTTTGCTCTGCTCCCTAGTCTCAGGAAAGAGAAGCAGAGGAAATGGCCTGAAATTGTGCCAGGGAAGGGCTATGTTGGAGAGCAGAAAAAGATTATTTGCTGCAAGAGTAGTCAGGGATTGGAAGAGGCTGCCCAGGGAGGTGGTGGAGTGCCTATGTCTGGAAGTGTTTAAAAGACATTTGGATGAGGTGATGAGGGATGTGGTTTAAGAGTTGAGTACAGGGTGATGTTAGGTTATGGTTTGTCCTTTCTAACCAGGTGATTCTATGATGTATATTCTTACACTGAAAGCTTAGAACCTCAAGAAGTTCACCAAAGTCAAGGGTAGGGTCCTGCGTCTAGAGAGGAACAACCTTTTGCAGCAGGACAGCTGAGGGGAGACTTGCTGGGAAGCAGCTCCATGGAGAAAGACCTGGGAGTGCAGGGGGACAAGTTTCCAATGAGCCAGCAATGTGTCCTTGTGGTCATGAAGGCTAATGGGGTGCTGGGTTGCAGCAAGAGTGCGGCCAGCAGGTCAGGGGAGATTCTTCTCTTCCTCCTCTATTTTACACCTATAAGGCCACCTTTGAAGTGCTGGGTCCAATTCTGAGCTCCCCAGTCAAGAGAGACAGGGAACTGCTAAAGAGAGTCCAGGGGAGGCATAAACTGGAACCCAGCAGGTTCCATCTGAACAGGAGAAGAAAGTTATTTGGTGTGATGATGCTGGAAGCCTGGAGCAGGCTTCCTAGACAGGTTGTGGAGTTCCCTTCTCTGGAGAGCTTCCAAACTTCCCTGGCCACTGTGCTCCTGGGCAAGCTGCTGTGGGTGCCCTGCTTTGGCAGGGACGGGGTTGAGCAGGTGATGCCCTGTGCTGACTAATCCCCTACCATTCTGTGATTCCATGTCAGAAGAGGAGCACTGCTCTGGGAGGACATCATATGCAGAGTAGCTGAGGCCATGGTGCAGCTCTGAGGAGAAGGACAGTTAAGTCATTGTGTTGGTTTGAGCTAATTGGAGGATTTGAGTGAGAAATTAGACTACTGGCTGAGAGAGAAATAAACACAGTGTGTCACTTCAGCAAGATTTTCTGAGGAAAGAAAAAAAAAAAAAGTTGTTTTAAGAACGGTTCTCAAAACAACCAGATTAGCAGAGGGCTTCTGTCTGTGCTGGCTGCAGCTGCTTTCTCCTTTGTCTCTGTCTTGGTAGCTAATTCAGAGTAAAACTACTAACTCCTTCCTATTACTAACCCCCCTGGCCAATCTATTTCAGCTTATCTGCAGCATCAACAGGTGGTGAGATAAGACTGGGGAATGGGGAAAAGGTGGTAGGGGGATTTGGTTACCCTCTCTTGGGGATTTTGTTCTCCGGGAGGGGTGTGGTGTCTGTATTACCTTTTCACTGTATATATCTGTAAATATCTGTTATACCTTGTAAATATTTGCTTGTATATTGTGCACGGCTGTAAATATAAAGCTTCATTTATTAAATTCCAGTGTTTTTCTGAGTTTTAGCTGGGGTTTATAAAAGGTGGGGGGGCAGGTAACTGCAAACCCACTACAGCCATTCAGGTCATCATTTGGTTCTCTATAAAAACATCTCTTTTTCTCACATAAAACCATGGAATGCAAAACTGCTTTGGGTTGGGAGGCACCTTTCAAGTTCATGCCGTCCAACTCCCCTGCACTCATCAGGGACATCTGCAACCAGAGCAGGGCTTCAGAGCTCCGAACAACCTGACCTTGAGTGTTTCCAAGGATGTGGGATCAAGTAGTATTCTGGGCTTAGTGATTTAACTCATAACCTTCCTATCTCTATACTGCATCTGAGATCTCATCACAATTGATCAAATGAATCCTTCAGGCTTGGCTTGATGATTGGCTTGATGATTAACCAAGGCAGGTTTTGAGTCCTAAAAGGTGGGACCAGAGCATCATCACACTACTGGAGACACTCCTGTTGTGTGACCAACACCCAGGGTGGCTCCTATGTGATATGGGGTTCCTGATAAGTGTCACAACTCGGGGCTTGTTGGGCTTGATCAAACTCCCATGATTTCAAGAAAGAGAAGTAAAAATCACAGAATCAATGAAAACATGCAGTAAGAAGTGTCTTCCAAGCTGATGCATTCCAAGCCTCGACCCAGCACTGCAGGGTCACCACTAAACCATGTCCCTAAGCACCAGCTCCGCAGGCTGCTTGAACACCCCCAGGGATGGTGACTCCAGCACTGCCCTGGGCAGCCTGTGCCAATGTTTGAGAACCCTTCCAGTGCAGAAATATTTCCTGAGCTCCAGCCTGAACCTCCCCTGGTGCGCTGGGAACCATTGCCTCTGGTGCTGTCCCTTGCCACCAAGAAGCAGAGGCTATCCCTTCCTCACTCCAACATCCCTTCAGAGGGCAATGAGGTTTGCCTCAGCCTCCTCCTCTCCAGCCTGGACACCCCCAAGTCCCTCAGCCCCTCCTCATAGCACAGGTGCTCCAGGCCCTTCTCCAGCCTCGCTGCCCTGCTCTATACATACTCCAGCATTTCAATGTCCCTCTTGTAGTGAGGGTCCATTCTCTGATGAGGTACATCAGGGGCATGAATAGCTTCTGAAGACTGCCACATTATCACAGAATGGAATGAGTCTTTTGGAGATCATGGAGTCTAGGCCCCCCACCACGTCCACATCAGCTGTATCTTTAGCTGTGACCAAATAAATTAATCTTATGTCATTGTTAATTGGCACATGATAAACATTAGGTCCCTCTTGCTACCTTAACAAGGCCAAGAGCAAGACCCTCCATCTGGATTGGGGCAAACCCTGCTATTCACCCAGGCTAAGTGATGAAGGGCTGGAGAGCAGCCCGGAGGAGAAGGACTTGGGGGTGCTGGGGGTGCAGAGCTAGAGATGAGCCAGCACCGAGCTCTAACAGCCCAGCCAGAGCCTGCCCTGGGCTGATCGCCAGCAGTGTGGGCAGCAGGGGCAGGGAGGGGATTCTGCCCTCTGCTGCACTCTGCTGAGACCCCCCTGTAGTGATTGGGTCAGCTCTGGAGTCTGCAGCACAGCACAGACAGGGACCTGTTGGAGCAGGGCTAGAGGAGGCCACAGCAATGCTGGCAGGGCTGGAAGCCCTCTGCTGTGGGGCCAGGCTGGGAGAGTTGGGCTTGTTCTGCCTGCAGAGGAGAATGCTCCAGGGAGACCTTCTGGAGGCCTTGCAGTGCTTCAAGGGGTCTAGCAGAAAGCTGGAGACAGAGTTTTGAGCATGGCCTGTTGTGGCAGGACAAAGGGGGATGGTCTGGACTGAAAAAGGGAGATTGAGAGTGGAGAGAAGGGAGAAATGTTTGACTCTGGGGATGGTGGAGCACTGTGCCATGTTGCTCAGAGAGGTGGCAGAATCCCCATCTCTGGAACCCTTCCAGGTCAGGTTGGTTGGGGCTCTGAGCACCCTGCTGTGGTTTGGGATGTCTCTGCTGACTGCGGAGGGCTTGGACTAGATGCCCCTGAAATGACCCTTCCATCCCAAGCCATTCTGTGCTACATTGAGGTTATCAACTCCTTCTCATATGTATTTTTTATCAGAGTGGCTCCAGGTCTGGTATCCAGAGGCATGGAGAGTCCACATCCTGCTCCTGCCCGTCAGTCTCCTGGGGTTTCAAGCAGCAGCAGGGATGCTGGCCCTAGTTCCTGCTGTCTTTAGACATTCCTGTTCTGTTGTGTTTAAAGGATTCACAGTCTAGGAGAACAGGGACCTGACAGCAATGTTTTTCAAAGTGAAATGACCCCAAAAAAGAGGCTTGTGTGGGAAGTAGAGAACATGTCCTGTTGAGGGGAGACTGAAGGAGCTGGGGGTGTTCAGTGTGGAGAAGAGGAGTCTGAGGGAAGACCTCATTGCTCTCTGCAGCTCCCTGAGAGGAGGCTGCAGTGAGGTGGGGGTTGGGCTTTGCTTTCTAGTCTCAGGAGAGAAAAGGAGAGGAAATGGCCTGAAATTGTGCCAGTGGGAGGACTAGGTTGGAGAGGAGGAAAAATGTCTTTGCTGCAAGTGTAGTGAGGGATTGGCGCAGGCTGGCCAGAGAGGTGGTGGAGTCCCCATCCCTCAAGGTGTTCATGATAGGTGTGGCCATGGCACTTGGGGCCATAATTTAGTGGCCATGGTGGGGTTGGTCTGGTGTTTGGACTGGGTGATTTTGGAGGGCGTTTCCACGTGGGACAATTCTGTGACTCCATGATGAGGACCTGACGTCTTTGGCCTAGAGCTGTTCTGCAGCCAGTCCCACCACCATCCGTTTGAAAGCTTCATCTCCGTATTCTCTCCTCAACTGCACTTCTGTGTCCCCAGAAAGTTTGTCCATTTCTAATTTGGGGTGGATTTTGTTCTGAATTCAGTTTTGAGATGTCTCCTGCTAAAGAAGAGATGTGTGCTTCTAACAGCCTACCACATTAACTGTGACCTGCAAGCAAGTAGCTAAAGAGGAGGAACAGGAAATGACTACGCAAGGTTTGCCAGATGCCAGCCAAACTCCAAACCCCCTCCAATCATCTTTTGAGCCCAATTTACTAAAAACTGTGATCTGGAGTTAAACATAGTAACATGCAAATAACACAGAGCAAGAGCTGGCTCCACTTGGGTCTCTGCTTTGGTTTTCAGACCCTGGAATAACTCTGCCTCTTTATTTGGGGCTGGTAAGTGCAGAAGGACTTCCAGGGGTTGTGGACGCTCAGCACCTCCCAGGAATTGCTCCACTTTTGGCAGTATGAGGCCCTTGATGGTAGGTTAGCAGTTCTGCAGGGTACACACAGTGTACTTAGGGATGTGGGGAAATGAGAGACTGTAGGACTGGGGATTTCACCAGAGATCCTTTCATTAAAGCCTGGACAGACACACATGCAAACTGGGGGGCATTAAGGAGTGTGGCCAACAGGTCAAGGGAGGTTCTCTGTCTCTACTTTGCCTGAGTCAGGCTACATCCTGGTATTTGATCCAGTTGTAGGCTCTGAATTCAAGAGAGACAGGGAAGTGCTGGAGAGAGTCCAGGGGAAACTGCAAAGCCTGGAGCAGCTCTATGAGGAGCAAAGGCTGAGAGCCCTGAGACTGTTGAGCCTGGAGAAGAGTAGCCCCAGAGCAATGCTCAGCAAGAGCTAAAGGAGCTGTGGGGGGCAAGAGGCTGGGACCAGGCTCTTGTCAGTGGTGCCCAGGGCCAGGACAAGAGGCTGAGGGCACAAAGTGGAAGCCAGGAGGTTGCATCTGAGCAGGAGGAGAAAGTTGTTTGTTGTGAGTGTGCTGGAGGCCTGGAGCAGGCTGCCCAGAGAGGTTGTGGAGTCTCCTTGTGTGGAGAGCTTCCAACCTCCCTGGGCATTGTGCTCCAGTGCAAGCTGCTGTGGGTGCCCTGCTTTAGCAGGGGAGTTGGGCTGGTTGATGTCCAGAGGTCTCTTCCAACCCTCACCAGCTTGAGGCCATTACCTCTTTTTCTCTTTTTAATTATTTGGGAGAAGAGCCCAACACCAGCTTCACTGAAGCCTCCTTTCATGGAACTGTAGAGAGCAATGGGTTCTCCCCTCAAACTCCTCTTCTCCAGACTGAAGAACCCCATCTTCCTTAAAACCTGCTCTCCAAACCCTTCATCACCTTTCCCAACCTAGTCATCACAGCCCTTCTAATACACCCCAGCATGGCATTGCCCCTCCTGCCCATATGAGCACACCTGAGTGATGGATAGCTTCAAGGAAGCTGACAACAAAACTCAATCCAGGATTACCAAGTGCCCAAATTTGCTGTCATGACCTGCAACCTTGGAAGCTATGTTGCTGTGAATGAAAGAGAAGCTGAGGCTTAATCCTTTGGTGTGGAGGATCGTAGGACTTGGGTAGAGGAACTGTAGAATCACGGAATCACAGAATGATGGAGTCATAGAATCATGGAGCTACAGAATCATAGAATCACCCAGGTTGTAAGTGACCTCTAAATGTCATCTAGTCCAACCCCACTGCAGTGAGCAGGGATGTCCCCAGCTAGATCAGGTTGCCCAGTGGAGATCTGAGCAGTGCCGGGTGCTGTGTCTATCAATAACTGGATGCTGTTAATGGCAAACAGCTCATTCCAAAGCCCCTTTTCTCCCACACATGCAGAAAGTTAAAGTTACAACTCTGTGAAATTTGGGGGTTGCTCCCATCTCATCTGTTTACCATTTACCCATTGGATGCTTCGGGCTTTGAGGATGATGTTTAGGGTAGGTGGTCCCTTCAAAGCAGGCTTGTCTGCCAGGGAAATGTTTTGATTTGCTGCACGAGACTCATGCAAACTTTTCCTTCAACTGGATCCAGCAACGTGATGAAGGAGGGGAACTAAAAACTACTGTTGTAGGACTCCCCCTTGCAAAGCAGTGGGAAGCTTGGGAGTGGAATTTTTTATAGAATTTTGGAGCCAGAGAACTTGTTTGGTGTTTTATCATCCCCCCCTTCCCCTCCCCCCTAGTCTTCATTCCCAAGTGAAAAGGAAAATGTTCATACACATGATGGTACTCTCTATACAGCAGCGCAGAATCTAAATAACAATCTGTATCTCAGAAGGTTCCTCATCATGAGATGGAACCACCTGGGGTCCACTTTGTGCCCTCTGCCCCTTGTCCTGGGCACCACTGACAAGAGCCTGGCCCCAGCCTCTTGCCCCCCGCCACAGGCTTTTTTGCTCTTGCTGAGCATTGCTCAGATGTCCTCTGGGGCTGCTCTTCTTCAGGGTCAACAGCCTCAGGGCTCTCAGCCTTTGCTCCTCACAGAGGTGCTCCAGGCCTCTCAGCAGCATTGCAGCCTCCTCTGGACCTTCTCCAGCAGTTCCCTGTCTCTCTGCAACTGGGGAGCCCAGAACTGGAGCCAGGACTCCAGCTGTGGCCTGACTAGGGCAGAGTAGAGGTAGAACAGAACTTCCCTTGAACCTCTCTTTTTCGTGGACCCCAGCACTCCATTGACCTTCTTGGCTAAGAGGGCACATTGCTGGCTCCTCTACTCTGCCTGAGTCAGGCTACATCTGGAGTATTTCATCTTCCAACTCATTGTCCCCCAGCACTCCCAGGTCCTTCTCCATGGAGCTGCTTCCCAGCAGGTCCCCCCTCAGCTGTCCTGCTGCAGGAGGTTGTTCCTCCCCAGGGGCAGGATCCTACCCTTGACCTTCCTGAACTCCATGAGGTTCCCTGTGCCCAGCTCTGCAGCCTGTCCAGGTCTGGCTGAATGGCAGCACAACCTGAAGGCTGCTCCCAGTGCTGTGCCAGCAGGGAATTGGGGGAGGCTCTGCTTTGTCTCTGCATCCAGATTGTTGAAGAAGATGTTGAAGAAGACTGGATCCAGTAGCGACCTCTCAGGACCACCACAAAATACAGGCCTCTAACTAGACTCTGCCCCACTGTTCAAAACCCTCTGAGCTGTGTCCTTCAGTCAGTTCTCATCCACCTTGCTGTCTGCTCATCCATCCCTAAGCCTCTCTACGGATGTCATGGGAGACAGTATCCAAAGCCTTGCTGAATTCAAGATAGCCTCCATGCACTGCTCTGCCAGCTGCCCACACTATCAGAGAAGGCTATCAGAGTCGCTGACCTGGCCAACAAATACAGATGGCATCCACCAGTGAGATGTGTGGCTTTGGATATGCTGTGTTCAAGCACACCACCTTGGGAGCATGGTGAAGGATTACCTGATAGTTGCACTGCTGTCACCACCTCATGGTGACCTTAATTATTGCTAATTGATAATTGACGATCACAGAATCACAGAATTAAACAGGTTGGAAAAGACCTCTAGATCATTGAGTCCAACCTATCACCTAGCTCTTCTAATTAACTAAACCAACTAAACTAAACTAAGTGCCTCATCCAGCCACCTCTTAAAAACATCTAGAGATGGTGACTCCACCACCTCCCTGGGCAGCCCATTCCAATGCCAATCACTCTCTCTGTGCAGAACTTCCTCCTAACATCCAGCCTATACCTGCCCTGGCACAGCTTGAGACTGTGTCCCCTTGTTCTGTCACTGGGTGCCTGGGAGAAGAGCCCAACCCCACCTGGCTACAACCTCCCTTCAGGTAGATGTAAGACTGCTATGAAGTCACCCCTGAGCCTCCTCTTCTCCAGGCTGAACACCTCCAGCTCCCTCAGCCTCTCCTCACAGGGCTGTGCTCCAGCCCCCTCACCAGTCTTGGTGCCCTTCTCTGGTCATGTTCCAGTACCTCAACATCTTTCTTGAATTGAGGGGCCTAGAACTGGACACAGCACTCAAGGTGTGGTCTGACCAGTGCTGAGTACCAGGGCAGGATAACCTCTCTTGTCCTGCTGGCCACACTCTTCCTGATACAGGCCAGGAGGCATTGGGGCTCTTGGCCACCTGGGCACACTGCTGGCTCATGTTCACCAGCACTCCCAGGTCCCTCTCTGCCTGGCTGCTCTCCAGCCACNACTAAACTAAACTAAGTGCCTCATCCAGCCACCTCTTAAAAACATCTAGAGATGGTGACTCCACCACCTCCCTGGGCAGCCCATTCCAATGCCAATCACTCTCTCTGTGCAGAACTTCCTCCTAACATCCAGCCTATACCTGCCCTGGCACAGCTTGAGACTGTGTCCC
>VWZI01014210.1:33475-52741 GCA_013396835.1 Psilopogon haemacephalus
CCTGGGCACACTGCTGGCTCATGTTCACCAGCACTCCCAGGTCCCTCTCGGCCTGGCTGCTCCCCAGCCACTCTGTCTCCAGCCTGTAATGCTGCCTGAAGTTGTTGTGGCCAAAATGCAGAACCTGGCACTTGGACTTGTTCAAACTCATGGCATCTGTCGAGCCTGTCCAGGTCCCTCTTCAGAGCCCTCCTACCCTCTAACAGATTCACACATGCTCTCAACTTGGTCTCATCTGCAAACTTACTGATGCTGGACTCAATCCTCTCATCCAGATCATGAGTGAAGATATGAAACAGGACTGGGCCCAGCACTGATCCCTGGGGCACACCACTAGTGACAGATGCCAACTGGATGTGGCACCATTCACCACCACCTTCAGGACCCAGCCCTCCAGCCAGTTCCCAACCCAGCACAGAGTGCCCCTGTCCCAGCCATGGGCTGCCAGCTTGGCCAGGAGTTTGCTGTGGCAGACAGTGTCAAATGCTTGCTCAAGTCCAGGTATTAAATTCTTCATTGAATTTTCCCTTCTGCAATAAGAAAGCCCTGAAAAGCAGCATCCCCTGGGGAAATAAGGGTCAAGGAATATCGAAGGCAAAACATCAAGGGTTTGATATTGAGAGTTAAAAGCATCTTTGTCACAGAGGGATAAAATTATTTTCATCTGTAGTTCAAAAGGATTTTATGTGCAGGCCTGTAGAAAATTTCTGCGGATTTAGAAATGATTTCAAATTGATTTTGAAATGAGATGCTTGGAATATTCAGACAGAGGTCAGGGTTGGGAGAGACCTCAAGGATCATCCAGTTCCATGCCCCCTGCCATGGGCAGGGACACTTCACACTACATCAGCTTGCCCAGAGCCACATCCAGCCCGGCCTTCAAAACTATCCAGGGATGAGGCTTCCACCACCTCCCTGGGCAACCTGTGCCACTCTCTCACCACCCTCATGGGGAAGAACTTCTTCCTAACATCCAATCTCAATTTACCCACTTCTAGTTTCACCCCATTACCCCCAGTCCTATCACCACCTGACACCCTAGAAAGTCCCTCCACAGCTTTCCCTTTCCCCTCTTCAGATACTGGAAGGCCACCTCCAGTATCCTCAAAGCCTTCTTCTCTCTAGACTGACCAGCCCAAACTCTCTCAGCCTGGCCCCACAGCAGCCTGTCTCCAGCCCTCTGATCATCCTTGTGGCCCTTCTCTGCACACCTTCCAGCACCTCCAGATCTTTCCTGTAATAGGGCTCCAGATCTGGACACAGAGCTCCAGCTGGGGTCTCAGCAGAGCAGTGCAGAGGGGCAGAATCCCCTCCCTCACCCTGCTGCCCACACCTCTCTTGGTGCAGCCCAGGCTCTGGTTGCTCTCTGGGCTGCAAGTGCACACTGACAGCTTGTACTGAGCTTCTCATCCACCAGCACCCCCAAGTGTGTCTCCCAAGGGCTGCTCTCAGGGAGGCACTGCCCAGTGCCTATATTGGTGCTTGGGATGGCTCCAACCCAGCTGCAGGACCTTGCACTTGATCTTGTTGAACTTCGTGAGCTTTGCGCTCACCTCTGCAGCCTGTGCTGGTCCCTCTGGATGGATCCTTCCCTCCAGCTGTCAGCCACACCACACAGCTTGGTGCTGAGCCTGCCTCAATGCCCCTGTCCATGTCACTGACAAAGATGTTAGACAAGACAGGTCCCTGTCCTTGAGGGACTCCACTTGTCCCTGCCTCCACTGTGACATGTACCCACTGACAGCCACTCTTTGGGTGTGGCCATGGAGCCAGTTCTGTACCCACTGAGCTGTCCATCCTTCAAACCCATCTTGTGCCAGCTTGGAGACCAGGATGCCATGTGGGATAGTGTCAAGGGCTTTGCTCAGGTCCAGGTAGATGACATCAGTTTGCTCCTCACTCATCTATTGATGTTGTGACCTTATTGTATCAATAATTAGAAAGTGTATATGGAGGTGGAAATGAATTTCAGATTTGCTTTGAAGTGATTTTTCTGCTTTGAAAATGGTTTTTAAAGTTGATAACTGGAAAGCTCATGTGGATGTTAAAACGATTTTTTGCAGATTTCCTTAATTGCTTCGTATTTTGAACATACCTTAAGTATTTTCCATTTGACCTTACCTTATCTTAATATTTACATATTTGTCAAGGATATTTACATTGTAAATAGTTAACACTGTCATGTTTTAAAAATTTTAACAATTATTATTACATGTGTGCTTGGAAAATGTTTGTCGATGTTAAGATTGCTTTTAGGTTGGTTACTTTCATGATAATTGATTATATGGGTGTAAAAAGGTTTTGTAGATAATCTCTTAAAGCAGTTTCATAGTGATAATTATAGAATTTTTATGGCTATTAAATAATGTTTGAATGGTTTTCAATAATTTTTCAATTGATTTCAATTATTTTATTCAATTGTTTAAAAAAAATTGCTTTTATGCTGATATCTGGAAAATTTGTATGGATATTACAATCCTTTTTATACCTTTCTATAAGTATTTTATATTGGCTTAAGAATAATTTTTACATTGATAATTGAAAAATTTACGTGGATGTTACGAGTTATCTTTAGATTGCTTTTAAAAGTATTTTTATATTTCTAATTGGAGAAGTCTTAAGGGATATTAAAATTATTTTTTTAGATTGTTTTTAATTATTTTCTAAATTATTTTTATCTTGATAATTGGAAGAATTCAATAGGTATTAAAATATTTTTATAGATTTTGTTAATTACAGTAGAGAGTTTTTAAAATTATTTTTACATTGATAGTTGGAAAACCTATAAAGAGGTGAAAATTATTGTATATTGCTTTAAAAATAATTTTTACATTGGCTTTAAAATTATTTTTATATTGACATTTGGAAAGTGCACATTAATTTTACATTTATTTTAATAGGAATATTTAGCAAATAGCTAGGGAATTAAATATTTATTGTTACACTGATGCTTCTTTTTTTTTCATGATTTCAATTCTGGCATGTAGAAGACAAAACTGGATTTTAAAAGTTATTTTTATATTGATTTTAAAAGTATTTTGATATGGATGTTTAAATTTTTTTTGCTGTTGACTTTGGAAAATGTTTCTGTATTGATCGATTACTGCTTTGATAGTTATGAAATGCAACTTTGCCTGCTGGCATCATTTGTATATTGAGATGTAAAAATCATTGTATTGTTCTTGAAATTGGTTTTATAGTAAGCTAACAAGGGGTACCCTTAAACAGAATTATAGACTCAGTCAGGGTTGGAAGGGACCACAAGGATCATCTAGTTCCTACCCCCCTGCCATGGGCAGGGACACCCTACCCTAGATTAGGCTGGACAGAGCCTCATCCAGCCTGGCTGCAAACACCTCCAGGGAAGTGGCCCCAACAACACCCCTGGGCAACCTGTTGAGGGTGGGGAGATACTGGCACAGGTTGCCCAGGGAGGCTGTGGATGCTCCTTCCCTGGAGGTGTTGAAAGCCAGGTTGGATGAGGCCTTGATCAACCTGGGCTGGTGGGAGGTGTCCCTGCCCATGGCAGGGTGTTGGAACTGGATGAGCTTTGAGGTCCCTTCCAACCTAAACCATTCTGGCATTCCATGACTGCTGCTTTGAAAAAAAAAGTATTTCCACACTGTAACTAAAAAATTACATTAATATTAATTTGTTGGAAATTGTAGCTTTTTTTTTTTAAGTATTTTTATCTTATCTATAGATTTTAATAGCGTATTTTAAATGTTTTTAGGTTTATTTTGCTGTTGCTCTGAAGGAGCACATATTGATTTAAAAATTATATTAATGTGGATGTGAAGGAAATTATTACTTTTAATATGTGAGATTGGACAGAAAATACTGCTTTAAAAGGAAGCTTTACCTTCATTTTCTAAATTATTCCATAAATAATTTTAAGCACTTTTATATCGTTTTTGTCAGTCGCTTTCTATTGCTTTTAACAATTTATTTTCGTCTTCATTTGGCTTTCTTTCTCCAGCTCTTTACTCAGCCCCACAGGACCCAGGGGCTCATTTCCATCAGTTGACTGTGCTCCTGGCATTACCTGATCTGGGTTGCAGGTCCTGGCTGCCCACCTCATGGCAGGAGATGCTGTGAATTCCTGCCCAGGCCTTCGTGGGCTCCAGAGAGCTAAAAAATCAACTTCCTTATGCTGTGTCACCTTCTGCCACTGCCAGCCTGCAGGAAGGTGGGGAGGTGCCCAAGACACAGTGCTGCTCCACAGCCCACCCCTGACTGCAGAGCCAGAAAGCGAGTGCCCAGCCATATCGGGGGTGGCTGAGCTGTAGTTCACTCTCTCCACAGCACCTTTCTAGGGCTGAGTTTTGCAGCGCTGTATCCAGGTGTCGATAACACTGTGGGGTTTGCCTACTGCTGGACCAGCATCCAGGCTGTGCTTTTCTGACATTTTCCCCACCCCAAGAGGATGCTGAGGGGTGGCCAAGACCTTGGGAAAGGACACTGCTGGGCCAGCCAACCCAAACTGACCAAAGGGGTACTCCATGCCAGCTGATGTCAGCTCAGATATAAAAGCTAAGTGAAAGAAGAGCAGTGTGGGGACATTCCACAGGATCACAAGATTTCAGGGGTTGGAACCCCCCTGCCAGAACAGGACCATAATCTAGCTTAGGTCACACAGGAATGCATCCAGACAGGCCTGGAAAGGCTTCAGAGAAGGAGACTCCATAAACTCTCTGGGCAGCCTGTGTCAGTGCTCTGTGACCCTTACAGTCAAGAAGTTCTACCTTGTGTTAAGATGGAACCTCCTGTGCTGCGGCTTACACCCATTGCTCCCTGTCCTATCTCAGGGAGCAAGTTAGCAGAACCTGTCTCCCCACTCCTGACACCCAACCCTCAGATATTTATAAACATTTATTAGATCTCCTCTCAGTCTTTTCTTCTCCAGACTAAAAAGCCCCAGGTCCCTCAGCATCTCCTCATTGGCAATGCTCCAGACCCCTAATCATCCTCGTAGCCCTTCCCTAGACCCTCTCCAGCAGATCTCTGTCCCTCTTAAACTGGGGAACCCAAAACTGAACACAGTACTCAAGATGGGGTCTCACCAGGGCAGAGTAGAGGATGAGGAGAACCACCCTTGTTCTGCTGTACACATTCTTCTTTATACACCCTAGGACTCCACTGGCCTTCTTGGGCACATTGCTCTCCCATGGACAACTTGTTATCCACCAGCACGCCCAGGTCCCTCTCTACAAGGCTCCTCTCCAGCAGATCACATCCCAATCTGTTGGGATCTCCTTTTGAGAGATCACCTCCCAATCTGAAATCCACGGGTGGGGTCTGTTCTGCAGAGCAACACTTACACCCACGAGAATCCTGCTTCCTGGGAGTAACCAAATTGCCTCCTGCTGTTAACCAACAGAGAGGAGCAGCTCTGTTTGCTTTTGCTTCTGTGCACGGCCTTAGTGCTTCACATTACTAAACTGGTTCTACCTTATTATTGGCCTTAGAATCATCATCAGAATCAAGCAGGTAATAATAGCTCCTTGGAGGTGTTCAAGGCCAGGTTGGATGAGGCCTTGAGCACTCTGGTCTAGAGGGACGTGTCCCTGCCCATAGCAAGAGGTTGGAACTGGATGGTCTTGAAGGTTCCTTCCAACCCCAATCCACTTTGTGGTTCTAACAGCTGTATTTTCATGTGCTTTCCCTTCTCCTGACACTGAATCATAGAATCACAGAATCAGCCAGGTTGGAAGAGACCTCCAAGATCATCCAGTCCAACCTATCACCCAACCTGATCCAATCACTAGACCATGGCACTAATTGCCCCATCCAGTCTGTTTTTTAACACCTCTAGGGACGGTGACTCCACCACCTCCCTGGGCAGCCCATTCCAATGCCAATCACTCTCTCTGTGCAGAACTTCCTCCTAACATCCAGCCTATACCTGCCCTGGCACAGCTTGAGACTGTGTCCCCTTGTTCTGTCACTGGGTGCCTGGGAGAAGAGCCCAACCCCACCTGGCTACAACCTCCCTTCAGGTAGATGTAAGACTGCTATGAAGTCACCCCTGAGCCTCCTCTTCTCCAAGCTGAACACCTCCAGCTCCCTCAGCCTCTCCTCACAGGGAGAGGCTCCAGCCCCCTCACCAGCCTTGGTGCCCTTCTCTGGTCATGTTCCAGTACCTCAGTGGAAGAGAACTGGACACAGCCCCAAGGTGTGGCCTGACCAGTGCTGAGTACAGGGCCAGAATAACCTCTCTTGTCCTGCTGGCCACACTCTTCCTGATACAGGCCAGGATGCCATTGGCTCTCTTGGGCACACTGCTGGCTCATGTTTGGCTGTTTCTGATATGGGCCTTTTGTTATATTTTCCCCTCTCTTCTGTCCACCTAAGTAGAGGAGATGCTTGTCTCTGAGTCCTTCCTGGGGAGGTAAAAAACAGAGAGAGGTGAGAATTTGGTTATTTCATAATGATCTGAATTTGAGGTAAGCCACGTGTAGCATTCACGGAATCTCAGAATTCTACAATTGTTTGGGTTGGAAGAGACCTTAAGGGTCATTCAGTTCAACTATTTTCTAATTTAACTGAGGCTGGGGCTAACCCATGTCCCTCAGCACCACATCTCTGCCTCTTTGAAAGCCCTCCAGTGATGGGGACACGACCACCTGCCTGGGCAGCCTGTACCAGGCTTTGAGAACACTGTAGGTGAAGTTTCTTCTAATGTCCAACCTAAACATCCCCTGGAGCTACTTCAGGCCACTTCTTTGCAGTACTTCCTAGTAAGTTGCCTGTCACCATTAAAAACCTTCAGTGTCATTAGCAGTGCCTGTAAGAAAGCTAAATATAGAATCATAGACTCACGGAATGGTCTGAGTTGGAACGGACCTCAAAGACCATCCAGTTCCAACCTGCTGCCATGGGCAGCGACACCTCCCACCAGCCCAGGTTGCTCAGGGCCTTATCCAGCTTGGCCTTCAACATCTCCAGGGAGGGGACATCCACAGCCTCCCTGGGCAGCCTGTGCCAGTGTCTCCCAATCCTCACTCTCAACAATTTCTTCCTCCTCTCCACTCTTAGTCTCCCCTTTTTCAGCTCAAAACCATTCTCCCTCATCCTGGCACTCCCAGCCCTTGTCCAAAGTCCCTTTCATGCTGGGTATTTTGTTCACCATCTAGGGACTTCTTAGAGAGTGAGACTTGAAGGGTTGTAAAGCTGAAAGCATCCTTGGGGTTGTCTTGCTGCTCCAAATATCTGGAATTTTCTCTTTTTCATAGAATCACAGAGTTATTCTTGTTGGAAGAGACCTTCAAGATCATTGAGTCCAATCTTCAATCAAGACTGCCATGGCCACAGACCACTGTCATCTCTCTTTCTGGGCAAATGGCGTCACAAGTTTTTTTCTCAGCAGTTTTAGTCTGGAAGGAAGGCAGCAGAAGGAGAAGAAATGGTGAAATTCCTCCCTAAGAACCATTGCCTATGGAGAAACTGCTCTCCATCCTGCAGCATCATGGTGGGATTGCCTTCAGCTGAACCACATGGGGAAATTACAGTGTTCAAATTGTTCTGAGAGGCAATAGAAAACCAAACCTCAGCTTCTCAGTGCCTCCCTTCACGTTTTGGCTTTGCTTCTCTAGTGGGCAAAAATTAAAACCTTTTTGTTTTGGTGCTCTCACAGATTGAGAGATTGGTCTGGGTTGGAAGGGACCTCCAAAGCTCATCCAGTCCAACTGCCCTGCAGTCAGCAGGGACATCCCCACTAGAACAGGTTGCCCACAGCCTTGTTCAGTCTTACCTTGAATATCTCCAGAGATGGAGCCTTAACCACCTTCTTGGGCAACCTTTTGCAGTGTTCGGGCACCTTCATGGCAAATTACTTGTTCCTCGCATCCAATCTCAATCTGCTCAGCTCTCATTTCAAGCCTTTGCCCCTCATCCTGTCACTGCAGGCCTTTGTTGACAGTCTCTCTTCATCCTCCTTGTAGCCTGCTTCAGGTATCAGAAGGTCACTGTTAGGTCTCCCCAAAGCCTCGTCTTCTCCAGGCTGCACAACCCCAGCTCCCTCAGCCTGTCCTCATAGCAGAGGTACTCCAACCCCCTGATCATTTTCTTGGCCACCTCTGGTCCCTCTCCATCAGCTCCATGTCCTTCCTGCATGGAGGGCTGCAGACCTGGGTGCTGTTCTCCAGGTGAGGCCTCAGCAGAGCAAAGTTTTGTTTAGTTTTGTTTGGGTTTTTATTGGGTTTTGGTGTTTTTAGTTTTGTTTGGGTTTGTTTTTTTAAATGGTTTGGGATTTGATTATTTAAAAACAGTTACAGCCCTACCTGTGGGCAGAAAGTGGCTGATGGTAGCTCAGGTGCCTGAGTGCACATCCATGTTTCTGTGTAGAACCATGGAAACACAGCATCATGCAATCACAGCATCAGAGAACTCTTTGGGTTGTAAAAGCTCTTCAAAACCATCCAGCTCAGTCATCAACCCAAGACCACTATGGTCATTAAACCACGTCCCCAAGTGCCATGTCCACATGTTTCTTGAACACTACCTAGGGATGAGGACTCTATTGTGTAACTCGAATTTCTAATGAAGTCGCTAATGGAGAATTAATTTTCATCTGTTGGAGATTCCCAGACTCACAGATTCACAGACTGCACTGAGTTGGGAGGGACCCTCCAAGGGCATCTTGCCCAACCCCTCTGCAGTCAGCAGGGGCACCCTCAACTAGAGCAGGATACCCAGGGCCACATTGAGGCTGATGTCAAATTTCTCCATGGATGCAAGATGGTTCATCAAGGTTGGGCACTGGCCTTTGAGTTGCCTCAGTAAATCCATGTCTGTACAGCACACCATGGGCACTGTTCTGGTCCCACTTGGAGCAGGACCTGACCAGTGTGAGACTTCCCTTGTCTGAGCTATCAGAAATACAGAATCATGGAGTCACATGTGTTTTGGGCTGAAAAGGACCATTAAAGCTCATTCAGTCCAACTCCCTTTGAAGGCAGCAGGGATATCTCCAACCAGAGCAGGTTGCTCAGAGCCTCATCCAGCATGACCTGGAATGGTTCCAGGGATGGGGCTGCTAACACCTCTCTGGGCAACCTGGGCCAGGCTCTCTCCACCCTCCCTTCTCTCCACTCTGTCTCCCTCTTTCAGTTCAAATCATTCCCCCTTGTCCTGCCACAGCAGGCCCTACTCAAAACACTGTCTCCAGTTTTCTGCTGGGCTCCTTGAAGTGCTGCAAGGCTTCCCTGGAGCCTTCTCCACTGCAGGCTGAAAAAGCCCAACTTTCCCAGCCTGGCCTCACAGCAGAGGGCTTCCAGCCCTGCCAGCATTGCTGTGGCCTCCTCTGGTCCTGCTCCAACTAGTCCTGTCTGTGCTGTGCTGAGGACTCCAGAGATGGCCTCAGCACTACATGGGGATTCTCAAGCAGAGTGAAGCAGCAGCATCATTTGAGGGGTGGATGTACCCCATAGCCAGCTCCCAGCAGTGCTTGCAGACATCAGCGGCCTGTTCCTGTTGCTTCCCTTCCCCACTTGGCCATTAATGGGATGATGGCAGCCAAATGCTTTGAAGCAGAAGAAAGCCTGGGCAAACACGGGCAGATAAACAGACTGCTTCATCTTCTGAGGGCCACTGGCCAAGCAGTGCTTCCAATTACTAGTCCCAGCCTCTCCATGTCCTGAGGATGACACAAATCACAGCTAAGCTCTCCTTCCCCTCCCCCCCACCAAATTATCCCATTTGACCCATCCCAGCAGGGCGCTGCCAAGCAGTGGATGCTGGTGCACATCCCAAGCTGTTGGGTGATTCAGCAGGCATTAAGGGGAGTAAAACTATAGCCCCCTGAGCAAACAGCTCCCTGTTTTCTCTGGAGTTTACAGTGCTGAGTAGCCATTAATAACCTGGAAGTACAGGCAATTAATCTTTGTTTATTAGCTGCCTTTGTCAGACGAGGGGCTCAGCCTCCTGCTATTGAGTCCCAACAGGATGGCATTAGCCCCGACTCCAGCCTCGGCAAAGTCAACAAGCTCAGACGCTCAATTATCTCACACTTCAAACAAGGAGGCAGGAGATTGAATAGGAAAGTCCCACATCTGCTCTTCCACTTGCTGATTGCTGTGTCCTGGCTTTAGCTAATGACTCAGCTTATCATCCTCCTTGCCTGCTAGACCCTGCCAGGTCCCTTGAAAGCTGATGATGAGCTCCTTCATAGAGTAACTTCCTTGCGGAAAACCCAAAGACGTCAGGTCCAACCATGCCCTGGCATCTCCCTACACACAGCTGTTAGGTCAGCTCCCAAACATCTTTTAAACATCTCCAGGGATAGGGACTCTAACACTGCCCTGGGCAGCCTGTTCCAATGCCCCATGACCCTCTTTGTGAACAAAGGTTTCTAATCTCCAGCCTAAACCTCCCCTGGTGCAACTCAGGGCCATATTCCCTCATCCTTATTTGGGAGAAGAGGCTGGCCTTCACCTGCCTCCAACTTCCTTTCAGAGAGATATAGAGAGCAATGAGGTCTCCCTCAGCCTCCTCTTCTACACACCAAATGCCCTCAACTCCCTCAGCTGTTCTCCCCAGCTCTCTTCTCCAGACCCCTCCTGAGCTTTGTTGCCCTTCTCTGCATCTGCTCCAGAATCTCAATGTCCTTCTTGGAGTGAGGGGCCCAAAACTGAACCCAGAACTCAAGCTGTGGCCTCAACAGTGCCCAGCACAGGGTAACAAACCCTGCCCTGCTCCTGCTGGTCACACCATTGATGATCCAGATCAGGATGCTGGTGGCTTTCTTGTCCACCTGGGCATACTGCTGGCTCATCTTCAGCAGCTGCTAACCAGCACCTGTGGATCCCTCTATGCCAAGCAACTTTCCATCCACTCTGCCCCAAGCCTGGAGCCTTCATGGGATTGTGACCCAAGTGCCAGGATCTGGCACTTGGTCTTGTTAAACCTCAGCCCACTGACCTCAGGCCATGGATTCAGCCTGGCCAGAGCCCTCTGCAGAGCCGTCCTCATCTCCAGCAGATCAACACTCCTGCCCAGCTTGGTGTCCTCTGCAAACTCACTGAGTGTGCCTCAGTCCCCTTACCCAGATCATCGATGTTAAACAGAACTGCCCCCAGCAGCAAGCCCTTGGGGACACCACCTGTGACCAGCCACCAACCTGATTCCATCCTGCTTACCACTACTCTTTGGGCCTGGACATCTACCCAGTTTTTTGCCTTGCAATGAGTGTGCTTGCCCAGACCATGTGCAGCCACTTTGTCCAGGAGGATGCTGAAGAGCCCCAACTCTCAGCCTGCATTAATAGGAAAGGTTCTCCAGCCCTCTCATAATCTTTGTGGCCTCCTGAGGAGGAGCAGTAATTGCATTAAAAATAAAAATCTTTACTAAACTTCATTTAAACTTTGTGAAACTTCAATCCTGGTTTTAGCAGGATGCTGTTTTCTTTCATCTGCTTTGTGGGTCAAAAGGTTCTCAATATATGTGACCTCCAGGGACACTTCTGACCTCTTTATTTTAAAAAGAGAACTGTTTTGTGTTTCAGGCCACCCAGCCCTCCAGGAGCTGTGAAGCGGGGCTGTGTGTGTGTGCCAGATCTGGCCTACTCCCTCTCCTCCAGCTCTTGCCTAGCTCGCTGGATGTTCTCCTGATGCTGGAGATTAGGCTCAAACCCCTGCAGGCAAGGAGGAACTTCAGTGTGCATCTCCCACGTCCTAAAAGGGTGCTTTCATCAGGGAGATACTGCATAAGGAGAGGAAGGAGTGTGCCCTTGGGAAATAAAGGACCTCTTCTTGTTGCCTGAATAAAAGCTATTAGGGTAAAGTCCAAGCAGCAGTTTCAAGACCTCCAGAGACCTCCAGAGCGATGAATCCTGCCTCAGAGGACCCAATAATTTATCTGAGCCTTAACTGTGCTTGTCTTCTTCACATTTCCTGCTATTTGGCTTCATCTACCCCTCTCCAAGTGCCCCTGTTTGGAAGGTAGTTGCCTGATGAGGTGGGTGGTGGAGGCAGATCCAGTTCCTCTGGCACCTTCATCAGGACATCATTATTTGTGCTGGGTTTAAACGGTTTGAGATTTTTATTCTAATTGTGAGCAGCTCTGTACAAAACTTGATGCGCTGTGTGCATGGCTCTTGGAGAAGACTGAGAGGAGAGCTAATCAATGCTGATCAACAGGTAGCGGGGCAAAAGGATGGGGTCAGACTCCTCCTGGTGGTGCCCAGGGACAGGATGAGGGGCAGTGAGCACAAACTGGTGTGAAGGTGCTGGAGGCCTCCTCCAGCTCTGGTCTCCTCTGGAGAACTTCCAACCCTAGCTGGCCATTTTGATCTTGGGCTACCTGCTGTGGGTGCCCTGCTTTGACAGGGAGGTTGACTGGGTGATCTCCAAGGTCCCTTTCAATCCCACCATGCTGGGATTCTGTTATTCACAGAACGATAGAATTGCTTCGGTTGGAAAAGACTTCCAAGATCATCAAGTCCAAGCTTCAACTGCAGGCCACCAGGCCATTAACTATGTCCCAGGTCTTCAGGACTAGTGATTTCTCATTCAGATGCAGGGTGCTGCACAGCACCTCAAAGGAGAAGTTAATTCAATGTGTTGATGAGCAATATCCTCCCTGCCTTGGTAAGAAGATCTCTGTGTGCATCCTGCGTTCCACATGGGATGCTAATTTATAACACCTGTGCTGGGCTTGGTCTGTCATGCAGGAAGAGATCAGCTGCTGGCTCTGCTGGGCATTCTCAGGAAAGACCACCAAGTATTTATTGTTAGAAAAGGAGATGGGGGTTGGGATCTGCTCCCTAGTCTCAGGTGAGAGAAGGAGAAAACAATGGCCTGAAATTGTGCCAGGGGAAGGTTAGGTTGGAGAGGAAGGAAAATTTCCCTGCTGCAAGAGTGGTCAGGGATTGGCACAGGTTGCCTAGGGACTTGGGGCAGTCTCCATGCCTGGAGGTGTGCAAGAAACGTGTGGCATGGCACCTGGGGCCATGGTTTAGTGGCAGATGGGGTTGGGCAGATGGTTGGACTGCATGGTCTTGGAGGACTCTTCTAACCAAAAAAATTCTAAGATGCCATGAATGTATTTGTGATCATAAAGCCCTGGAAGATTTAATCACTTTTATTCTCAATTTACATGAGTAACAAACCTCCCCCACCATAACTGCTCTATGTCATCTCCATCCTATCAGAGAAAATAGTTCTCCCTCCCATCTGATTTGTCTGGGGACATGGACTGTGAATGTGACTGAAGCCTTTGCTCTGTAACTGGGGGAAGAGCCAGATAGGGCTTGGTGCCTAAACCCTTACAGAAAGAAAGGAAAGGCCAATCTTTGATCTCAGTGAGGTGCTAATTTGTCAGCTCTGGAGGTCGTTAGGGCCTTAGGAAGCCAGGGCCAGCACATCCCCAGGGTGCTTATCTGGCAGGGCTTAATGACACATTACTATCTCCACGCTCAGGCATTCAGCCCAGCGTTTGAAGAGCAGCCTATGTGTCAAGGGAGGTATTAGGGCAGACACCTTGAGCTCATCAGGTTTATCTGGCCGCTGCTGACAGGAACAGTAGGTGACACCAAACCAGGGAGGAAACTTCAAAGTTGACTGGGCTGAAGTCTTGCACCAAAGCTAAACAACCTTTGCTGCTGGGTCTGGGACAAACAGCTGGGTGGGGAGGGCAGCTGGGAGATGAAAGGTTTGGCCCCTTGTTGTGCCATCCAAGCTGCTCTTCATTCAGCAAGGTGGTGGGGGCAGTGGGGAGAGCGGGTCTTGCTTTCATGGGAACTCCTCTCGGGCCTCCAGAAAGCAATGGTGTTTGAACAGGAGGAATGAGAGGATCTGAAGTGGATGAAGACCAGAGAAGTCACCTGCTGCTTGGGCAAACACAACTGCCAGGCAGAGGGACCGTCGCTCCATGTTGAAGGATGAGATGCACCAAGCAGAGTGTTGGTCTCTTGATGTCATCCTTGTGGCCTAAATAAAGAATTTCTTCCTGAAGGATGGGATGCTCTGGGCAGCAAACCATGGGGAGAGTATAAGGGAAGAAAGAGAAAAAAATGAGTAGGGACAATGTGCCAAATGCTTCTTCTCTACAGCTGCAAACCTCAGCTGCCATGATGGACACTGTTGCCCCTCTTGCAAACCTCACCCCTCCTGCCCCTGGACACCACCACTATTAGAATCACCTGGTCCTGAGCCCACAGATAGTATGGCAGTTTTCAAACTGTCTCACTTCTCAGCGAAGGAGAGCTTCATTTGAAAGGCAGTGATGTCTTTCATCCAAGGTGAAGAACAAAACTGGGCCCCCCAGTTCAAGAGGGACATGGAATTGCTTGAGAGTGTCCAGCACAGAGCCACAAGCATGATGAAGGGAATGGACCATAACTGTTACGAGGAGACCCTGAGGAATCTGGGGCTCTGCTGCTTGGAGAGGAGGAGACTGAGAGGTGACCTCACGGATGTTTATAAATATGTGCAGGGTGAGCGTCAGGAGGACGGAGCTAGGCTCTGCCCAGTGATGCCCAATGACAGGACAAGATGCAATGGGTGGAAGCTGAGGCATAGGAAGTTTAATTTAAATGTCAGGAGGAATTTTTTCCCTGTGTGAGTCACAGGACACTGGAACAGGCTGCCCAGGGGTGTTGTGGAGTTTCCCTTTCTGGAGAGATTCTGGTATATATATGCTCTGGAGGGGGGTTGGACTGGATGGGCTTGCAAGGTCACTTCCAGCCCCTGACATGCCATAATTTTATGAAATGCTGACCCCTGAGGCCAGCAGCCATGTCTGAAGTGGGGCCTTTGCCTCTCTGAGGTGACTTGAGGTGAAAGATAATTCAATGGGGAAAATGTTTGGATGAAAATTGTTTCAAAAGAAGTCCAATTCATGCTTCACCTTCATAAACTCTTAGGGACAAACAGATATGAACCACCCAACCAAAAGTTCTCCTGGCTGCACATTTCAACTCTCTGAATGAACCTCTCAACATCCCTAGGCCCAGAGCTACTTTGAAGCATCATAGAATTGCAGAACCATTTCGTTGGGAGAGACCTTCAGGACTGTTGAGTCCAACCCTTAACCCAGCACTACCAGGTTACCATGGTAGTACTCTTAGTACCACAAAGAGAAAATACCTTCAGGGATGATGATTCCACCCCTGCTCTGGGCAGACTGCTTCATGGTTGACATTCATTCAAGGGAACTAATTTTTCACAGATCCAGAGAACTGTCTTTTTTTGAAGAGCCCTCCAAGACCATCCAGTCCAACCACCAACCTGACCCCACCATGGCCACTAAAACATGGCCCCAGGTGCCATGGCCACACCTTTCTGACACACCTCCAGGCATGGGGACTCCACCACCTCCCTGGCCACTCTTGCAGCAGAGAAAATTTTCCTCCTCTTCAACATAACCCTCCCCTGGCACAATTTCAGGCCATTTTATTCTCCTTCTCTCACCTGAGACTAGGGAGAAGATCCCAACTCCCACCTCAATCCAAACCTCTTGAAGCTCCCTGGCACAACTTGAGGCCAGTTCCTCCTGCCTTATCCTAAGAAGTCAGGATTAAAAATCTGACATCTAAATTGATTTGCTGATGAAACTGTAGGGCCATGCAGCAGGGCAGCAGTTTTGCATCCTAAAGACATGTGCAGCTCAACCCCAGGTTTCTTCTCTTCAATGTCACTTTGCTAAAAGCCCCACAACATTCGATTGCGACACACTAGGAGTGGGAGAAGCAACATGATGAAGGTGACACTTTCCAAAGGTGTCAGATAAGGTGCCGATGAAGCTGCACAGCTGGTGGCAGGTACTATAGCTCCTGAAACCACCTCAGTGCTAAGCTGGGCTGGAAGGAGCACCTCTGCCCTCTTCTGGGACAGCTACAGCCTAACTTGACCTCCAGAAGAACTAAAAATGCCTTTGATATAAAACAGTTCTTGTGGCTTTTATCACTTCACTGGGTTAAGAACTGGCTGATGGCTGGGCCCAAAGAGCGGTGAGGAATGGAGTTAACTCTAGCTGGCCACCAGTGGCGTACCCCCAGGCTCAGTGCTGGGACCAGTTCTGTTTAACATCTCTATCAATCACCTGGGTGAGGGGATGTAGTTTGCAGAGAATGCTGAACTGAGTGGCAGTGGTGATCTGCTAGAGGGTAGGAAGGGTCGCAGAGGTATCTGGCCTGGCTAGATCCATGGGCTGAGCTCAGTGGGATAAAGCCTAACAAAGCCAAGTGCTGGGTCACAGCAGCCCCATGCAACACTGCAGGCTTGGGGCAGAGTGGTTGGAAACTGTTCATCAAAGAAGGACCTGGGGGTGCTGGTGGAGAGCAGCTGAAGAAGAGCCAGGGTGTGCCCAGGTGGCCAAGAAGGCCACCACCAGCCCGGACTGGATCAACAGGAGCAGGGCAGGGATTGTGCCCCTGGACACAACTGGAGTACTGGGTTCAGTTTTGGGCCCCTGACTCCAAGAAGGACATTGAAGGTCTGGAGCAGGTGCACAGAAGGGCAACAAAGCTGGGGAGAGGTCTGGGGGAGAGGTCTGGAGAAGGGGTCTGGGGAGGAGCAGCTGAGGGAGCTGGGGGTGTTCAGTGTGGAGAAGAGGAGGCTGAGGGGAGAGCTCATTGCTCTCTACAGCTCCCTGAGAGGAGGCTGCAGTAAGGTGGGAGTTGGGCTCTGCTCCCTAGTCTCAGGTGAGAGTAAAGAGTAATAAGAGCACAAACCTTAAGTTTTGTCATCCGAATCTGTATCTTCTCTATGCTCTCTCCCCCACTGCTTTAAGGTAGGTAGAGGTTGGGTGACAGCCTGCAGAAAAGCAGGAAGGAGGAGTCCTGCAGTCTGAGGGAGGATACTGGAAGGCACTGAAGAAGCAAGGCAGTTAAAGAAGGTTAAGATACTAACTGAAAGACAGGCTTGAAAGTCATGTTTGCTAATGCTTATGATGCTGTGGTACCTAAAACACCAGGCTTTTCCCCTGAGCCTCCTGTTCTTCAGGGCTGTGCTCCAGACCCCTCACCAGCCTTGGTGCCCTTCTCTGGACACATTCAAGCATCATTTGTGGCTGTTCAGAAACAACCATCTGCAGGCCTGCTGGACTCAGCCCCCTTAACAGCAGCTGGTCCCTGCCACCCCAGCCCTTTCTGAAAATCTGGGATGGTGTAGGGTGGGATGTTGACTCCTGAATTGTTTAACAACATCTGAAAATCCCAGCAATTCCTGTTAAGACTCAGCGGAATGCAGAGGCAAGGAGGAAAAGCCATGCCAGGAACAACTTCTGGATGGTGGAAAAGGGAGTTGACAAAAAGCAGAAATAATGAAGTGGATGGTGGCTTCAATTAGCTGCACTTCTGGGATGTGGGGGTTGTTTAAATGAAGCTGGAATGGCGTGGGCAGCTGCAAAAGATTGTATCAAACAGTACAAGGAATATATGGAATGCTGGTGCAACGTCAGAGTGTGGTCATATCACACACGGAGTAATGCTGCTGTGCTCTTTCTGGGGGAAATTCCCTTCTGGAGGGTTTTGGATAGGCTCTTCAGGTTTGATTTGAGGGAAGCAGCAGTTTTGGAAGAGTATTCCCCATCAGTGTATAATTGCAGAAGAATCCCAGACCCCCAGCATGGAGGGGGCTGGAAGGGACCTCTGGGGATCACCCAGTCCAATTCCACTGCAAAAGCAGGGCACCCACAGCAGCTTGCCCAAGAGCACAATGGCCAGGGCAGGTGGAAACTCTGCATACAAGGAGACTGCAGAACCTCTCTGGGCAGCCTGCTCCAGGCCTCCAGCAACCTCACACCAAACAACTTTGTCCTCCTGCTCAGACGGAACCTCCTGGCTTCCACTTTGTGCCCTCTGCCCCTTGTCCTGGCTCTGGGCACCACTGACAAGAGCCTGGCCCCAGCCTCTTGCTCCCCACAGCTCCTTTAGCTCTTGATGAGCATTGCTCAGATGTCCTCTGGGGCTGTTCTTCTCCAGGGTCAACAGCCTCAGGGCTCTCAGCCTTTGCTCCTCACAGAGCTGCTCCAGGCCCCTCAGCAGCTTTGCAGCCTGCCCTGGACTCTCTCCAGCAGTTCCCTGCCTCTCTGCAACTGGGGAGCCCAGAACTTGATCCAGGACTCCAGATGTAGCCTTACTAGTGCAGAGCAGAGGGGAACAAGAACCTCTCTCAACTTGTTGGACATGCTTATCTCAGTCTACTCCAGTATCTGGTTTGCCTTCTTGGCCATGATGCCATATGGCCGACTGATGATGAGCTTGTTGTCTACCAGCACTCTCAGGTCTTCTCTGTGGAACTTCTTTCCATCAGGTCACCCTTCTTTAACTTGTAGTGATGAGCAAAGGGCTGGCTGTAAAATTTCAGCCCTGGACTTTAAGAGGGCTGATTTTGCCTTCTTCAAAGCTCTACATAGAAGTACCCAGTGGGCTAGGGCTCTAGAAGGAAGGGGGTGCCCCAAGAGAGATGTTTAATAGTCAAACATTACCTCCCCAAGCTCAAGAAAAATGTATTGAAATAAGGGAGGGCAGAAGATCTGCATGGATAAGCAAGGAGCTCTGGGAAAAAGTCACAAAGGAAAAAAAGGAGGTTTGCAATATGTAGAACAAAGGTCATTTGGGAGGATTAGAGTAATACTGCCAGAAAATGTAGAGCTGTGACAAGAAAGGCTAAGGTCCTCTTGGAACTGAGTCTTGCCAGGGTCATGAAAAGAAAACAAGAAGTGCTTTTTCAGATCATAGAATCATAGAACCAGTCAGGGTTGGACAGGACCACAAGGATCATCTAGTTCTAACTCCCCTGCCACGGGCACAGACACCCTGCCTAATCAGGCTAGACAGAGCCTAATCCAGCCTGGCCTTAAACACTTCCAGTGATTTCCTGCATGACCAGCGGTGGGAGAGCATGAGTGAGAGCCTGAGTGAGAGCCTGGCTAAGCGCCTGGGTGAGAGCCTGGGTGAAAGCCTGGCTAAGTGCCTGGGTGAGCGCCTGGGTGAGAGCCTGGCTAAGCGCCTGGGTGAGAGCCTGCCTAAGCGCCTGGGTGAGAGCCTGCCTAAGCGCCTGGGTGAGAGCCTGCCTAAGCGCCTGGGTGAGAGCCTGCCTAAGGACCTCAGTGAAAGCCTGGCTAAGTGCCTGGGTGAGCACCTGGGTGAGAGCCTGGCTAAGCATCTGGGTGAAAGCCTGGGTGAGAGCCTGGCTACGTGCCTGGGTGAGAGCCCGGCTAAGCGCCTGGGTGAGAGCCTGCCTAAGCGCCTGGGTGAGAGCCTGCCTAAGGACCTCAGTGAAAGCCTGGCTAAGTGCCTGGGTGAGCACCTGGGTGAGAGCC
>VWZI01014213.1:0-13759 GCA_013396835.1 Psilopogon haemacephalus
TATATTTACAGCAATGCGAATATACAAGCAAATATTTACAAGATACAACAGCTATTTACAGAAATATACAGTAAAAAAGGAATACAGACACCACACCCCTCCTGGAGACCAAAATCCCCANCAATTCTCCAATTAGCTCAAACCAGCACAGGGGCCTACAGGAGGGCTGGGGAGGGACTGTTCACAAGGTCTCGTAATGACAGGATGAGAGGCAATGCGTTCAAATTGGCAGAGGGGAGATTTGAATGGCATGTTAGGAAGAAATTCTTCACAGTGAGGGTGGTGAGGCACTGGAACAGGTTGCCCAGGGAGGTTGTGTCTGCTCCCTCCCTGGATGTGTTCAAGGCCAGGCTGGATGAGGTCTTGAGCGACCTGATCTGGTGGGAGGTGTCCCTGCCTATGGCGGGGGGGTTGGAACTGGATGATCTTTGAGGTCTCTTCCAACCTAGACCATTCTATGAATCTATGATTTTATGATCTTGCCTTGTGTTAAGCTTGTGCTAGGCCTATGTTCTCTCCTTATATGGTTACAGCAAACCTGTGTCTTCACCCAATTATGGTCATAGTTTGGCTTACTGCCACTCTGTTGGATAAGCTAATTATGTCCAAAGGTCCAATCAATCTCAGGCATTGATATAAAAACACATAAGCATGTAACACAATGTGGTTCTGTCATGCTTTTGCCATTATTCTGTGTTCTGCTGTATCCATGCCTGTGATGCCTGTCAGCAATGCTAATGCATTATTAAATATATCAATATAAGCTTTATGCCAGCCTGGAACTGTTTCAGTTTTTTTTCAGGAGCAACTTGAATGGCCTTCACACAATAGCTACATCAATAGCAGCCAGCATGAGATACATACCTACTGAGATATATCACAAGGTATCCTGCCTGCCCGTGCTGGACACACAGAAGTCCAGAGAAAGCCAGGACCAAGTCAGCAATCATCTGCACCCCTTCCCACAGCAGCCTGTGGAGCCTGGGGTGAATCAGAAGTCTCNCATAAGCATGTAACACAATGTGGTTCTGTCATGCTTTTGCCATTATTCTGTGTTCTGCTGTATCCATGCCTGTGATGCCTGTCAGCAATGCTAATGCATTATTAAATATATCAATATAAGCTTTATGCCAGCCTGGAACTGTTTCAGTTTTTTTTCAGGAGCAACTTGAATGGCCTTCACACAATAGCTACATCAATAGCAGCCAGCATGAGATACATACCTACTGAGATACATCACAAGGTATCCTGCCTGCCCGTGCTGGACACACAGAAGTCCAGAGAAAGCCAGGACCAAGTCAGCAATCATCTGCACCCCTTCCCACAGCAGCCTGTGGAGCCTGGGGTGAATCAGAAGTCTCAGCAGCAACAGCCAGTGGCCAGAGACCAGACCATACAGAAATGCAATAGATAGAACTCCCTGCAAGTGTTCTGGGTACTGTCTCAATTTTTTACTAACCCTGCAAGGCAGGAGAAATAATATTTGTGACTAAATACCTTAAAGCTTCCTTTATTTTCTAACTTCTGCCTTAAGCAGAAAGGCCCTGAGTCCATCTAGTAGCCAAGCAGCAATTAATGGCAAAAACCTTCTCTTCCAGTGCTAATTAGTTAATTAATTAATAACAATTCAATCCAATAATTTATGCATATTGATAGTCAGTTATAGATCTAGATATTGTTTATGTAATGTGTTACATGACCATCATAGAAGAACATGTGTATTATTAAAATTAGTGGTTGAGGGTGGAAAAGTTTGGATATAAAAATTAATAAACAATATTAATTTTGGAAAATTATCTCTCATTAATTAATAAAACTCCCATTCCTTCACAAATGGTGATAACTTTTTCCTCCAAGTGAAAGAGAACAAAAGAGGAGAGGTCTTTTGCTGGACCTTATACTGACCAAAAAGCAGAGCTTACTTTCAGTAATAAACATCAAATACCCATGGCTGCACTGCCCATAAGATAGTGGATTTCAGGCTAATGAAAGGCAAGCTCTGACCATGGCTTCAGCAGAATTGATTCTTGGACTCTTCAAAGATGTGCTTGGAAAAATATCATGGAATGAAGCTTTGTTGGGAAGGGCCTATGCTAGTCAACATTCAAATACCATATTCTTCAAGCTCAGGAGGGATATATGCCATCAAATATGATGTCAAGAAAAAAATATGAACAAATAGCTCTTGGCCAAACTCATCCATAAATAGGAAGCATGTAAAGGGTAGAAACAAGCACAGGTACCTTGGCAGAAAACAGAAACATCCAGAGATTAAGTTAGGAAAGGTAAAGATCAGGTATTTAGTTTAATTATGCGTATCCATCACAAGTCCACTCTTCTGTTTTGGTAGTAGGGCTACATAAAGAAATCTTATCTTCCACCTTTCCCTCTTAAAAACATCTCCTTTCTTGAACACCATGCTACTGAAGTGTTCGATTTCCTGACAAATTATAGCATTTAAATAAATAAATAAATAAATAAAGCTGTGTTTTATTCCTTTCCCACTTTTGAAAACTGAAAAAAAATATAAGATAGGTGTGAATAGGTAAATAGTAGAAAAGCTTGAGAATATTTTATTGTGTGATACTTTCATACATGCAATATTTTTAAAATTGTCTTAAAAAGTACTGTATTTCCTTTCATGTATACTTAGAATGCCATCAAAAGATAGTTTTGACTCAGAGAAGATTGACTAGTTCTTTCATAAGCACATTGTAGAGCATAATAATAAAACTACCTTTATTATTTCTATTTTAAAAGAGCAAACATAAGTTGGAGGCCTTTTTGATTCTTTTCCTATCTGTTCTAAGATGTCTTGTATTTGACTCAGACCAGAAGATCAATTATAACAAAAAGCATTAAAACAGTTGTATTAAAGTACCAGGTGGACGAAGAACATTCATAATGGAAAAATCAAGACTATTCCTTAATTATTCTCATATATTTGACTACTACTTGCTTTGTTTGTTTATGTCTATCATTGTTTGTCTTGGTCTCTGCACTGATGCTGTATCTCACATCTAAGGATTTATAATTTTGTGTTAGCATAGGTTGTTATCAGTGTTACAAGGAAGTACTGAAAGCATGTTAGCAAATATTAGAAAGCTAATTAAAATATACTCGGTTTTTAAGCATATTTTTTTCAGTAGTGAAAAATGCATTCAGAAAAAGAAAAGGAAAAAAGGAATTTAGAAGAAAGAAAGCAAGAAGGCAAGAAAGCGAGAAAGCAAGAAAGAAAGCAAGAAAGCAAGCAAGAAAGAAAGACAGACAGACTTAATTTATCCTCAAATTTTCTCAAATTGTAAAAAGCATTTTTTAACATCTTGGGGCACTAAAACAAATCAAAACAAAACATCAAAACTCTGAAAACTGGACAAAAAGTGTATACATATTTTGATTAACAGCTGCAAATAGGCTAGCTGGTGACTTTAAATGGATTGTCTAAGCTACACTTCCTTCAGCTGTTCACTAGTACTTTTAGTCACCTTGTTCATCATGATGTTTTCACTTGCTTGCCTGCATTTTGATCCTTGCTTCCTGTGTCTCTCCCCTGTAGTGCTTTTCAACAGCGGTCTGTATTTTGTTTGATGAGCAGTGAAAATTGCAAGATTCTTAACATCTAAAGAAAATATAGAACTTCAGAAATCATGGATACTGTAAAGTGTACTTGGCTGCTGGAACGTGGAATACTATTAAACATCAAGGAAAACTAATCTTAACGCAAAAAAAAAAAAAAAAAAAAAAAAAAAAAAAGGCATATGTAAAGGTCTTAGGCTGCATTACTGTGCATGGAATAACTTCCGAATCTGGCATTCATTAGTATATGCATTCCTGGCACAGATTGTTTGTTTTTAATTCTGCACAACAAAAGCAATTTCATGTTAAAGGCCGAAGTAATATTTTTCCCCAATTACAAAACTTCTGGAAGCAATAGTTTATCATTTACAGTATCTGAATTATTACTACTTCCCTTATTTCTTTCCCCATTTGGACAATAAAAATGGAACATTCTGCACAACAGATGGTAGTGGTCTCATGATTAACATGCATAATCCCTGCATGTTGAATAACATAAAGATTTCATTTTTTTCTGAAAGCCTGCCAAGCATGTAAGAGTATACAATATTTAGTGTTGGCACATGGGAAATGTGGTATATTTGGTATTCTATAGAATGGACTACTTAAATCAGATAGGATTATTAATTAGTTTAATATATACGTGTGCACAATAATTCATAAAACAGTGGCTAAAAGGTAGTATGAACATAGGCAGAGAAAAGCACTAAATTCTTTTGACACTCCATTTACTAATTCATGGTCACGTAGTTCACTGTGTTCTTGGGATGTGAGTGAAAACTCAGTAAAATTTGCACTGGTAAATAAGAAGCTAAAAACTTTTATATCAACAGTTCACTTATTTTCAGCTATAGGCACACTATTAGTAAGCTCAGAAATCAAGTACTTCATAGAAGCTTCCAGTATATGTTAAAAATTTTTCTCACACAGTAGTGAATCACTGCAAGTTGGAGAGTGAAGCTTTCACTGATAGACAAATGTTCACAGACATTTTTTTTTCTTTCTAACAGTGTGCCTTTTAGAGCTGTGAGTGTACAAATAGGCCTTAGATTCTTCAACTGGTCTTGCTAGCATTTTCAGTGCTCCATTTAAAGTCAGATTTGGTCACCTGGGCCTCACCTGAGCACTGCTGTAACTGTCAGAACAACTTTAATTAGAAATAAAAAATAGAATGTTTATGGATTTCAAATTGCTTGGTAGGGTAGAAGCACAGTTCAATATTTAGCATAGAATTCTAGCACGGTTTAGGTAGAACTGCAAATGGGAAAATATGAAGCTGTCTAGAAATTGATGGGTCTGAGGCCACCTGAGCTACCATAAGACTAGGATATGCAAATTTAATTTTGACGAGGGCAAATGTCAAGTTCTGCAGTCAGGGAGGAATAACTCCATGAACTAGTACAGGTCAGAGACTGACTTGCTGGAAACTAGCTCTGAAAAGAGCAACTTGGGAGTTCTATTATGACTCAGTGGTGTGCCCTCCTCTATTCTGCCCTAGTGAGAAAATACCTTGAGTACTGTATCCAGTTCTGGGCTTCCAGTTCAAGAGTGACAGGGAAGTACTGGAGACACTCTAGAAAAGGTCTCCTAGCACCTCTTTTTGAAAGAAAGGCTAGGACCTGAGATTGTTTATCCTGGAGAAGACTGAGAGGGGATCTTCTCAATGCTTGTAAATATCTAGAGGGCAGGTGTCAAGAGGATAGGACCAGACTATTTTTAGTGGTGCCTTGTGATAGAATAAGGCACACGGGCAATGGAAACCAACTGGAACACAGGAAGTTCCGCCTAAACATAAAGAAAAATGTCTTTCCGTTGAAGGTACCAGAGCACCGGAACAGGGTATCAAGAGAGGAGGCAGAGGCTCCTTCTCTGAAGATTTTCAAAACTTGTCTTGATGCATTCTTGTGAAAACTGCTCTGCATGAACCTACTTTAGCAGGGTTGTTGATCTAGATGAGCCCCAGAGTTCCTTCCAATCCCTACAATTTAGTGAGGACACCTATGTCAAGTGCATGTGGTGGTTTAGCAGTTAGCTGTCCCACTCACACTTTGAAATAACCCAGGCTAGGACTCAGTCGGCTGGAAGTTAAGGAATGAAGCTTTATATTTACAGCAATGCACAATATACAAAGAGATATTTACAATGTATAACAGATATTTACAGATACATACAGTGAAAAGGTAATACTGAAACACCAACCCCCTCCCAGAGATCAAAATCCCTAAGAGGGGTTTCTAAGCACCCCTACCACCTTCCCCAATCTTATCTCACCATCTGTTGTATGCAGCAGATAGGTGGAGGTAAACGGGCCAGGGAGATTAGCAGCAGGAAAAGAAGTTAGTGGAGTTATTCAGATTCAGCTACAAAAGGAGAAAGCCATGCAGGAGCAGCCATAGCCCAGAGCAGCCAGAAAACGTCTGACTTATCTATATTTGGGTTACATCTCTTAAAGAATTTTTTTTTTCTTTCCCAGTAGAGCTATGAGTGAAGTAGCATCACCAGTGTTTTCATTTCTATAGCCTAATTTATAATTCAAATCCTCCAATTAGTTCAAACCATCACAGTGCACAACTGAAAAGTCCTCCTCTTCATCTCTAATGCTGTAGCAATCTCTAATCTATGCATATAGGTAACACATTCTTCTTTTAACATGAAAGTTAGGGCAAACTTTCTCCAACAGGTAATGACAAAACCAAACATTCAGTAGATATGATCTCTTATCTTTTTCATTGCAAAATCACAACAGATAAAAATAAATTCTTACTAGACATTTCATTGCACCCTTCCATCCAACTCCTTAGTATGAGAGTTAATGATCTTGATGAGAATAAGACTAGTGGACATAGACAGTTTTGAAAAAGAATTTACTTGCAGACATCCTAGCATGAAGACAGTGTGAGATATAATGTGAGATGTTATGTTGTACATACTAAATACAAAGAAAGGAGAAAAGAAGTAAATAAGTAAGAAAATAAATTATTTCCATTGGATGAAGAAAAAAATGCTAAAAAACAAAGACTTTTTTGCTTTCTCTTAGGAAAGGAGATACTGATTCAGTTATTTTTGTCATATGTTGGAGTAATTCTCCAAGTTTGGCAATAAAAAATATTTCATTGATTTAAAAATGTATGAAATTGTGCTACTTAAGAGCATAAAATTGTTGTGGAGAATCCTAGAAAAGTTTGAGTTGAAAGTACCATCTAAATGTCATGTAGTACAACATCAGATTGTTTGAAGCTCTGTCCAGCCTGACCTTGAATGTTTGTAGTGATGGGGTGTCTAGAACCTCTCCCATCTGTCTGTTCAACCTGTTTTATCACCATCAATGTAAAAATTGTCTTCCTTATGTCTAGTGTGAATCTACCATATTTTAGTTTAAAACCACTACCCCTTACCCTATTAGTATATGCTTTACTAAAATAATGTCCCTATATTTCCTATAAGACCCCTCTAAGTAATAAAAAGCTCTAACAAACTCTTATAAAAGCCTTAGCTTCTTCAGACTGAACAGACCCAGCTGTTTCAGCCTGCCTTCATAGAGGATATTACTATTCCTCTAATAAGTTTTAAAGCCCTCCTCTGGTCTGCTCCAACAGGTTCATATCTTTCCTGTACTGAGGACTCCAAAACTGAACTGAGGACTCTGGGTAGTGTCTCACCAGTCTGAAGTAGAGGGAGACAATCTCTCCTTTGACCTTTTGTCAACACTTTCTTTGATGCAGCCCAGGATATGATTAGCCATCTGGCCTGTGAGCACACATTGTCATCTCATGTTTGGCTTTTTATCCATCAGTGCCTCCAATTCTTTCTCTGCAGGGCTGCTCTCAATACCTTTATCCCTCAGCCACTATTGATACCAGAGAATCCCACAACCCTTGTGCAGAACCTTTCACTTGACCTTGTGGAACCTCATGACTTCATTTAACACAAATCTGTGAGCATACAACAGGCCAAAATACATAGTAAAATGCAAACAATGTGCTTTCTCAAGAGTTCAAGCAAACTGGCTTTTTATTAGGTATCTTTGCATCTGTGGATTTCTTTGCTGGAAGAGATAATATTCCACTAACATACAGGAATCTGTTAATCTTCTCCCAACTCATATGTGTTGCAGAAATAGCAGATAGTAGCTGCTAGATGTGAAGTTAAGACTTTCAAAATGGAGAATGCTCTTCCAGCTGAGATCAGAACAAGTATCCAGTGTTAAGTGTCACATCATTCATTGTTTATGGTCTTGCAGCAAAATAAACTGCACAGTTGTTTACAAAGTAAGATCTGCACCAGGCTCCTCTTCACAATTTATTTCCACTCCTGTAACTGTGATCTCTTAACAGTAACTATTTCTTTTCTCTTCCTGGATTTTAATTTGAACAATAATTTGTCTAACTGAGTTTCAGATAAGAATAAATATCCTTGCTATGACTCACTGTTTGAAAGTTCAGATACCATTCTATACTCAGGACACTTTTCTGCAGGTTTTAAAATACCTAGTTCTAGTTAGGATATTTAGAGTGTTATACAATATTTCTTTTCTCTTCTGTTTACATTCTGAGGCTCAAAATGGTTACTTATTCTGAATGAAGTTCTGACAGTGAACAAGTTGTGCAACTAAGATCTTATTTTCAGTAACAAATTTTTAAAAATAAGTGCAGACTTCAATCACTTCAGGAATCTGCTCAGCAGGGTGCCATGGGAAAAAACTCTGGAAGGAAGGGGGGCCCAGGAAAGCTGCTCAAGGATCACCTCCTCCAGGCCCAGGCATCCCAAAAAAGAGGAAGGCAAGTAAGAATGCAAGGAGGCTTGCATGGATGAATGGAGAACTCCTGGACATGTTTAGACGCAAGAAGCCTACAGAGAGTAGAAGCAAGGACAGGTAACCTGGGACCAATACAGAGACATTGTTCATGCAAGCAGAGATCAGGTTAGGAAACCTAAAGCACAGCTGGAGTTGAATCTGGCTCGGAGCATTAAGTGGCACATTAAGGTATATTAGCGAGAAAAAGAGGACTGGGGAGAATGTGGGACCCCTTCAGAAGGGAAATGGAGAGCTGGCGACAGGGGACATGGATAAGGCTGAGGTGCTCAATGACTTCTTTGCCTCAGTCTTCAGTAGCAAGTGCTCCAGCCAAAATGTTGCAAAAATAAGGACTGGGGGAGTGAAGATCTGCCCACTGTAATTGAAGTTCATGTGCATGAGCACATAAGAAACCTGAACGTGCACAAGTCCATGGGGCCTGATGAGATGTACCTTCAGGTCCTGAAGGAACTGACAGATGATGTTGCCAAACCACTGTTCATTCTATTAGAAAGGTCATGGCAGACTGCTGAAGTTCCAGCTGACTGGAAAAGGGCAAATATAACACCTATCTTCAAGAAGAGAAAAAAGGATGACCTTGGGAACTACAGACAAGTCAGACTCATCTCTGTGCCTAGCAAGATCACGGAGCAGATCATCTTGAAGGCTCTGCTAAGGCAGATGGAAAACAAAGCAGAGGTGTCTGATGGCAGCCAGCATGGCTTCACCAAGGGCAAATCATGCCTAACAAATTTGGTGGCTTTCTGTGATGAAGTCACAGCAGTGGTCGACAAGGGAAGAGCATCTGATGTCATCTACATAGACCTGAGTAAGGCCTTTAACTCTGTCCCACATGACATCCTGGTCACCAAGCTGGAAAAGAAGGACTTGATGGGTACACAACTTGCTGGTTGATGAAAAGCTCAACATGAGTGGGTAGTGTGCACATGTGGTCCAGACAGCCAACCGTGTCCTGGGCTGCATTAAGAGAGGCATTACCAGCAGGGCAAGGGAGGTGATTCTCCCCCTTCACTCTGCTCTCGTCATATGCCAACTGGAGTACTGTGTGCAGTTCTGGAGCCCCCAACACAAGAAGGACATGGAAATGCTGGAGTGAGTCCAGAGGAGGGCCATGAAGATGATTAGAAGGCTGGAGCACCTATGCTATGAGGACAGGCTGAAAGAGTTAGGGCTTTTCAGCCAAGAGAAGAGAAGGCTTCCAGGAGATCTTATAGTAGCCTTCCAGTATCTGAAGGGGGCCTGGGGTCTTGTAATGACAGGATGATGGGTAATGGGTTCAAACTGGCAGGGGGGAGATTTAGACTGGATGTTAGGAGAAAGTTCTTCACAGTGAGGGTGGTGAGACACTGGAACAGGTTGCCCAGGTAGGTTGTGGCTGCTCTCTCCCTGGAGGTGTTCTAGGCCAGGCTGGATGAGGCTTTGAGCATCCTGGTCTAGTGGAAGCTGTCCCTGTCTGTGGCATGGGAGTTGGAGCTGGATGATCTTTGAGGTCTCTTCCAACATAAACCATTCTATGATTCTATGATTCTTTAGCCTCACCAGGGGTGAAATACTCTATCTGTAGAAGTAAAAGAGTGTTATACATTTTATTTGTAACCAGTCAGTTCAGAATCACAGAATGGCAGGTTGGAATGGAGCCTAAGGATCATCTGCACCAACCTTTCTAGGTGATAGTGTAGCTAGTGACATGGTCCAGTACTCTGTCAAGCTGCACCTTAAAACTCACCCATGTAGGGGAATCCACTATTTTTCTTTGGAGATTATTCCAATGTCTAACTGTTCTCACAGTGAAAATTTCCTTCTAGAGTCCAATCAGAATGTCCCCAGGAGTAACTTGTACCCATTACTCCTTGTTTTTTTCCATGTGATTCCTGGTAACATGGGAGCCTCCATTGTCCTGATAGCCACCCTTTATGTACTGGTATGTGGTAATAAGATCTTCCCTAAGCCTTCTGTTCTCAAGACTGAACAAAACCAGTTCTCTGAGCCTTTACTCACATGGCAAGTCTTGCAGTCATCTAATCATTCTTGTGGCCTTTTACTGGATGCTTGTCCATACATATTTTGTACAATGAGGACCGAAACTGCATCCAGGTGTGGCTTGACAAGTGCTGAGTGGAGTGCGACAATGACTTCGCTTTTGATGGCCTTGTTGACACAACCGAGCATCATGTTGGCTTTCTTTGATGCTGCATCACACTTTTCTCTTATGCTGAGCTTGTTATCCACCAAGACTCCACGGTCCCTTTCCATAGGGCTGTTCTTAAGACAGATGGATCCAAGTCAGAGCTGCACTTCTTGGTTGTGTATTCCCAGGTGCAAGATCTCACATCTGTTTGAACTTTGTAAGATTCTTGCTAGACCACTTATTCAAGTCATTCAAGCCCCTACATTTTTTAGACAGGTGGACTGCATCTCATCATTGGCTAATTCTTCATTACTGAAATTATTCCAGCTGGATATGAATGCAATGGATATGGATTACCAGATGAATCCTTTTTTACAACAGGAGATTCTAGATTTCTGACTGTCTAATATGGCTGAAGGCATATAAAGTTATGACTTCACTGTTTCTTCCCCTGCTGTGCTTGATTCCTTATTGCTTTTGATTTTGGACAGGATTTTAGAAGAGTGAAAAATGTAGGAACTCTAAATATGGATGATTTGTTGTATCAGGATATAGAAATAAGTAAGCCATGGCAACAGGATACCTAAAAGGGAACAGAATGTCTAAAAGAGGGACAAGATACCTAATAAGGACAGCTTGTATCGTATAAGAGTTATGAAAGGTCGAAAAGGTGAAGAGAAATGGCCTTGAGAGAAGCAGCGACTTCCATAAGAAGCAAGTGGAAAATTGTTACATAAGAACAACAACACATTTATTTGCCAATAACCATAAACTGACCACCGCAATTATGTAATTGCATTGAACACCTGGCCTTTACCAATCAGCTACAGCCACCGGACATGTGGACAACAGTTTTTGTCCAATCAGCATTTACCACATATACATGATATCTTGTATGTATTAGGCTCAGAAGGTATATAAGCCCACTCTAAGGCTAATAAAATTGAGAGAATTGGTTTGCATCAAACCGTCTCCCGTCTCCTGGTTAGCGGCGAAAAAGATTGTTAGCATAACATGTACTTAAAAAATTGCTGTTTGTTGTAAAGTGCATGAAGAAGGGTGTCAGTTGAGTGGATACAGAAATATTTGTTGAATTCTGCCCCTTCTGTAATTGCTAAAGCATTTCTAGAAGTATTCTGAAACCCTTTGAACCCCTGGCATCATAGTGTCAGAATAGTTTGGGTTTGAAGGAACCTTAAAGAACATCTATCTCCAACCAAACTGTCATGGACAGGGACAACTTGCACTGAATCAGCTTGGTCAAAGCCCCACACAACTTGACTTTAAACATTTCCAGGGAGGGAGGACATCCACAGCTTCTCTAGGCAACCTGTTTCAGTGCTTTACTACTTTCACAGTAAAGATTTTTTTCCCTTATACTGAATGTAATTCTATCCTTTTTTAGTTTAAAGCTATTACTCTTCTTTCTATCTCTACATGTTCTGATAGAGTCCATCCCCATCTTTCCCATAGACTACCTTTAAGTACTGTAAGGTACTATAAAGTCTCTTCAGAGTCTTCTTTTCTCCAGGCTGAACAATCCCAACTTTAACAGCTTTTCCTCAAGGTGAGATACTCCACCTTGAGCATCCTCCTGGCCCTCCTGTGTGCTTAACTCCAACAGGTTCATGTGATTCCTATGCTGAGGGCCCAAAAGTTGAATGCACTAGTCCTACTAGTGGCTTCATGAGAGCAGAGTAGAGCAAGATAATCACCTCTCAACCTGCTAGCCACAATTCTTTTAATGCAACCTGGATGCAATTTGCTTTCTGGTCTATGAGAGTATATTGTTGTTTTCTATTCAATTTTTTATCCACCATGCTCCTAAGTCCTTCTCCACAGGGCTGATTTCAACACACTCATAGGCTAGCCTCTCTTTGAGCTTGGGATTGCCAATGTGCAATTGCAATGCAAATCCATATGCAGGACCTTGCACACTGGCCTGGCCTTGTTGAACTGGCCCACCTCTCAAGCTTGTCAAGGTCCATCTGGATGCCAGCCCTTCCTCCAGCATGCTGATAACACCATACTGTTTGGTGTTGTCTGCAAATGTGCTGAAAGTGCAGTTATTCCTGATGCCTATATATCACTGATGAAGATGTTAAATACTGCCAGTTCCAATACAAGAATGTTGTGGGAGACTGTCAAACAAAATGATTTGCCCAAGTCCAAGCTGATGTCATCAGTTCTGTTCTGTTATCTACCACATCATAGGACACCAAATCAGTCAATTGCTATGCTCCCTTAGTGAAGTCATATTGTCTGTCAATAGTCACCAACTTACTTTCCATCTGCCCTAGCAGTTTCCAGGAGGTTCTACTCCATGGTCTTACATATGTGACTACTGGCCTGTAGTTCCCTGGGTCTTCTTTTTTCACCATTTTTTTAAAAAATGAGGTTTTAAATGGTCCTGAAATCACTCAGATATTATATTGTAAATGCTTGCATTCAGCCTGAGCTCTGTTTGACTACAAATCCCATCCACTCTTGCAGCAAAAGAACATCAGGACATATTTAGGAAACACTAGAGGTTTTCAGTTTATAGCACTTTTGAGAGTACTACAAGTAGAGGAATTGCAATACAAGTGTCCCTATAGCCATCTTCAAGCATGCCAAGAGTTATGTAGGAGTATTATTATTATTCTGGCCTGGAGGCTACCCTAGGCATCTCTCTAGATGTTTGTACTATACCCCCTCAGAAGCAGTGAGTTCTTGATGCAGATTGTTAAATGTAGGATCTAATTTAAATCTACTAGTAACAAAACTGTCATTCTGACTAAGGGGTGTGTTTCAATTTTCCTTGTGTTTACTTTAGGTAAATTTTTTAAATTGACAGGGACATTACATTTTCAATATTTATACATTCTTCTAAGATTTCCTTGAATGAGAAAGGGATGTCTAAATCACTAAGGAATGTAACCTATTCACCTAGTATGAACGAGAACAGAAGGAGAGGGGTATGCTAAATATGCATCTAGTGAGTTACATTCTTCCAAAGCACATACCTGCAGCTTTAGGTAATTGTCACGGGACACTACTAATTAAATGCAGTATCTCGTGGGACGAGGGGGTCCTAATGCCCTCCTCGCCGGTTCTTTTAGGTTTCAGTCGGCAGAAATAGACGAACGCGTTGCTCAAACGTCAGGTGCAACAATTTAACATTTAGAACTTGGGAAAACAGAGGGGTTACATGCAAACTAACTCCCGACGCGCCCACAAAATGCCCGCGAGGCACGAGG
>VWZI01014213.1:13875-36381 GCA_013396835.1 Psilopogon haemacephalus
CCCCCCTTAAATACCCTCGGGAGCGTGTGAGACTGACTGACAGGCACAGCTGGCCAATTGGGTTAAAAGCTCCACGCCTGTGTGCTGCCCAGGGCATCCCTGGCTGCAGGGGGATCCACGTGGGGTGCCCCTGCCCCCTCAACTCCTGCCGGACCTTGGACGGTAGGGGGAGGAGAGAGCCCAGAGGTTGGACCAATTCTAGGGTATGTGTCACCCCATACCGGGACAGCCATGAAGTCTCTCTTTATAGCCTTTAATTTTCTTCTTCCAAGGTCATCATAGCCTATCTGGAAAGTTAACAACAGATAGTAATCTGTGGGCCGTACCAGGGAGAGAAGCCTTCTTATTGCAACCTTGACCTGGGCCCCAGTAGACAGCAGACTTCCCTTTGGAGTGGGTCAGGTCTGCATACTGGGCCTTCTCCTATAACAATGACTTCTTTTTGATGTAAAATGTTTGCATAGTGGTCTTAGGCTTCCTTAATTTTGGGAGTTACTCCAAGTCAGATGATTCACCTTCCTCACTGGCTGGTTGTATCTGCAGGACATCAAACCTGTTCTGCAAGGACAGTACCTGGGGGGCACTGTTAATAACTGAAGCAACACTCCCACCACGGCAGGTGGGAACTTGTTGCCACAGCCCCTCGTTGAGGGGGTAGAGGGAGTTTGGGGGGTGGGAGGTGGACAAGGCAGGAGTTTGTTTACTGCCTTGACCATGGACTTGCCTCCACTCTCTCTTTTCCTTTAAATTACTGGCCTCAATCTGACAGGGGGTGGATACAGGGGATACTTGACCCTCAGTTTCTTTTAATAGGTAATCCTATCTCTCCATCAGGGCTGCCAAAATCTGATACCACCTGTCTATCTCATCTTCTGCTTCCCTGATTCTTCTAACCCCATGAACTTCATCCTTTAATCTTTCAAACACATCTTCCAGTGTGTTCTCACAAGGGCAGAGTAGAGGGGGAGAAGAAGCTCCCTAGACCTGCTGGACGCACTTTTCTTGCTGCACCCCGAAATGCCATTGGCTTTTATGGCCACAAGGGCACATTGATAGCCCATATCCTGCTTTGTATCATGACGATCATATTTTCCTTGATACATGAAAGCAAAAGCAAGACCAGTCCGACTGCTGGGTACAAGCAGGCCCTAAAGAGCAGTGGGCTCAATCCCATTGCTGTTGTATAATTAATATCAAGAGCAATTCACTGTGAATAATAAGAAAATAAATTTTGCCTTCCAAGTTCTGGCTTGGAGGATGTTTTATTAGATGTTAAACCATAAAAAATGAGCAAGACATATTCTTTTATTGTCCAGTCATTAAATTAACAAGATTTATTTCTGCCCCTAAGATTGGGTGTGTTTGCTAGTCAATGACAGACATAAATGGACATAATAAGCAGGTGTAGCTGCCTCATTTCATTCTTTGTTTCAGACATTTTTTTAATAACTGTTCAGGCTGCTACGTGCTAAGCAATATTTTATGCCACGGGAGATAGCTCAGGAAAAAAAAAAAAAAGTAATAATACACCGGACCCTAAAGATGGCTATTTGAACTGGCAGCTCTTTGTTGAAAGAGTCATTAAGGTCTGAGCTGTATTTAATACTTAAATAGAAATATGTCAGAGATATGACAATGGACTGTTAGTGTTTGTAAATGGGATTTTACACTCTCTTGTTTCTTCCAAGAATACATCCAGCTTGTATAGAAAATGTTCTCAGAAAATAAAAGCCAAGCCAACAGTTTCCAGGGGATGCTGCCAATGTTAATTAAATTGGCCCTTGTATTGTCCTCTGCAAACTTACCCTTATATACTCCTGCAAACAAATTTCAGATTCATCCTCTGATATATTACCATGAGGCAAATCCTGAGCAACTTCAATGATCTCCAAGGGTCAGAGTCTGTACTCACCTAAAGTCCAAGGTAAATTCACTAAACAAAAATAAACTTACTGTTGAAATTTGTATTAGTAGTAGAGGTAATATGAAGGAAGAATCTTCAGACATCATCCACATATATAGCTTGGAGGGTTTTTTCAGTATTCCATGAACAGAAGTATTTCTTTCACTTTAAACATGCCAAAGAGGTCACAGAAAATCTATGATATGGTTTAATTACAGAAGAGATGAAAAAAAACTTGTAGGTTTCATTTTTGCAGAAGGATGCAAATATTCAAAAGGAAATGTGAGAAGGATACTGAAGTTAAAATCTAATTTCTAATAAAAGTAGAAAAGGAGCCGAGCTGACCAGTGGTGGTGTGAGCCATATTTTTACACCTCTTTCCATCACATTCTGGTATTCATTGTAGTGGAAGACTTAATGAATGCAATGATCTCTTGGTGGTACTACAAAGCACATATGCCTTTCTTTTTTAATTTTGCTTGGCCAAAACCACATATGATGATATGGAATCTATTAAAAAGCAGGAGGATGAAGTAAAGGTTATATTCTTTGAGGGCAATAATGTTAGGTCATAACCTGCACACTTTATAATGTGACACTGAACTGAACCAATTCAGTGAGGTTTGTGCCAATTTGATAACACAGCATGGCCAGTAAACATTACTTGATGAAAACCAAGCATCTTCAAACTTTGAAGGATTGATTTGAGCTTTTCTGCCTTGCTCATTTAATAATGCCCTTTTGTAAATTATGACTGCCAGTTTCAGTTTTGGTTTTTGGTTTATTTTGTTTTGGGGGTGGGACAGGGAATAGTTTGGAGTCTCTATGATGAAAGATGAGACATTTATTGTCACAAGACAGCAGTGAAAACTGTAAGCCTGCTCCATGATGTCATTCCACATAATACAGAACATAAAACAAGGGGAAGTAATTATAAGCCTACTTGGAGAAGGAAATGTAGTGAACATGTTTCAACTTATTCTATGTTATTCTCAATTACCTTGAATTGCATTATTGTATACTTGTGTACTGCTCGAAACAGGAAGGCTGCTTCTGTTGGCCACAGTAACCCCCACTGGGGTATGAGTGGCTGAAGAGGCAGCCTGTCTGACAGGGACCTTGGAGTGTTTGTTGACAGCCAGTTGGACATGAACCAGCAGTGTGCCCATGTGGCCAAGAAGGCCAAGGGCATCTTGGCCTGTATCAGGAATAATATGGCCAGGAGGACTAGGGATGTCATTCTGCCCCTGTACTTGGCACTGGTGAGGCCTCATCTTGAGTTCTGGGCCACTTGCTTCAGAAAAAATATTGAGATACTGGAGTGGGTCCAGAGGAGAGCAATGAGACTGGTGAGGGGGCTGGAGGGAAAGTCTTACAAAGAGAGGCTGAGGAGCTGGGGGTGTTCAGCCTGGAGAAGAAGAGACAAAAGGAGCCCCTTATCACACTCTACAACTACCTGAAAGGATGTTGTAGTCAGGTGGGAAGTCAGGCTCTTCTCCCAGGCAACATGTGACAGGACAAGAGGGCATGCTCTGAAGATGTACCAAAGGAGGTTTAGGTTTAGGTTGGATATTAGGAAGCACTTCCTCACAGAAAGGGTGATTAGGCACTGGGATGGATTTTCCAAGGAGGTGGTGGAGTCACCATTCCTGGAAGTCTTTAAGAAAAGATTAGATGTGGCACTTGGTGGCATGGTTTAGCTGATATTGTGGGGTTAGGTTATAGGTAGGACTTGATGTCAGAGGTCTTTTCCAACCTTAGTGATTCTGTGATTCTGTAACACAGTGTGGGTATAGCTACATTACAACTGAAGACAGCTTTTTTTTTTTTTCAGATAAGCATCCTGTATCACCTTAAAAAGCAGTTAGAGACTGATGGATTATTTAGGGTTGTCTGAAAAGATGTGAGTCAGGAGGGATTACATTTCTGAAAGGTCACAACAAACATAGAGCGAGATCGAAAATTTTCATGCTGTCTCTTCCCTTGTGTAGACACAATCCAATATATAAAATGTCCCAAGAAATAGAATTATTCGTTAGGCTGACTATGTAATTACTTTGAAATTTAAATGTGTTACACACTTTAAATTTCCCTTATTTTGGACTACAAGAAAGTCTAGTGATCCAGAAGAAGAAAATATGTTGCAGATAATTTATAAAAGCAAAATAAGCTGAGAGATGGTTTAGGCTTAAAATTAATTATTTCATGATTAAGAAGTCAATAAAAAGGTCAACTAATTTATTTAAAAATAAATAATTTTAAAAGAATGCTTGTGTGTCTGTCCTGGAAGGAGATGAAAGAACGTATATGACAGCAACAAGTCATTGTATGTAGTTACCAGAAGGTGACAATTCCTTGGACTGCAGATGCAGTATCAAAACAGTGAGAGTAAAGATGCTCTAAAAATCAAAGCTCAGGCAGGATGTGGCAGTGTGCAAAGATTTCAAGACAGGATAGGGAGTACTACTCATTTCTAGGGTGTCTTTATGTATGTTTACACCAAAAGCATTCAATTTTTCTTGCCCCAACTTTATTTTATTATACCGGAACTCAACACTTCAGAAAACCAGCAGCTGAGACCATCAAAGCTGAAAAAGAAAAGACAAACAATTTAAAAAATGTTATTCTTAAAGAGAAGGAAACATCTTTAATTTTCTGTTCCATTCTCCTCCTTGCCTCCTCAGAAACCACTATAAGATTTTTACTACACCACAGTTAATCAATAATGCTCCAGTCTCACTAAACCCTCTGAATTTACCTAATGCTTACTGAATTACTTTAGAGGGATTATTCACAGTACTTAAAGCAAGCTCATGAGCTCATGAATTACTCTTTGGAAGTTCAAACATCTTTGTGAAAACAGTTCTGTGAGCACTCTTTGGCTTATACACACATAAGAAATGGGGATATATGCACTGAGGGAACTGGGATTGTTTATCCTGGAGAATAGGAGACTGAGGGGAAAACTCATTGCACTCTACAACTACCTGAAAGGAGGCTGTAGTGAAGTGGAGATCAGTCTTCATGTGGTAGAATGAGAGGAAACAGCCTCAAACTATGCCAGAGAGGTTTAGACTGGATATTAGAATTTATTTATTTTTTTTAACTAAAATTGTTGTCAACTTCTAGAATAGGCTGCCCAGGGAAGTGGTGGAGTCACCATCCCTGAAGTTATTAAAAAGATGTGTAGACATGGCACTTTGTGACATGGTTTAATGGCCATGGTGGTGTCAGGTTGATGGTTGGACTCTATGATCTTAGAGGCCTTTTCCAACCACAAGAATTCTATGATAAAACTCCATATTCAGGTTATATAAAGGGCAAATATAGCCTACAATTTCAGGGTAAAGAAATATTTAGGAGCACCTCTCCTATGGAGACAGACTGAGACAGTTGGTGTTATTCAGTCTGTAGAAGAGAAGGCTCTGAGGAGACCTTATTGAGGTCTTTCAGAATCATAAAGGGTCCTGCAAGAAAGCTGGTGATGGACTTTGTAGAATATCAGGTGGTGATAGGACTAAGAATGGAGCAAAACTTGAAGTGGGTAGATTCAGACTGCATGTTAAGACAAAGTTTTTCAGCATGAGGGTGGTGGGACACTGGAACAAGTTGCCCAGGGAGGTGATGAAAGTTCCATCCCTGGAATTTTTTAAGTCCAGGATGGATGTGGTTCTGAGCAACCTTATCTAGTGTGAGATGTCCCTGCCCATGGGGTTTGGAACTGCATGATCTTTGAGGTTACTTCCAACCTTGACAATTCTGTGATTCTGTGATTTATATATCAGCTGTTTTCACTCACAAAATGAAGATGTGATGGAACTTTTGGCACCAGCAGCTTCTGTAAATTGATTGAAATTGGTAGCCTACAGTATGGGTAACAAATCTATACATGGCCCAAAGGATGTCACCTCATATTCTGGGAATTAATTAATGTAAAGAAAATGTGTTTTCTTCACCTGATTCTTAGTTAACCTAGGGTCCTGCTAACAAAGGCAAATGACAACATGACAGCTGTTATAAAAGAAGTCTGACATGTGGAAGGCAAAAGGCCATATGCTCTGATGTTTTGCAAGTAGTTTATTTCCCTCTGTCTCATCAAATTAAGTACATCAATGTTTCCTGACATTAGGCTTATACTACAAGATTTTATGTCGCTTGACTCTTAGGCATGTTTAAAAGCATCACTTTCATCACCATATGTAAAAGAAACTCTGTCTAAAAAAACAAGATTCAGTTCATAATTTGATCATGGATGCTTTGTTTTTATTATAGTCCAAAGTACACATGAATTCTTAAATTTTTTATTGGATTTTTTTTTTTGAAAGGATAGAAGTTTGAGGGTTTGTTGGGGTTTTTTTGTTTGTTTTGTTTTGTTTTTTCTTTGTGCGCAGGTTAGTGGAGCAATATGTCTCCTATATTTATACTCTAATTCTAACACTGTCCTTCACAGAAGAGGCCTTGTGAATAGATAAATTATATGTAATAAATAAATGCAGTTCCCAGTGGAATGTATGGAGAAATAGTTCAAAAGGATTCAAAGTATGATGACTAAATATTGAAAAATCCCATTCTCTAGTCACTTCCCTAAACTACTGTTGCAATTATTAATTTTTATTACGGTTAATAATCACGGGTTTTCCAGGAATATTTCCCTGGGTTCGTTTGGATGTTTGGTTGGCAAGAATAACTACACAAAATCACTTAAAACACCGAATTAAACAGTTTAAACAGTCAGAACTTAGGAAACAGAGAGCCTAATAACAAAAGCAATCCTAGCCGTGGGTAAAAATATGAATGCGTGATGGATAAAGAGCTTTTCCCGAGAAAGAGGAAAGAAGGGGGTTTGCCTTGCCACAGCTGCAAAACGCTGTGCTGCCGCTGCTCGCTGCAAAACATGTGGCCGCTGCTGCACGGGTTGCGGAGATGTGTGTTCCTCGTGGAGGTGGAGAGAGAGAGATAACGGCCAATTGCACCCGCTTAAATGCCTCATTAGGAAGTGTGGAACTGACCAATAGGCACTAGCGTCCGTTGTCTGGCCAATTGGTTCAAAAGTTCCACACCCAGGGGTGGGTTCTAACACCATGAGAGACAGCACAGGTCATCTGTCTCGTGCGTGTGACCTGTCCATGTGGCCTGAGACTTCCTGGTTTCCAAAACCACATGGTCTGTCTCTGCGACCCCGCTCTGGACCTTACCACAGTGGGGGGAGGGAGCCCCAGGAAGTGAATCAACTCTGGCCAGAATTTATGCCCATACTAGGACAACTACTTAAGCCATTGTACATCAGTGCCTTGTTTATTGCATACCAGAAATTAGGGTTCTTTGGCTGCAATATTTTTGTAGAAAGTGTAAGTCCAAAAATAGTTTTTTAAAAATGAAAAAGCAAAAAGCACATTGCTAAATTGATTTTTAAAAAATGAAAAAACAAAAAGACCCATTTTTAAATCAAAACATCGTCCCATTTCCAGGATAGAAAAATATACTGTTAGCTTCCAGTTTATGTGAAAATAAAACTACATTCTAAATTTTGCCACGTGAAAATAAATTTTTAAAAGTTATGGAAAACAAGCTATTGTAGGAACTCTAAATATGGAAGATTTGTTGTATCAGGATATTGAAATCAGTAAGCCATGGCAACAGGATACCTAAAAGGGAACAGAATGTCTAAAATAGAGACAAGATGCCTAATAAGGACAGGATGTATCGTATAAGAGTTATGAAAGGTCGAAAAGGTGAAGAGAAATGGCCTTGAGAGAAGCAGCGACTTCGATAAGAAGCAAATGGAAAATTGTTACATAAGAACAACAACACATTTATTTGTCAATAACCACAAACTGACCACCGCGATTATGTAATTACCTGGCTTTTACCAATCAGCTATAGCCACCAGACACATGGACAAGTTTTTGTCCAATCAGCATTTACCACATATGCGTGATATCTTGTACGTATTAGGCTCAGAATGTATATAAGCCCACTCTAAGGCTAATAAAATGGAGAGAATTGGTTTGCATCAAACCGTCTCCTGTCTCCTGGTTCGCGGCAAGATATGGTTTCGAACATCTGGCAGCTACATTTCTCTCCTATAAGAATGTAATGGAGGGGAGTAATTAATGCAAGATATTATTTTTTCAAAATTAATATTATTTATTAATTTTGGTATTCAAATCTCTCACCACCCCCAACAACTAATTTTAATAATAATCCGTTCATTTGCAACGGTCATGTGATGCATTACATGAAGGATATCTAGATCTAGAAATAGTAACTAGCAATCTAAAAACATTAACTGAACTTAATTGAACTGGAAGAGAAAGTTCTTGTGGTCAACATCCTGCTTGTGGTTACTTATCCCACATGGCTACTAGATTGACTCAGAGCGCTTTCTGCTTATGGCTGAAGGCTATGTAAAAGACAAAAGGCTTAAGGTATTTACTTGCAAATATTATTTCTTGACTTGAGAGGATAGCAACAGACTGAGACAGTACCCAAATACTTGCAGGGAATTCTGTTGATTGGCCTTGCTGGTTGCTGAGACTCCTGATTCTTCCCAGGCCTCACAGTATGCTGGGGAAAATGGGCAGAGATCTCTGACCTGTTCCCAGTTTCTGCAGATGATTTGTGTGTGCCACCTAGGGCTGCTTGTGTTGAGAGGTGCAGGCAGGATGCCTTGTGGTATGCAGTTTCAGTACGGTGTCATGCTGGCTTCAGGCTATGTAGGTCTACAATATGAAGGTGATTAAAACTACTTCCTGGTAAACCTTTTTGAAGCAGAAAGTTTCCAGGTTGTTCAGCAGGCTGTGTTACAGCTTAGTGCTAAGAATTAGCATTATCACTGCCAATGGCAGAATAACATAATAGTAGCAGCAGCAGCAGGCACAGATACGGTGGCAGAGCTCCAATACAGCAGCAGAGCACAGACTAATGGCAGAGGCATGTTGTGTTATCTGCTCATCTGTTTTATATCAATGCCTGAGACTAATATGCCTTTGGACATAGATTATCTTACCAGAATAGCAATTAGCCAAGTTTGACCATATTTGCGTGAAGCCACAGGCTTGATATACCCATATTTGGGTATAGCTTGGCACAAGCCAAATGCATGTACTTTGTTTACCACAGGATACAAGCACAAGCAAAACGAGTTTGGACAAGCCTGAGTTCTTAGACTCCATGGCTTTAGATCTTTTGTCCTCTTTCCCCTGTTTGCTTCTCCCCAAAACAGAAGGAAGGAGAGCAAAGAAACATGTCTTGTCAAGCCAGCACATTTATAAGCCTATTTCTGACCCATCAGGTCCACCACAATAAAGCATATTCTATCAGAAATGTTTTATCACCATAGACAAACCAACATCTTAATGAGTTCCTATAACAAAAACAAACAAACAAACAAAAAAACAATTAACATATCAGAAGCAATTTGTGGAGATAAACCAAGAATAAACAAAGGAAAAATTAGATTAGATCCTATTATCATTGATTATTTCCAGCTCTAATAATTCTGTCTCATTTACAAGTGGAGTAAAGATCCATGTCAATTACAATTTATACCTTGTGTGAATTTGATCATATATATGTATATACACACACATATATATATATATACACATATATATGTGTGTGTATGTGTGTGTATGTATATATATATATATATATACACATACACACACATACACTCTTTCAGAGGTATTTATATCTTTGCAGATACAAAACTGAACCAGAAATTGATGTATAGAATATATGTGTACAGGGAAAAGAGAAATGTTGCTCTGGGATCTTTTTGAAAACAGGTGTTGACATGTCTGAAAAAAAAAATTGAAAAATCCCTGAAGGCAACTTCTTATGTAAACCTTTAAAAAGGAAAGAAAAATTAAAGTTATTTTATACATTCAGAATAATGCAATGATTTCAGCTGGAATTGTCCCAGGAGTTGATGAAGTCCAAACTCCCACAAAAATCACGTCTGACTTCAAAATTAGATCAGGTCGGTCCAGGTAATTTTTCAGTCATCTGAATATCTCCAAGACTGGAGATTTCACAGTTTCTCTTATCTTTTTCTGGTGAAGACTTTTTTTTTTTACTTTTTTTCTGGAATTTCTTGTGTTACAGCTTGCGTCTTATCCTATCACTCTGCAGATCCAGAATCGTTTCTATAAGCATCTATTCACTAGCTGAAGATAACAGTAATGATTTTAAAGTAATTGTAGTAGGTTAGAACTGGGCTGAGCTGGGGTTAATTCTCCTCTAATGCTTTGTTTTGCAGTGCTGCAGCTAAGCATTGATATGCAGTGCTGTGGCTACTGCTGGGCTGAGCACCCAGGCTGGGGTTTTAGGTTTTTTTCTCAACCTCTCCCCGCCCCAAGATGCTAGGAGGACACAGCTGAACCAGGTGATCCAGACTGGCCAAAGGAGTATTCCATACCATATGACATCAGCTCAGATATAAAAAGGAGGTAATAGAAGAAAGATTGAGGGAAGATTCGTCTATGTTGTCAGTCCTCCAGCAGTAACCATCAAGCGTAGAGAGCCCTGTTTCCAAGACCAAAAAACTGTCCATCTGATAGGAAGTAGAGATTAATATCTCTCTCTACTCCTGCTTCGGCGCGGTCTGTTGCTTCTTGCTTATTTATTATTATTAAATTGCTTCTATCTTATAAGCGGCCTTTGTTATATTTTTCCCCTCTCCCCTGCCCATTTGAGTGGGGGAGAAATAGAGTGGCTCTGGTGGGCATTTGGCCCTCAGCTGGTGCAAAACCACCACAGTAATGAAATCAAAGAATAATTTAAATTGGAAGGAACTTCTGAAAGGCTTCTGGTCCAACCACTTCCTCAAAGCAGGTCTAGGTAGGTCAGATTGCTCAAGACTATCCTTTAGTGACTCTTGAACTCTCTTAAGATCATTCTTAAGAGCCTGTCTGAAAAAACTGCTCTGGTTTTTTACCACTTTCTGATTAAAACAAAAGAAAACAGAAAACTTCATATTTTTCAGAATTACATTTACCACTGCTGAGCTTCATGAGGGTTCTGTCAGCCCTGTCAAAATTTATCTGGTCATTTTCATCTGACTAATTTACACACTAACATGTTTCACCTTTACTATGAAGCATTTAGTTTTTCTCTACTCATTTAAGGTAAACAGTATAAGTATCTAGAAAATCTGAGTGTCTCTTCTAAAATTGAAAAGCACTTATTGACTCCATAAAATTTAATTGTTCAGTCAAACCAGAATTTTGCCTTAGATACTTAAATCCTTTTAGATAAACCAAAATGGGTTAGAATAGCTACTTTTACTTTCCATTATTGGCCTATAATTTTATTAATTTCAATTTATGAATAATTTAATGTTCAATGTTAAACAATAAAAATAGGCAAAGAAGAGATGATGGATCTCTAATTAAATTATATGATCATCCTGATACCATGATATTGAAGATGTAAGAAATATTAATGCAAATATTTAACATACATGTTAATGAAGCAATTTAATACAGGCATACACATGTGCATGTACAAAACTGCATAAAGTATCCAAAGATTAAAACTTAAGCCCTCAATATCAGCAAAAGTATTTTTATAAAGGTAATAATATAGCTATCACCATGTCATGTAGTGCAATTGATAGCAGTATTGAAAATTAATGGACTTCGTAGTGTAGTCAATTAATGCACTCTGCACACATTGCATAAATCTTCCTGTCTGGAATCCAGAACTAGACTGGATGTGAATGGCAAAGGAAGATATTTTTTTATTCTCCAGGCTGTACTGAAAATTGTGCAGTGTTTTATAGCCTGACATTGTTCATAAATAATATTTAGCAGTATTACAGGTTTGTCTAGAATTTATCAGAATGTCCTAAGAAAATACAAATATATGGCTTATTGAGTGTGATGTTTTTCTCATTAGTCTCAGCGAATAAGTTCTTTCATGTGCTTTACGAAATGTGAGCCCAAATGATTAGAAGGCTGTAGTTTCAATGATAATGTGCTTTAAAATGGTGGTTATACTGTTTCTTTTTGTGTTACAATCAGTTATCCCTTGCCGTAAAACAAAAATTATTGAAGACTGGAAATGTGTGAAGTAAATTCTGTTCTCAAAAACATCATCTAGATATGTGTAACCAATACTTTCATGATTATGCCACTTTGGATTTATATAGTTATAAGACCAGTCAGAATTCAGCATCACATTTCAATTATAGCTAGGAAAACACTGAAGGTCTTACAGAAGAAAAAAATTGCTATTCAAAGTATTCATTTATTTGGGTAAATGTAAAGACTTCCCAAAAAAATCAGTGATCATGAACATTTTTTGTTGCTTTTTTAATTGCTGTTTGGTTGGTTTTGGTTTGGTTTTTGTTTTTTGGTTTTTTTTTAAGTGAAGCTTTAAATTTAAAATATATAGAATGCATATCTACTTTCAGTGGTCTCATTACTGAACATATTTGAATACTTACATGGAGAGGTGATAGTCCTCTTCATTACTGTCAAAACAAGTCGTCATTATAATGAGCTTCCCATCTCTACACTGGAAATGGCCTTCTCTTCAGTACCCTGGAGCAAAGGCAGTTATATGTACTTTCTCTTCAGTCTAGGAATTTCCTTACAGAGAAAGAATTCCCAGGAGTTTTAGTGGCTCAGCATTAAGATAAAAGGTCAAAGGGGATATAAGGGGAGATTTATATTTAGACCAAAGTATCTCATATCTCATCACACTGCACTAGATTAAATTGTGCTTGAAAATTGTTTTCTCAAAAAATTTCTGCCCTTTGTTGTTGTTATTTTGTGGTTGGTTTTTCTGGTGGTGGCAGCTTTTGTTTTGTTTTGTTTTGCTTTTTTTTTTTTTAATTTAGATATTTTTTTCCATTTTAATGTGGCTGAAAGTTTCAGAATGTTGTTTCAAAATAAAGTTTCAGCTGAAACAGGCTTTTTTACATGTTGGGGGAAAAAAAGCCTTTATATTTTAGCTTCCAGGTAATGTTCTTCCCATTCTAGGAAAGTTTTAAGCAAATTGTGCTAGCAGCCTCTTTTTATCAGGGCAAATCTTCTGCCAGGATGCTATGACTGACTATCCATTAATTATTTCTTTGTGATATAGTTAGAATCTAAGGATCATAGACTAATTAAGGTTGAAAAGGCTCTCTGAGATTATGTAGTCCAACTTTCTTCTACAGGGCTAGCTTCAGAATAAAAAACACATTTCTGAAGGACGCACAGGAGCCCCCTCCAAGAATTGAGACTCCATAACCTCTCTGAGCAGTTCTTCCACTGCTTTATTCCATTCATTGCAAAATCTATTACCCTAATATCCAAACTCAGCTTCCTTTTTTGCCTCTTGTAGTTTCGCTGTGGATCTCAGAGGTGAGCCTATCTATTTTCCTATCACTTTTTTTCATTTGTAGTTGAAGACAGCTTCTAAACAATTCCAGCTCTCTCAGTCTCTGCTTGTGTGCCAGGTGTTCCAACCACTGATCTCAGTGGCTTTCATGGAACTCTTCATTTGTCACTTTCTTACCAGGGAACCCAAAACTAGCCCTAATATTCTGGATGTGATCTTGTGATAGCTGAGTTGGGGAGGAATTGTCATTTTGCTTGGCCTGCCTTTTGCTGCTGATGTACTTACAGAAGGTCTCTTCTGTTGCATTTCACATCTCTTGGTAGACTGAATTCTAGCTGAGTTGTGGGGCTGTCCTAACTATTGTTGCTCACACAGGAAATGTCTCCTTAGGCCATTTAGACAATCCATCTCTTCTTCTTTCTTTTTCATAGTTCCTTTTCTGTTTGAGCTGAGTCTGAATTTCCCTGTAAACCCATTCTGGTCTTGTTCTACAGTTGTTCAATTTTCTACACATCAGGATGGGCCATTTTTACACCTGGAGGGATCGCCAATGAAGATAGAATCATAAAACGCTTTGAGTTTGATGGGACATTTAAAGGCCATATAGTCTAACTCATCTGAAGTGAGCAAAGACTAGATCTGGTTGTTCAGAAACCTGTCAACATCTACCACCTCTCTGGTCAATTTGTGCCAGTGTTTCTCTACCATCTTCCTTATACCAACTAAATCTCCCCTTGATTAGCTTTAGATCATTGCTTCCTCTTCTGTCACAATAGGATGTGCTAGGAAGACTGTTTTCATCTTGCTTTTAAGCTCCCTCTAAGTCTTGAAAGTGCACAATAAGGTGTCCCCAGAGACATCTTTTCTCCAAAATGAACAATCTCAACACTCACAGCCTTTTTTCACAGCAGACATATTTCAGTCCACATAATCATTTCTGTGGCCTCCTCTGGACTCACTCCAACAGGTTCATGTGTTTCCCCTGCTATGGAAAATACTGTTGGACACAATACCGAGGGAACGTTCTCAAGAGAAGAGAGTAGAGGGAGAGAATCATTTCCCTCTACCTACTGGCCGCTCTGGGCTGCATGTGCACATTGCAAGCTCATGTCCAGCCTTTCCATCTATCAGTACCGTCAAAGTCCTTCTTTGCATGACGCTCTCAATCTCTTCATCCTGCAGATGGTTTTCAGACCAGAGATAGTCCCAACCTGTGTGTGGAACCTTACATTTGGCCTTGTTGAACTTCATGAGATTAGCCAGGATTCCTGGAGCATTTTGCCCTTTGGGATACCTTCCTGTGGGATCCTGCCTGAGAATTCTCTGAAAAGATTACAGTTTGATCTCCTGAAGTCTAGAATGTCTTTATTTTACTACTCACCCTCTTCAGTTCTCTCACAATTTTAAATGCTATGATTTCAAGACTGCTGCAGCCAATATTCAGACAATGCTGAAATAGCATTACACTCATTAAAGTACATGCCTGGATCAGTATTACATTTGTGAATAGGAGTTCTAAGTCCCATTTATTTCCCATGTTACATGCATTTCTGTGAAGTGAAAGCTTCTCTATTCAACCCATGTGGTGGTTTGGCCCTGTCTGGGGCCCAAATGCCCACCAAAGCTGCTCTACCACTCCCCTTCTTAAATGGACAGGGGAGAGGGTAAAATATAGCAATAGCTGTTATAAGATAGAAATAATTCAATGGTGTCAACAAGCAAAGAAATAGAACACGCGGAAGCAAAAGCAGAGAGAGACATTAGTCTCTACTTCCCAACAGTAGACGAGTTTTGGTCTCAGGGAAGCAGGACTCTCTATGCTTGGTGGTTACTTTCAGAGGACAGATGCCACGGTCGAATCTCTCCGCATTTCCTCCTTTCACTTTGTTCTTATATCTGAGCTGAAGTCACATGGCATGGAATATTCCTCTGGCCAGTCTGAGTCAGATGGTTTGCCTGTGTCCTCTCAGCATACTGTTGGGGCAGGGAGATGTAGGAAAAAAACATCAGTAGCCAAAACACTTGTGTTTTCAACGTTCCGCTACAGCAGTACAAAACACAGCATTAGCACGATGTGAAGAGAATTAATCCCAGCTCAGCTCAGCCCCAACCTACTACAACCCAAAACCGGTTATGTCAAAATAGACTGGAAATTTCTGGGATTACTTGTGTTCTACTGTACTATCCTCCTGGCAAATGTGGTTAAAATCTCCCATGAGAACCAAGACAGGAGATTACAAGGAGACTTCATTTATTGTCTCTTTTTGATCAGGCTGTCTCTAGCAGAGAGGATTTCCTTTTGTCTCATGCCCTGCTTTCTGGTTCTGACCTGTAAGGTCTCAACAGGCCTTATGGCCTGCTCCTGTGTAGAACTCCATATATGTTATCCATGTACATTCTGTCTATAGATATCTGTTCCATATATGCATGGTCCATGAAGCCATCCACTACCACATTTCATCATCACACTCTGATTTTACAACCTCTCATGTCCATTACTGCAGAGTTGTGCAATTGTTTCCCTTCTATACATCGACATGCCCTGGAGATGGGCCTACAGATACATAAAGGCCTTGTCACAGAATCACACAATGATAGAGGCTGGAAGGGACCTCTGGAGATCATCTAATCCAACACTTTTGCTAAAGTAGTATTGAGGAATTATTAATTATGATAAGGAAAATATTAATAAAGTTGTTGATATTGCTTACGAATTTAAAAGTCTTATTTACAGGGTGTTTTCTGCTTGCTTGTACAAGTATGTCACAGGATATGGGGCAGTGGAAATATATTACAGTGTATGGGGCAATATTAAACAATTATGAACAATTCAGCAAAAGTAGGAAAATGCAAACATTAAACTGGAAAGAGATTTGCAGCAGTAATTATGCCACTTGCTCACTAGGGGGACTCAAGAGTTACCTTTCTGCAAAAAAGCAGCTATAGGTGGACACCTAGAACCTTTAAGAAAGACTTTATAAAATGATGTACTCAAGATCAAGTGTTTCTGGAATCTTTCCAGGCTACAATGTAGTCCAGATTACACAAGGTGATGGGAATTTCACCTACATAGAGAGGCACTCATAGGCATCTGTTTCTCGTAGGGCTGTCCCAATGGCCAGGTTGGCTGTGGGATGATGGCGAGTGGCTTTTCCTCCCAGAGGTCCCTGGCATACCACACAGTGGGTTTTGTGGTCCCAGGTTTCACAGTAGCCTGGGGTTTTTTTGGTGCTTGGTTGCAGAAAGGTCTGCATGTGGAGTGGGCACTTTGACTGAAAGTGGCTTATTTTTGCTCACAAGACTGTAGCTTCATGTTGCAGTGGTACAGCTCATGGGACACTCTTGGCTCTCCTGTGCTTTGCTCCATCTGCATAGCAATGTGAATTCTTGTCTGCCAGTGGGCTTGCAATTCTATGAGCAAAGGACACTTGGTAAGACTGATTCCAGGTAAACTGATCAATGGAAGGCTTCTTCCCAGACTGAAGCAAAGCAAGCCAAGGCAAAGCAAGTTGTTTTCAAATTGACTTTGTATTTATCATTTGCCCAAGGACCAACCTGGGCAATAGGCAATCCCAGCAAACAGCCCAATCAGCCAACAGAATGGCATCAAGGCAGGCCTTAACCATATGCAGTAAAGACATGGGTCTAGCAGAGGTAAACCATGGCCAGCACATGTGCCTTTTGCTTACCACAAAGGGAGAACATATCCCTTGGACCCAGACTTCATGGCTCCAGGCCCCTTTGTCCTCCTCCCATGCTCCTTAGATTGTAACAAGGAGGCAGGGGAGAGGGGGATTGTGTCTGGACAAGACAGGATCTGTGTTGGATATGTGTAGGGCTTATGTTGCCGTGTTTTGGCCTACCACCACAACTAGGTTCACCTAAAGCAGTTTGCAGGTTTTTTTTTAATTTATCAGATTATTGTAATATAATGTTCTAATGATTAATAAGTATTGTGTTTTGATTTATTTTCAACTTGTTTTCATTCCTTTAATTATTTTCTCATTTGTAATATATTCTTCACATGTTGGAGTTTAAGGCCTTTAGTTGCTGGGATTGCTTCTGTTCTCTTAAACTTGTTTTCATCCCTTCAATTATTTTCTCATTCATAACAAATTCTTCACATGTTGGAGTTAAAGGCCTTTAGTCACATGGATTGCTTTTGTTCTCTTAAACTATTATACTCGCTGTTTTCCAGTCGTATGGTACCTTTCTGTCTTGAAACATTTGTTATAATTCTTGTGCCTGGATTACATCACCATATGAAGGAGCCATACGCTGTCACAGTCTGGGAGCTGGGTGAACACTACCAGATCATGTCACATAGTTTTCATACCAGCTTCCAGTCACTGATAACATAAAAGTGAGAAGATCTTCTAATCCACTATCAGTACTTCAAGCCATACAGTTTGTTCTTAGCACTACTTTACATCTTGGTTCATTGTAGTAGATAAAAGTGAAATTTGTGTTGAAATGCCTTGAATTATTCAGTCATGTTGTATTTGCATTCTGTGGTTGGTACCTTTTCTAATGTTACTCTAGCTGTGATGTATAGATCTATCACCATGTGCTACTGTGCTTTAAATTTCAAGAAAAGATGAATGTAGACATTAGCATTCTCATGAGCTTGGTCATCAATATTTCAGCTTAGGTAAACAGGAGCTTTGCCTAATTTATTGGTTCTCATTATATCTGGCATGTAGAAGCTGAACTCCCCTCCGCTTGGGAAATTCCCCATCTGTCTGGAAAATGACCTTTTCTGCTCTGCAAATCAGTCTCACAGAAGGGACATGGTTAATATTGTAGAAGAATGACTTCACTTGTCATCAACCAAATTGTCATGATTTGGACCCATTTTTAAATTAGTTAACATTTGCTTCCCTTCTCATGTTTCATGCATAATTCATTCAGATTCTCACTATGCTTGAGCTATGTTTCTGAGTGGGGATGTTTTGTATAGTCACTCTTAAGAGCAATAGTAACACAACATTTGTCAAAGTGTCATAGTGAACAATGAAACCTTATTATATGTCACTCAGAGAGTTGAATGAAAAGTGATGCTACATCTAGGCAATTTTATACCTAAATCATGGAAAGTGAAAGACGAAAAACAAGTATTCATTGCTTTGATTGCATTCCAGTTTGATGTGTTCTCAGAGAGCTCTCACATAAATCAGTGTTAATATTCTTCATCTTGATCCTGCTCTATTGGAATTACTGGGAATTTCACCAATGATTTCACTGGGAACAGAAGTAAACTGCAAGTGAATAAAATTACTCGTGTGTAAGTTTGCAAGATAAGATTCTCCAGGGCAGAGACTGTCAGTTTTGTTTGCACCAAACAACACTGAAGGTATTTCTCATGCTAGACTAAAACACATCCAAAAGAGTTGAACAGTGCAAGCCATACTACATTGATGTATTGCAATCACCCCAAAATAAGAGGTCATCGCTCATGTAGGAAAAACTGGCCAAATTTACAGTTCAGTTTGACTACTAAAGCATATATTTCTAATTAAAAAAAGCTATTGAACATTTGCACTCTGTTTTTGAACAAAAGACTTCTTCTGTTCCTCTATCTCACTCACTTTCTCTGATTATCCAGATATATGGCTTATTCTTATGCATGGATTTCTTTGGTACTATGGTGAAGTGTCTTTACTTACTGATCCTGAAGATAAACAAAATGTAATTTCATCCCTGTACTGATTATCTATTTATTCAAATTATTATTCAAATTTCATGTATCTTCTCAAAGTTCAAATTTGATCACATTTCATCAAACCCAGCTCTTCAATGGAAAAATGAAAAAAATCAAGTGTTCATCATCAACATACAACAGACAATAATATACCAGGAAATATACTCACCTTTGAGTGAAAGTAGACACATCAGTGCTCACTAGGTTTAGCTGTCACTTTACCCCAAACTCATCTTACCCTAGAGTGTAAATTACTTTATGGCTGTGAATGAATCAAGGCTTCCTAGCAGCACAAATTATCTCCTTCTAACAATTTAATCAGAGAAAGTTTATGTGATCAAAGATCCTAAAAAAACCAGTAGTAGTTCCAAGGATGACAATGTAAAAACATAAGCAAAAGCCTTGCCATGTCGATATAAAGCCTTACTGTCAATCATTGTCAAAATTATAGAGCGTAGCAGCATATCACATCTTTTCCTGTCAAAATGTTCACTCTAACAAAGGTCAGTGCCTTCATGACATAAATCTGTTATCCCATTATTGTCATAAGTATCATGAGAAGAATGGAGTTGAGTCAAATGTTTGGAACAGATAGAGTCAGTGCAGCTTAATTCAGGAAAGGGCCATATTTCCCTTTTTACTCTGTCAGGCTGCCAGCCATCAGCATGAGCGTTTCTTCTCACAATCTGTTTGTGTTCCAGTGAGTAATAGCTTTTAACTGGTCTGGAAAATAACTATCCCATTACTTGGAAAGTGCATTCATAGGATCAAGTGCCTTGTGAACAGTTAAGTAGATTTTGCCTTTTAAATAGACCAGACAGTTTCAGATGAAACCTTTGAAACTATGGTCAATCTGTTGGAAATTTAAAAATATAGTAAATCCAGTGCTGAAATCAGGCATATTTATGAGCTACTCAATTACACAGGCATTAAAGTAGTTTGTAACTCAATGGAATTTATGAGAGAAGGTTTTTTTCCTCCACAAGAACCAACATCTCCAGTAATTTATGTGCATTTGTAATAAATGGAAAATAAAGAAAAATAATAATACCTGGCATAAATTAAGTGAAATTACTCATAACAGTGTTTTGTTTCACATCTATTTAAAAAGATCCAAAATAATCATAAAAACTGTGAACATGACTCTTCTCCCACAAACACCAAGTTGAACTGGGAAGAAATGCAACCGAAATCAATAAATGCACATTAGTCACAGAATCATGGAATGTTAGGGATTGGAAGTGACCTCAAAAGACCTAGTCCAAACCCCTCGCCAAAGCAAGAGCACCTAGAGTAAGTCACACAGAAACATATTCAGGCAGGTTTTGAATTTTCCAGAGAAGGAGATTCCATATCCTCTCTGGTCAGCCTGTTCCAGGGTTTATGGTGAAAAAGTTTTTCCTTGCATTTATGTGGAATTTCCTACACTCCAAGCTTTCACCTACTGTCCATTGTCTGATCATTGGATATCACTGGCTTTGTCCTTCTGACAGTCACCCTTTGCATATTTATAAATGGCACGTCCAAGCTAAAGAGACCCAGCTCCCTCATCCTTCCCTCATAAGGGAGATGTTCCATTGTAAAGCTACAGTAAATATTATAATCATTGAGCCTACTGGATATAAACATATGCGGGTTAAAACACTTATAAACGTGTCAGGAAGTAGAAATTATAGATATCAAGTTTTCTGGTTGAGACTGGCCTATTTCTTACAGTCAACAAGAAGACTGGGCTATTTGCTGCCTCCTAAAGGTGTTGCATAAATTGTATTCACAAGCATGTGACTTCTGAATTTGCTTTGACACAGCCATTACAATGTCATAGCCGTGCTAACATTAAGCTTAAGGAAATGGAGGAGTGCTGTGATCTGGAGCTTATGCTGTCGTATAAATTCTAGAGTAAATTCTAATGCAGAGTTTGAAGGATCTGATTATTCAGTCACAGAATACAAAATTGAAGTGTTGGAGGATTGATTGAACTATTTTTCATCTCTTACAGGTTAACTCTGTGATATGCACTAAATTACTCCCCCCCACCCTCCGCCCCTGAAAATCAAACAAAAGCTTTGCAGATTTCATATATAAAACACCTGCTGATCTCTCCTGAGTGAATGGACCTCCAGTATTTACAATTCTAATAAGAATTGTAAAAAGCAATGATAGAAAAAGCACATTGCTTGCCTGCCTCCTATCTTTCTTTACAATCTGAAAATAGAAAAATACAGAAACTGAAAACCAAACCAAAACAAAAATGCAGCTGGCCATAGATAAAATAAATATGGTCAATCCCATTTTTACTCCCTAGAAAAATAATTTTAGAGCTTCATTCTCCTCTGCATCTGTTTCGAATATCTTAGACCTTTTCTTTTCTCCTTCTGGAGAAACTTTACTGACAAATGTCACATGACTTTACAACTTTCAGAAATACCTAATGCCTGCACCTTCCTCACAGATTCCTTCCTCAAGGCATTGTATTTGTTCCAGATGGGACTGTAATGTCCTTTCTGCTCATGTTCCCTTTAAGAACTGTTTATGGCACTGCTGGTAGAAGTTAATGTCTTAATAGAGACAATCTCTAAGTGAGAAGTTGGTGTTACAAGATTGGGTAGGAAGGTACAGGGTGAATGGCATCTTCAACTTTGCAAGAAGGTGTTAGTAAGGTATTTCTTTTATTATATAATTAAAGCAAAATAGTGCAAAAGGGGAAGCAGAAACTTAGATTTGAAACAAGGAGGTCAGTTTCTATGGGCAGCAAACTTGAAGATAAAGTCAAAGCTAAAATTTGTATTTGGCTATTAGGAAAAATATATTCTAAAAAGATCTTAAAATGGGTGCTGTAACTTGGATGTTTTTTTCTGCAATAACTGATGTACGATGTAAAATTGGAATTGCAATACAGGTTGCATTTATGGACTCATGCTCTTGGTCTTTTAGGACATATATACATAAGGAAATTAAAGGTAAATCAGTGATTCAGCTGGTGACTTCTAGGCTTTTTTATCCATCCCTGATTATTATTAATGAGTGTCTGAGTCATTGAAAACAAATCCCCAAACCTGTCCTTGAAATATTTCATTTGGCCCTGTCATCATAGAAACACAGAGACTAACATATTTAAGTGATTTCTGCCACCAGAACTGAAAAAAAACCCACAACAGTTAGAGAGCAGGGACAGGGCTTCAAAATAACTAATTTTTACTTCTTTGTGAAGGCCTCTCCCTAACTGTTTTGTTGACTGCTGCTGGTGTCAGAGATACCTTGTAGCAATGAGTTTTAGAAGTGCGCTGAAAATCATGAATAACTGTTTCTTAAGTTTTTTTGCCTGTTATTTTTTTCTTCCTCTTTGAATCTATTCAGTGTCCCCTTGATCTTTGCAAACAATTTGATCTTTTCATCACTCTGCAGTCATGCTTTTTGTTTGTTTGTTTGTTTGTTTTGTTACTGTCATACTTTTGTATGAAAAACAGCAAGATAATACAATTACTTTTAATATTTTAAACTTAATAGTAATTTTTATTTTAGCTTCTCTGCTTTCATTAGTCTTAGGCCTTCATTAAATATATATTAA